>SEMN01001375.1:0-63898 GCA_005408345.1 Macquaria australasica
GACTGATCAGGATTGATACAGCAAAAATTGTGATTAGCATGTAGCATATTAGCATGGCTGCAGCTCTGACCCCGTTAACCCCTCTGTCCATCTCCAGGACGGCGACACCAAGTTCTTCCGTGGTAATGAGCAGTACATTCGTCCCTGTGGGTGGAACCGGGCCGCCCTGCGGGTCATACAGAAGTATGATGGCGGGGACCGCTGGCTCGGGACGGGGAAGGACGCCTGGCCCGTCTCCTACAACGGATACAACATGGACGGCTCCCTCGGCATCATCCTGACCCGCAGAGGAAATCCCACCGGTGAGCCAAAGTTTCTGGAAGTCGCTGCCGCCTCTCTGGTTGCCGGGGAGACAAAGGGCAGAGGGGTGTACTCCACGCCAGACATCAAGATGGCGGAGAAATACTGCAAGAGGTTCAAGTCCAAAGTGGACGGGAAGACGTACAAAGTGGTTCTTCAGAACCGCATCAACCCACAGAAAAGGGAGAAGTGCCAGAGAGAAGACATCTGGTTGGTCTACATCCCCGAAGGCTGCAACGACGTCCAGACGAGGGCCATCGTGCAGGAGTCCGTCCGACCGTACGGGCTGCTGCTCATGCAGGCGTGAATGGAGCGCGGGAAAACCCACTTCAGAGTTATCAGGGAAATAAATTCAACCTGAAGTTTTCTTGACGATCAACAAAAAAAAAAACTCACAAAAAATGATTTCACACTTCTCTGAGATCACGTAAAAGCTACAGACACAGGCCGTGTATGTTTGTTGGGGGGTGACCAGGGTTTACGTGAGGCCTTTTTTTAAATCTTACATCAAAATACATCAAAAATAATGCTGCTTTTTCTCTACTTCACTGACTTACTGTGTTAGGGTCTTTCTGCAGACCTACTGAGCCTTCAGCTGCCTTACTTTGACTTTCATATTTAAACATGCTCTGTAGAAATCAATGTAACTGTTTGACACACAGGTGGTGTTACAACTGACGAGTGTAACTAGTAGAAAACAAAAAAGAAAATGAACATGCAGTTGTTGTTTCATCTGTAAACACTGAACATGAATCCGAGCAGCAGTTATCGTTCAAACCCAATTTAGCTTTCTGCATGATGAGTTCAAATGTAAGAAAAGACTGTGGGAACAAGGAAGCGAGATGCAAAACTCAAACACCTCCACCGGGAAGAGTCTGAGGCCCCCTGCATCTGAGAGATTGATTATGCTGCCATCTAGTGCAAGATAATGTGATAGTTTCTTTTTTGTAAAGTTCTCATAATGACCTTCAACTGCTGTCAAAGAAGTGACATTCTAGTTTTCATTGAAAGAAGATACTTTTTTGTTCTTCCTCGTTGCACAGAATGCCCATAATTTAACAATTAGTCGAACTGGACTGATGATCAATATCTGGTGAACTCGTGTGTTGTCAAACCAAAAGTGGTTTTATAATTCTAGCATTACAGATTTCAGGTCATCGAACATGTTAAGCTGCACAGAGGAGGAGAGCTGGAGAGAAAGTGGTGAGAGAGAAAGAAATGTTTATTGATCTGATCTGAACTGAAAATGTTATGAGATATGACGGCACTTGTCTGATGGTTTTCATAGCATCATTTCTTATTGTCTCTAATTTTAACGAACGCGTGTCTTTGTCTCATATGAGTGTATCCCTACTTTTCCATTTTTGTAGTCCATGCATCCCAATATGACTACAATTCCCTGGTGCACTGGGGCCTAATTACTAGAATCTGTTCTTCCTGTTTTCCTTGTGTTTCTGAAGAAACTCTATGTATCTCTACTTGAATTTGTATGTGATCCAAACACTGTAAAAATATAAACTATGGTGTAATCCTCACAGAGTATACTTTTCATCTGTTCCTGTTAATATTGATGATTAAACGCACTGATGACATTTGAAAACTTCACAAATCTAAAATGTTTTTGGTTTTCGTTGGACTCGTCCTTTTACCACATTTTCCTTTCAGGAAGCAGCGATGCTTTCACAGATGTGGTTTTATTGATATTTGTACTTCGCTTCATTTGAATGACCGCACGACCAGAGCTGGTTAAACTTGGTTTCATACAGAATGCCGTCAAGCATCAGTTCACACAGTACACATACTGTAGACAGACATCAACACTAGAGTCTTAAAATAGCCTTTCCTTTCTCCTTTTCTCCTACACATTGCAAATATACGTATATACACAACATAGTGAGAGCAGTGGTAAAGTACATAAGTATTAGCATCAAAACATACAAAGTACAAAAACTAAAAGTACTCATGCAAAGTGGCCCATTTCAGAATCAGATATATTATTAGATTATAACTGGATGCATTCATGTGTAAGCATTACTTTAATGTTGCAGCTGGTAAAGATGGGGCTAAGTGTAACTACTTGATATACTCCTGAGTAATTAATCTATAATATATCATCCTAATGTATTAGTTTATTATATTTTTTATTCATAATTTGAGTCTGCAAAGTAACTAGTAACAACAGCTGTCAGATAAATGTAGTGGAGTGAAAAGTATCATATTTGCCTCCAAAATGTAGTGGAGTAGAAACATACAGTAGCATAACTCAAGGAATTAAGGAATCAAGTGAAGTACAAATACTTCAAAATTGTACTTAAGTTCAGCACTTGATTAAATGTAATTTAAGTTTCCACCACTGGGTGGTGACACTTACCCAAACACACTTGTTTGTGCTTTTATAAAATCAGGACCTACATGCTTAAACCCAACACATCCCTAAACTTAATTCTCACTTTAATACCAAGTCTTAACCCCCAAACTGCCCTCTGAAGAAGTGAGGACACTGACAATGACAGAATTAGAGGACACAAACACACAACCAACCACACACCTGAGCACAGGCAGAGTCCGACGAGGAAGACGAAACAGAGGGCGAGTAAAGCTGGAAGAACACAGATCCCCAGACTCCAACATGGCTGCCTGGCTGAGTCCCCGCCAGCTCCTGGAAACACAGAATACAGGAACAGTTAATTAACTGATCGATTGATTTTTCGACTTCTGGTCTCCCTTTAGAACTCTGATATTCAATATTTTGGAAATATAACTGTTTGTGTCAGCTTGAATAAATCCCAAACACCACCAGAGTGAAGAGCTCCAGATGGAAAAAACAAAGAGCTGCTTTCATTTTCCTGAGAACCACAAGAACATCAGACAGTCAGATTGTTTTTGAGGAACGTCTGACTTGACCTGGTTTGAAACCAAATGAAAATGTTTGCATGAAGCCAACGGCTGATTTCATGCACCTGCAACCTTCCCCACCTCATGTAAAACACGTAAAAATAAAGACTTCATGTAGAAGAATAAAAGTCATGGCTGCTGTGCCCAAACTGAAAATGGTAAATCACAAACACCTTGTATTTTGGAAATGTAATCGGGACCTGAGCCTTTCTGGTTCTTTAAGTTATCAATAAAAACGAAGTCCCTCTGCCATTATAAGCCAACGTTAATGTCAAGCCAACCACTGATCCCAGAGTTTCTTAATAATCCTTCTAAAGTGATTCAACATGTTTCCCCCCATAATCCCCAAGATAAACTGGTATCTGCTACTGTTTGTTTGGCACAGTAACATATGAGCACCGTGTTATTATTTTAATCAAGGTTATAATTCTAATTATTTCATTAGCATTCAAAAGCCAAAAAGCCTCTGAAAGTATTGGCAAACACTTGCCGAATGCTAACAAAATAACCAAGAAAATGAGATATTAACTTCCATGTTGATTTAAAACGGTAACAAAGAGCAAGTCTTCAAACTAGCTACGAGAAAGTTTGTCTTTGGTCTTTCTAAAATCCTGAAACACCTTTCTAAGATAAAACAATTATTTTGTTAGCATTCAGCGTCTACAGAGGTTTTGAAGTGCGTATCAACAGGAGCTGTATTTCTTGAATGCTTAAGAAATAATTCAGTAAATAAGAACGAACTTCCATGCTGAAAATTATTGATTTATCTTATATTAAGTCTCACCCCTTTTTAAGCTAACGTCTGGGGGTTTTCTGACATATTCTAAGATATAAAGGCACCAAGACAAAACAATTATTTTATTACAATTCAGCGGCTACAGAAGTGTTGATAACGCATGTTTGGCTGAAGTATTGATCCTTTTGTGAGCTAACATCAAGCTAGCCACTAGCCTCAACAATGTATTTTCTCAAAGTTTCTTTCGTATGTCTTTCTAAAAAACTTAAACATGTTCCTGGGGTTAAACTCTGCTCTGCACAGTAACATATTGCACCTCCTTATTTTAACAAAGGTAAAACAACATTCAACAGTCTGAGGTTTGATAGCGAGTCTTTGGCTAACACTCATGAAGCTGTAGGAAGCTAAGCTTTCAACAGTGAAGCACGTTCCCTGGATTTTCTGCCCACATTTTAAGATTAATGAGCAAGATAAAACAGCTTCAGGTTTGGATCTTCACTCAGATGTAGTTGTGAATGCTTAAAAAACAAACTTTATCAAAATAAAGAGTTACTGTCCAGTACAGTAGAAACTCATTTATCTAAGAATATACACTGACAACTGAAAGAAACCCATAAATCGGATCAGAGCTTGTTGTCTGACATATTTATTTGGTTAATAACAACGGAAAAAACTGCCCACACACAAAAACCCCATTTCCTGCCGACCCAGCCCCACTGATCAGTTTAGAAAAGATTGTCACCACTGAAACCTCTGCTTTCCACTGAAACGTCACCATGACCTTTATCTCAGCTAAGCAGCACCATTTACTCAGTCTGCAACTTATTATATATCATCTGTGATGAGTTTCTGTAAATTAATGGGTTAATTAGTGTTTTTTTAAGTTAACATCTACATTAAAGGGTATGATTTTGTCATAATGGTTCACTTCAACCTCTTAAACTGCGATGGACATACCAGTGTGTCCATCTTTACAGCAAACTATTGTTTCGTGCGAACTAGTGGAGAGCCCAGCGTTTCTAAAGATGACAAATATGTCAGACAGAATTTGGGGGAAATGTCAAGAATGACGCACTAGACATCTGGAAGTTTTCCTATTTTCATGTCATTTCATTTTAAATTTCTGATTTATTGGTGCAGAAACATGGAGTAACTGGGTTTGACTCTTTCACTCAGTATGAACAACATAAAGTTGAAGAGCTGACACAAGCTGATATACATTAAATTCATACAGTGGAGACTTTTTAACATTTAAATGGAAATTTGGAATTTATGGGGGAAATCATTCAACAAGTTCAAGTTATCACGTTTTATCCCAGACGCATCAGAACCACCATTTTCACATGTTGGTGGTCCTCTCCTTCCGCTGCATAGCCAAGATGGCGACCATTGAGGGTGAGAAGTGTGCAGCGATCCACACTCAACTTTCTGACCGTTATGAGTACATCATCCGGGTACTCATACTGCTGCATTTTGCCTTAATGTCAGTGTGAACGCTCTCATGCACTCAAAATATTGAGTGTAAGTACTGTAGAACACAAACTGAGACACAGTTTTAGTCTTGTTAAAACATTAAAGCTGATTTATCAGTGTATTTTTTTGTATTTGTCTTAAATACACATTTCTAAAACTCAAGAAGAATAAAACTTTTTACTGCTTTCAAGTACCATCTTTCAGCTGAAGTGAGCCTTTTGTTCATTTATTGATTCTGACGAAGACATCTTCATCCTCAGAGATAAAACTGTTTGAACGCAGCTAAAGTCTAATTTAAAACAGATGTAACTATATAAATATATGACCTTCTTACCATCAACAACCAGATTAATTCCTCTGTTGACACAAACAGCTCCTGCACACCACCCGGTGCAGAAATACAGCCCGGCGTCCCTCTCCTCCACCTCCAGGATCTCCAGACCGACCGAGCCACTCTCCAGATTTCCCTTATTGTTGATGCGACTGACGTCTGCAGTGTAAAAGTTGACTGTATCTTCTGTGTCTTTCAGTTTACTTAGTGTAACCGTCAGCAGAGGCAGCAGCTGGTCTGAGCGCAGAACGTACCAGGTGATCTCGCTGGACGTCATGTTACAGGTCAGCGACACGTTCTGCCCAGCCTGGACCACCAGGGCAGAGTGGAGAACAGGTGAGGCTGACGACAGGTGACATCCTGCAACAACTGAGGAGGGAAGAGAGCGGACAGGTAAGGAGAAAGGTCAGACCGGAGGCTGATGCAGACCTTCAACTAAATATCACTTATTGGGATATTTGATATTTATAGTGGACAAACAATATATAAAATATGGCCAAAAGTGTGTGGACACCCCTGTCCATGTACTTTAAACTGTTGGTCTGGGACTGTTTTTCCTGGCTTGGGCCCCTTAGTTCCAATGAAGGGAAATCTTAATGCTCCAGCATACAATGAAATTTTAGACCAGCGGTTCCCAACATGTGGGTCAGGACCCTGGACAACGGATATTCGGGCCAAGACTTTCTCTTCTGTGCGCTGGTCATTGTTAACAGTCCGATTAGCAATCTCTGAACCCATCGGCTATCGTTTGAAGACGATTTGAAAGCAGATACATTTAAAAAAAGCAAATAAAAATCTTGTTAAAACTAGGCAAGAGGACCCCAGAAGCAGAACACGAAAACAAACAGGTGAGAGTTGATGCACAGTTTATTTCCACACAGAAACGAGGGCAAAGCAGTCACGGTAGCCAGGGAAAGGCTGTGGTCAGGGGGAAATCCTGGTGGAGCGGGACGAGGCCAGACAGGGGGACCCAGCTGGAGAGTGGACTGGGCTGGCTGAGGCAGGACCGAGCAGAGTGGCAGCATAGAGAAGAAAAGCGAGCCGGGGAGATGGATCTCTGGGCAGATGGATGGCCACAGTGGGAAACGGAACGATCTGGTGGAGATTGGAGAGTAGCTCCAGGTATTTGAACACTGCTGAGATGATTACTGACGAGCCACAGCTGCTCCGAGGATTGGCGGGAAGGGAGTCTGCCGGCCCTGCCCAGGCATAGACATACAACACATAGAACACAAGACAAGACAAGCAGGAACACAGGGAGGGGGAAAACCAGGAGGGGAACAACCCTAATCCTAACAAATCTAATCTCTAGGGGTCCGAGATTGATAAAAAGCTAAATTGCCGTTAGCTGATGGATTCCCAGATTGCATTTTGGCCAATGTGTTCTGCCTCTTTTGCTCTCTGCTCAAACGTGATTGGTCAATACTACTCGGACTACAAACAAAAACTTGAACACTGGCGATACCAAAATCCTGCCTCTCTCCTTCAGATTTTGCATCCATATGCAGATATCTGTTTACTGAGATTACACAATGATTAAAGGAATAAGAAAAAAAACCAATATATTTCTGGTGCACAAAACATGTTTATTTTTTTCTGAAGTTTCTTTCAATTCAATTTTGTATTTGCATATTTTGATATTTTTTATTCAAAGCTATCTCATAAAATCAAGATTACCAATCTGACCAGACATTTTCGACAGTTTTTGATATTCCAACATTTCGGTACCAAAAAAGTATTGAGGTTTGATACCAAGTTGCATGCAGCTCTACCCATCCTGAGAAAAACCCAGTGGACCCAGGGAGTCAGCATCCAATGTGAGACCCATTTACTCAAGTACTGTACTTAAGTACACATTTTGGGTACTTGTACTTTACTTGAGTCTTTTCTTTTCACGCCACTTTCTACTTCTACTCCGCTACATCTCAGAGGGAAATATTTTTACTGCACCACATTTATCTGGCAGCTTTAGTTACTTTACAAATTAAGATTTATTACATACAAATAAACTATACAAGTACAGCTGAAAGGATGAGTCGAAACCAATCGATCAATCAATGGATGAATGGAGAAAGGAATCAGCAGATGAATCCAGAATGAATCATTAGATACAAACTAGTTGAAAATGAGCTCCAACAGTAAAATCCTGCTTTTCCATGAACGATGAGGAAGAATCATCTAATGAGATCAGACAGAACATTTACTGCTTTAATACTCAACACTACACTTTACTGAGTACTCACACTGTTACTGAGTACACTCACACTGATACTGAAGTAACATTTTGAATGCAGGACTTAGAGTATTTTTACAGTGTGGTATTTATACTTTTACTGCAGTTAAAGATCTCAATACTTCTTCCACCACTGCCTGCACACCTCAGGACCAAATGAGCCTAAAACATCAGTCTGTCCCGGTCCAGACCAGGACTGCACGAACCAGGCTGCACCACAGAGACATGGGTGTGCCCTCCGAAACCCAGAGGACACAAACAGGTCACAGACCTGCCAGCTTGTGTTCTTTCAGTTTAGTTTTGGTATTTTTAGGTGTGACTTCACCACAACCGTCTGATTCATGAGTATCACGAGTGACAATCATGAGCATAAACAAAATAAGCAGAACCAGACATAATATATAAAACAAAAAACTTCTAAACTAAGAGCCAATCCCAAAAGTCCTTGACTCTGTCCACACAGTACCTTGAAAAGGCATTGACACATCCTTGAATTTGATATCCAAAGTGAAGCCTGGAGCCCTGCCTGCATTTAAATCAGCAAATATATGTAAAAATCATTAACTTACAAAGCAAAGTGAGTATCCGTGTGAGACCTGCCATAACTTAGTACAAATACTCTCCAGGTGGTGTTCAGGAGCTGCAGGAGCTGCAGGAGGACAGGTCATTAAATGAACAGTGATTTTTGTGTAAGGAAGGAAGTGAGCAGGGACTTTATAAAGCAACAGAACAGACAGCAGAGACCACCAACATGTCATGAAGACTCAACATTTTCCACTAAACACACACACACACGTCTGCGCTGAGGAATCTGCGGCCCATAGGTTTCGTTTCTGCAGGAAGTGCTCTTCAAAATAAAATGCCCCCGGTGGTTTTAAAGGAGAAAAGACATCCCCAGTCATTTTCTTTTCTCTCGTGAGAACAAAATGTTGGAACAAACTATTATCACATGGTCTAGATGTGCTGGGGCAAACAGTATGAAGCTTATTTTAGTGTCCTGTAAAAACAAAATATAAAATAATTTTTTTTTCTATTTTTCTTGGGGCTTCATAGATAATTAATATTAAAGTGGAATGACGAAATGTATTGAAATTGTTTTCACAAATTGATTCCAGTGATACTCAAAAACAGAATTATTATTATATTTGATTTGATTCTGTCATAAAACAACACAAACATACACCAAATATGACAAAAAGAAACCCAATATAAACAGCATTTAAATAGCGAACATTTTATATTTTATACTTCTACTACTATTAATAATAATAATAATACAATTAATTACCTGTTGCCAGTTAAATCCCGGTGTGTGTGTGTGTGTCTTTTACTGAACTAATGAGAAAGTTGCCATATTAAAAGCTCTTTTTTTCACCTTTAACTAATAATTACAGGAATGTGATAATTAATATATAATCATCTTTATTTGTAGAGAACTTTTCAAAAACAAGGTTGCAAAGTTCTTCACAAAAAGCGACAACAATAATAACAGATTTTATAACAGCTAAACGTAAAATAACTTAAAAGAAATCAAGCTTGTAGCCGGCGATCTTTATTTTATTTTTAACATATTTTTCATATTAGTGTAACTTGGCATCATTTCATCCATCTGTCAGTTTGGAATACAGGCTTCTTTTATTTTGTTGAACGCAGGCGGAAATCGAAACTTAAAGCGCTTCATTGATAAATGGGACCTGCTGATGGTGTGAGCACACAGAGCTGAGGAGAAGCGGAGGAGAGAGAAGAGGGCTGGACTGAGTTTCCAAACAGCACACATCATGACACCAGACAGAAAGAGAACCTGGTAAGAAGCATTACACTTTATTTTCAAACTAAACGCTTAAACCTTCACAGTGACTTTTTCCACACATGTCTCTGCAGAATGATCACAAATAGCGTTTTCATGAAATATGGATGCAAGTTAAATAAGCTCACAGGCTGCAGGGTTGAACATGTCTGCAGAATAAAAGCAGCAGATATCATTCAGCGTTATTCTGACTCTGTGACGCGTGAAGCTGCAAAGCGCGACTGATGACCGACCGCCTGCTGCGGGTTCGTTACTGAGGAAACCAAACAGGGTCCAGAAACGAAACCTACCGATCTGTGCAGCTCACTGTCCTCCTGCGATACTCACTGGGAGCAGCAGTGATGCCAATTAAGCTTCAAATTACAAAAAAGCAAAGAACATAAATAAACATTCAGTTGGTTTGAAGTCAGTGCTGTTAAATGTACAGGAATAGCCTGAAGCAACAGAATACAGCTTCACAGTATATACAGTAAATATTAAGAATGAACATGAACATTTCTGAATTCTTACTGGCTCTCTTTTAAAGCTCCAACATAAACATACTTTTAGATTCTGTTTTTAAAAACAGCATCTGCTTGCGACCCCACCCTGCATAAGGAGTTGAACGCTTCTGGACAAATATTGAATAAATATGTACATTTTAATATGTCTGTTAGTTTTTCTGTATTATTGAGATGAAATTATGAATGTTTGTTTTTTTTTTTTTATTAAAAAAAGAATAAAATGTCTTCACACCTGCGGAGGAAAATATAAAAGCTGTGATGTATGTGTAACAGAAGAAACAGGTGTGGTCTGTTGTCAAAGACTCATTACTGCTTTTTTTCCTCATGAATCCTGTGATTCTTGCAGGTTTTTCATACACCTACACTGTTTCCTGGTTGGCACTTTAGTTGGTGAGTATCACACACGATTAATTCCCCTACAAAGGTTAAACCCCACTGTTGTGTCCTCAAAAGCTGTAGTTTAAACACCACCTGCCGTTCAGTCTGCTGTGTTCTGCAGAAATCACCTAAACACCATAAAAGGTCATCGTATCTGAGGGTTAACTTAGGTTTAAGGTCATAAAACTAATAATAAATAAAACTAGTATTTAGTAATTATCTGAAGCAACAGAACTAATGTAACAACACAAGTCACAGAAAAAAAAACATATCATGCCTTAAATCGTGAGATTTAAGACCTATTCCCACTGCAGCATTTAATATTTTACATATCATTGATGCTGCAGTAAACTGTAAGGAGACAGGGTTATTATTGAAGGCAGAGACAAAATGTTCAATGATATCATTTTAAACTGGTTTTAAAAGTAAACACTGATAACATTTACTTTTTGTGATAAATGAAAGTGCAACTAGACTCTAAAGGACAAATCACACCCTGTATATTGTCATAGATCAGCAGTTGGTTGCTGAACTGGAAAATCAGAAATCTGAAACCAATTTGTTTAATTACAGTTGTGTGAAAATAAAGAACATACAGTGTGTGTATGCGTAGTTTTAACTACTTTATATACAGTTTTCTTTGTAAGGGGTCACAAACCCAAATGTTTGGGAACTACTGGTTTAATCTTTAGCAATGTGTTGTATTTTGTAAGCTTATATTGTATATTTTTTTTAGGTAAACAACAAGTAACTCCAACTGTTAAATAAATTAGTGGAGTCAAAACTACGATATGGAAATACTTGAGTAAAGTACAAGTATCTCAAAATTGTATTTAAGTACTTGAATATTCTTGGTTTCTTTCCATCACTGGGGTCATGTAAATGTTTTTAACACAACACATCCTTTAAAGGACCTCCATGTTGGCGAGGAGATTTTCTTCTATTTTCCCCTTCAATGCCTCTCTTTTTCCAGACTCCTCTTCCCTGTCCTCCACCACCCATTCCCAGTCTGTCGTCTCCACTGTGGGAAACCAGGTGGTCCTTCCCTGCAGCTGGAAGTCACATCTGGGGGAGGTGGCCCCGTCCGCCTGCCACATCCAGTGGAAGACCCTGGCCAACACTGTGTTCGAGCTGCGGGGACAGCAGAAGTGGCAGGCGGAGGAGTTTGAGGGCCGGGTGGAGGTTCCTGAGGAGAGGCTCGGGTCCGGGGATTGTTCATTGATCATCAGTGACGTTCAGATCGGAGACACGGGGAGATATGAGAGTTTCATGGTGGTGGATGGAGTGAGGTCCAAAAAAACCAGGGTCTTCATTCAGAGCGTCAAGCTGTCTGTGTTTGGTGAGTTTGGGTTTTCTTTCTATTCTTTTACGTTTTCTTCATCTCTTTTTTTAGCTTCTTCGTCTCTACTTTCTTCTTTTCTATTCTTCTCTTTGGTTTTACATACACTCTACTTCTGTTTCTCATTCTTCTTCCATCTTGACTCATGTTCTTCTCTCATTTTTTGTTTCTCATCTCTGTCCTCTTTCCCGTTCCATCTACTCTGAGGTTTTATAATCTCATCTCTCATCTATTCCCTCATTTCAGCAAGGTTTTTTCTCCAGTTCTCACTTCTTCTGTTTCTCATCTCACCTGATTCTCATTATCAAATCTCACCAAATTTTCTCATCTCGTTGTTTCCTGTCTGATCCTACATCTTCCCTCTTGTCTTCTACTCTAGTATGGAATGCTTCTCATCTCGTTTAATCTCTTCTTTTCTTTTCATTCATCTGTTTCTGTATATTGCCTTACTCCAGTGCTCTCCTTTTATCATCTTTCCTATCTAAACTTTTCTCATCATCTACCTTCATACCCGTTTTTTTCTTTCCAATCTGTCTAATTTAATCATCTTTTCTCATTTACTGTTCTCTTGTCCTGTGTCTTGTCTCCTCATCTACTACTCATATTTTGTTCTCATTCTACTTTGGTAAACTTTTTCTTTTATTTCTTTTTTTCTGGTCTGTTGTCATCTTATATCTTCTTTTCTCATTTAACCTCACTTTTTGTCTTTAACAATGCTGACGTCTTTACTCTGGACGGTTTTATTTTTGCATGTTGATGAATTTGGTTTTGTTTTCTCTCTTAGACCACAAATCCCTTCAGTCTCGAGGTCCAGGTGAGGACTTAGTTCTGGATCTCCATACTCGGTACTCTGTGAGAGTGGTCTTCCAGGGCAGGTGAGCTGTTTTACCTAAACAGAATTTGTTTACATTGAAGTCCTCCATCCTTTTCTCATGTATGCTCTCATCTTGTATCTCCTCTTCGTTTCTTCTTTTCCTACTTTCGTCTCTTATTTTCTTGCCCAAAACTCCCACGAAATTACTGTTTGCATCAAAGAAAAGCAGATTACAGGCTGCTGGTAAAGTTATGAGTCACCTTATGGAGTCTGCTTACAAAACAGAGGCTAAATAAAGATGGAATCATGGGGGTTTTGGGGGAAAAATGACTATGTAGGAGAATTTTCCAAAGTAGGTAGATCGTCATGGACCGTAAACACATTTATCACAGTCCATCCTTTGCTGGGACAGTTCTTTTTTGTTTTAAGCTCAACAGCAGACACAATGTCGTATTTATACATCAAACTGCTTGTTTCAGAGCACTGAATAAACCGAACATTTACTGAGTCACTTCAGGCTTTTATTATTATGCTGCGTCACAAGGACGCCCAGTGAGCAGCCGTCTTTGTCTATGTGGTCCCTTTTGTTGCTTGTACATAACTGCAGCACTATTAGTTGTCCTTCGTGAAAAGTCAAGATATTGTTCTGGCTGAGCAGAAATGGATATTTCCAAAAAATAAAGAATATGTTTTTTTTTGTAATATATGTACCCAGGACTTCTGAAAAGCAGTGGTGTGTTATTTTGAACAGCCAGCAGCTGTTTGTCCTTCATGATAAATCTGATGTTTCGTTGCAGCAACAGTTATGTCAAGGACAAAGGATGCACAATGGATAAAGACCCAGACGTTTACTTCCAGGAAACCAAAAGCAAAAATCTGACATTGCACCGAGGCATAGTGGTGCGCACACCTTTGATATTTTTTTCAACTAAGTTGAACTGACTTTAAATGCACTGACCTCAACACCGCTCGTTCAGTTGGATTCTGGCAGTGACGGATGTGGAAGTTACGGCAACAACAATTTTACTGTAGAGACGAACGAAGGAAGAGGTAATTTTGTGGATCTCTGAATTCAGTTCTGTAATTCTACTCTCTGATCCTACCATGACTGGAGTAAAAGATCTCAAGCATGGCAAAAAAGAAAATCAGAGAGGGCGAGGATACCCGGTTAGAAAATTATATTGTGATTAATTAATTCTACGCACTACCTCTCGGAAACCATTTTGGTCTGAAACCGGCGCGAGATGCTCACTCGGCAGATGAAAGCACTTTATAGTATTTTAAGGTTCACAAACCTGCCTGATCAATAGATTTTTTACCCCTTTCCAATCCAGCCCTGCCTGTATGAACCCTTTTGATTTTAATGACGCCTCTAGCGCCACCCTCAGGAGACATTAGTGCTGAGGCTCTATGAATAGCGAAATCATCAGTATGTTGTTCGCTCTATCCACACTAACACTAACGTTTTGTGTGGCTGTGAACATTGCAGTCTCTAGGGGGCGCTTTTTGCCTCGATCTAACAGTTTCTGAACTTTGCTCCACAGGAACAGCTCGGAGTGGTCGGACCTGTGGATGAGGGGGGATAAAGACAGTCCCCGTCTGGAGAAACATCCGCTGAGAGAGCAGCTGATGATAAAGAAGTTAAAGAGTTCCGATGAAGGAACGTACAAAGTTCTGGATGAACATGGCCTTGCTGTCAGCACCGTGCAGCTCTCTGTGGAAGGTCAGAGGCCTACTTTACCTCCTGGTGCATTATACGATAAACCTATTAGTCGATCTCTGACAATTTTGATATTTGATGGTTTAAGTTATTTACCCAGCTAAATAAAACGTCAAATATTCTCTGATTTCAGCTCCTCAATGTGAGGAGTTTCTGCTTTTCTCTGTTTTATGTCTTTGTAAATTAAATGTCTTTGGCTTTTTGGAACAAGACATTTTAAAAACGTCGCCTTAAGCTTTAGGAACTGCAGTTTTCACTGTTTTCTAAACAAGTAATCAAAGAAAAGAATTAGCACATTAATAAATATTAGAAGGATTGTAAACATTTGCACATTCAGCTCCAAGTTAATGGAGGACACATTTCACCCGTAAAACTTAATCAGGCTTTAAACCATCAATAGTATGACTTCATTCTCCTGTGCACCTGTTGAACAGGTGTGTATTAGACGATATTCAGTCTGACTCTAATTATAATAAAAACAACCTTAATGATAATACTGTGGTATCTTAGCATAAAGTCTTTCCTCAAGCTGTTTTAAATGAATTATGATTTGCGTCATGATCACATGTAACTGATGTAACTGTTGACTGTTTCACAGAAAGCTCCACCGCTCTCAAAGTCCACCAGAGTCAGGAAAATCAAGTACCAGCAGGTGAGAAAATAACATTTCTATTCTGGCACGTGAACCAGACCTAAAGAAGATGTTTAACTAAAAGTCTTGACCTGGAATAACCTTCTATCTCCAACCTCAGATGTCTTTTCAGGTGACGCTGCCAAAAGCAGCTCCTGCTCAGCTCTTCTCATCTTGTCTGTTCTTGTCACGAGTTTCCAAATTCTTCTTCTCTGAGAAGTTTCCTTTGTAAAATAACTGCACATAGATATTGACAACTGCTCGGTACACTATAACCAACAAAGGATGTGAACGTTCCCTTCCTGTCAGATATTCTCTTTGTGTTTGTGAACTTCAGCCTGAATGATATTTCAGACGAGCCAGGTAAGCCGTGTGGGATTGATCTGAGTGTGTGAGATGTGATTTTAATGGAGAAAAGTTTGTTTCGTTTTAAAACAAAATGTGTTTAATCAATAGTTAGCGGAGGACATGAAGACCTCCTGTTTGGAAAGCCGATGAGGCCGGTGGGAGATTGTCTTTAAAATGTGAACGATTATTTGCCACTGAAATTCATCAGCCACTCAACAGTAAATATTTAGTGTCTGAAATTGACCTAATTTCATCCTGCGATCAGGTCATTATTCGTCTCCTTTTCAATCTTTTATACGTCTGTTAATATAGTTTTATATCACCACATCAAACTGCAGTCTGCGTCTGTTTACTCCGGTGAAATGTAAGGAAATAAAGTTGGGTTTTTTTTTTTTTTGTTGTTTTTTAAAATCAACTTTTTTTTCCCACTTTATTGAATTCAAAAGTGCTCGAAAAACCAAATCTCAACTTTCCAATACAGTAACATTGCTTTTGGGATTTGCAGGATAATCTTGTAAACAATTTGATTTTGCTGTCAAAATATTATTTACACAAAAGCAGATCTTCAGTTTTTGAAGAAGTAATTGGCCGTCTTTTTAAAATCCTGGAGACATAAGAACTCATTAAAACGACTTAACTCCTAGAATAGTACTTTAAGTCCCTTCTCACACTTTTATGACACTTTTTTATAAAAGACATCATTTAGATTATTTTACTTCCTACTCTAATGTATCTGTGGCCGTTCTCAGGAGTTTTGTAATGAACTAACATGTTCTACAGACGCCTGTTTGAACTTCTTTATTCAATAAAGTGGGGAAAAGTTGATTTAAAAAAAACAAAAAAAACCCAACTTTATTTCCTTACATTTCACCGGAGTAAACAGACGCACAGTGGCGTTTATAAACGGGGTACAGGACGGCGTTCAGATAGGCCGTTCATACCATGCACGCTCAGACGCCATAAAATAAATCAAATCAAATAAATAACTGCCAGCTGCCGATATAAAACTATATTAACAGACGTATAAAACATCGAACTGCAGGGAAGAGGAGACGAATAATGACCTCATCGGCTTTCCATACACTTGCATATCTCATGACGTGGTTAGCTTAGCTTAGCATAAAGACTGGAAGCAGAGGGAAACGGCTAGCCTGGCTCTAGCCAAAGTTCAGAACTACACCTACCTGCAGCTCTAAATCTCACTGATTAAAAAACTATCTAATTTGTCCATACAAGTGTAAAAATAACTATTAAAGAAAATAACTGTAAAAATTACTTTTGGGAAAAATTATGATTTCATGATGAATAAGAACAACAGAGGATTCTGAAATAGCAAATTTCTCAATGTGGAGAGGATAAAGTAAAAAAATGTAAACAAACTTGTGTTAGGTGAATCTGACACTGGGTGGAAATTTGTACGCATTAGTATTTTGCAAACAGCAAGTCAATTCTGGACTATATTTACAGCACCTGAAGTAGCACCTGTGTCTTTACGGGATGATGGAGAACACTTTTAACTTCATTATTTTCAATTTTGTGTAAAACTAAGACATGATTAACGATCTGTGTTGAATAGTAGCTGGTTTTGATAGTAAAATTGTGGAAATGCAACGCTTGCTTCATATAGCTCCACTCATATTTTAAGCTTTTTAAATACGAATGTAATTAGACTGATTTCCTGTCCTCCAGGAAGCCACAGGTTTACTTCATTTCAGTGAATATCATCATCAGTAATGTAAAATATATGTTGTGCGGTTTCTGGTGTGATGCGTTTGGTTTTATTCATAATGTTAGAAATCATTATTTAATATATATTTTGTGCTTCTGTACAAAGTGATGAAAGTATTAGTTTTATTTCTTTACTCTGTATTTCAATAAAGAGATGAAAATCAAACACGCAAACACCATCATGTCGTATTTCCATCAATCACTGTTAAACTCCGCAGACTGTTGGTGGTTCACACTGGAATGACTTCACAAAGATTCACACAAACAAATGCAACACGATGAACCGTACAGCTGAATGAACGAGCAAAGAAAGATTCACTCCCTCACTGAGCTTGAACAAACTTAACGAGTCTGGTGATATTCAATATGTTCAATATATTATATTTGGACTCAGTCCCACACACACACACACCGTCCTGCTGCCCCAAATACTAGAGCACCACATGTGGATTCATCCGCTGCTGAAAATGATCCCCAACAAAGTCACTATTTCCTCCCGTTTGTTTGATTAAAAACTACAGTGAGCAGCTGTTTGAGGAAATAAACATGAAACTATATCTGTGAGCTGTTTTTAAAGATTTCCATCTTCAGCAGGAACCAATGGGCTTGGAGCTGAGAGCCACAGACAGGAAGTCAGACAGTATTGAGAGACGGACTGACACGTTGTTGGTTTGGGTCTTTTAAACGGGATTTGATGACAATGAGAAAACTACAGAATATCACCAGCTTCCTCCATTAACGCTCAGTTTTTTTATGTTTTCATCATAAAATAAAATGTCTTTTTAAAAAGATATAATCCTTCACATTTTAATCACTACTAATGGTTGGCCTTTTCCCTCCCCATATAGTAGCTGACAGGAGGTGCTGCAGCTGCTCTCTCTCCTACAGACTATCAGAGCTGGATTAAGCTACTGCTAATGCTAACACGTGTTCTGCTGCTGCTTTACTTTGAAAGACTTCAACTGGCTTTTATTGTGAAGCAGCTGCACGCTGACTTTAATTAAACGTGTCAACAAAACAAGAAAAGTCTCGTTTTGTCGTCAGTGGAGCAGCCAGAGAGCAACGTGACCACCTCCTGTCACTGTGAGCTGTCGTGAACCACTCGCTCTGCACAGCATGACATCAGATGGAGGTTGCTCTGGGCATGATGGGAAAACGATTATTGTATTATTATTATTATAAACCAGTTCATCTTCTTGTGGAAGTAAAACGCAGCTGCAGTTACCAGCAGTGACCACAAGGGTCCCAAACCAACCAGGACTGAAATCTGAAGGATTATGACTTCAAGTCTGACTGATTATTTAATTAAATCAGCTGGATTATTATGAGGGTCGTGTTTTAATGCAGAGTGACTGAATGACTGGTTCATATCCAGCGAGGACGTCAGCGTGTTTCTCTGCAGAAACTTACTGATGGACTGATGACTTGTGTTCATCAGCTGGGAGGAGGAGGAGGAGGAGGAGGAGGAGGAGGAGGAGGAGGAAGGTGTATTCAGGTGTCACGTTTCAAAAAAGTCTGTGTTTTGTCGCTGATGAGGCCCTCCTGTTAGAAGTTGGGTTTGTGCTTCTTCACCTCCACCATGAGGTGGTGCAGGTTGATGAGCTCGGAGCGGACGGCCAGGCTGCGGAACGTCGGCTGGTTCAGGATCTTGTGGAAGCCGTGGTAGTACTGGATCAGCTGGGTCAGGGCGCCCTGCAGCAGAGACAGGAAGTGGGACTTATTACACCACTCACTTCCTCTCACTCGCACACACACGTACAAATATACACCTGTCTGCTGTCTCACCTGTATGATGCTGGTTCCATTTTTGAAGTTGGTGAAGGACCTCATGACGTCCTGACTCATCGACTCCACCGACTGTTTCCACGTACTGGAAAACCCCCGAACCAGCTGAATGATACGAGCTGTAACACACACACACTGAGTTAAAACGCATGTCATTCAATTCTATATGCTGGTGTGATCACACGTTTTTCTGCAGATGTTGCATGATGCGGCGACTGTGAGAGGAAACGGGCAGTGAAGACAGAAAAGGGATGTGGGAAGCTGATGCGGTGAAGTGGGGGAGAAACTGCAGCCTCAGAGTGACAGAGGAGAAACAAAACAGAGAACAGCTGAACGCCTGCGAATGAATCATTACTCTGTAAAACAAAACTGAAGCATGAAGCGAAAGAATGCTGCTCACGCTGCAGCCTGAGAGACAGGATGTTGGGCGTGGACTCAAAAAGGAAGATAAAGTATTATGTACTTTTGTGTGTGTAAAATGTACATTTAAATCGACTCCTCTCACCTTCCTCGTTCTTTAGTCGGTCCAGCTGCCCTTTCTCCATCAAAGCCTCGGCCTCCTTCACGAAGGCGATCATCCCTCCGAAGGGGGGGGACAGAATCTCCTCGATAAACTCCTGGAGGAGGAAAACATGGCGGTCAGGGTTAAAACTGTGAAAACATCAACGACGGAAAATATTTCAGATTTAAATCCAGTTCATTTTCACTTTGTGATATTTAATTACAAGAGTACACAGGTTAATTTTCAGTTGCTTAGACTGCATGGCATTTTAAGTTTATAATATACAAATAAAAGGAAATATGTGGGAAGAGAGTTTCAAACAAAAAAGGTACTGAGAACACTAAAGTGCTACCAAAACAACAGGAGAAATACTGAATCATATAATTTTGAGTTTAAGCCCATTTCTAGGTTGTACCTCTATTATGTAATTCTGTAATTCCTATTTCTAGAGTCAGTTAACACCTTTAATATTCCTGCAAGAGTGTCAGAATAAAACTCCGAAGCTCTGTTACGCTCCCGTCTTCTCTGTGCTCAGATTTCCCACAATCCCTCTGTGATGTTTACCTGCGTCCTGGCCAGAAGCAGCTGTTGGAAACCTTCCACCTCTTTACTGTCGTCTGCTGCCCTCTCCTGGACAAACGAGGGCAAAACAATCACCAAACCAGGATTTTACCAAAAGGAGAAACTTTAAATTATTTCCCGCAGGAGAGAATAATGAGGACAGGTGAGCAAAGAGCAGGTGTGGAAGCTCACCATGAGGACACTGAGCATCATGTCGTAGTTGTTGATGAGGAAGATGAGCTGGTCTCTTCTGGAGGGAAACTCTGCCGCCATCTTCAGCACAAAGTTTTCCACCTCAACCTGGAAAACAAATATTCATGTTCTAAGTCTGCTGCTAACGTCGGCACATTTTCTTTCACCTCAGTGGAAACATGTCACAGTGCAAACGTTTAGTTTTGGACTCAGGATACTTTATTCCTGACAAAATACAGCAACATACATTATTTCCGCTGTTGTTTTCTGAGCAAATGTAGTGAAGAGGAGTTAGCAAAAAGGTCAATTTAATGTGAAAATGTGATTTAAAAAAGGTCAGTTCATCTTCATCTTTACTGCTAAAGCTAATGCTAGTTCTGTCACACAGACCTCTGAATGCAAATTTTACACTTCCACAATATTAGGAACGTCTCTATTGTGCAGAATATTTTAAATTATTTTACCTTCTTACCGATGGATCTGTTTTGTTATATATTTAACTGCTTTGTCTTGAGTACTGACTTAAATACTCAAAGGTGGGGTCAGCAGCGCTTCTGGAAAGACTGGATATTTATACTCCGATGTTATTTACCTGACCACACCTTTAATAACTAATTGTTATTTGCATACCGTTTCAAGACTTCACTGCTGTGCTAGTTACTTGACTTGTTAAACAGTTTGATCATTTGACCTGTTGTGGTCTCGGCTCCAAATCACAAGTTTGCCCCAGAGGTCTGTGAACACATCACGCCCCGTCTCCTTACACCCGTATATTATTATTATATTATATTATAATTATTGTTATACCACATCATATTAGTGTGTGTGTGTGTGTGTGTGTGTGTGTGTTACCTGCAGCTGTCCCAGCAGTGTGTGGGTTCTCTCGTTGGGAAACGTCTGGTTGATGCTGACGATGGCCGACGAGAACTCTGCATAACGACGAGTGATCTGAAACACACACACAGATTTCAGTGAAATGCACTGCTGTATCTGCTGCTACATGAGGGGTGTGTGTGTGTGTGTGTGTGTATGTGTGTGTGGACCTACGTAGTGGGGTCTGGTGTCCAGCACTCCCAGTTTCTGAGGGTCTGTGTTTCTGATGCTGTGGATGTTCATCTCCAGAATCAGTTCAAACCTCGGCCACAGCAGCTCCAACACAGCCTCCCAGTACCTGACACACACACGCACACGCACACACACACAGTTAAAGAATGCTCCTCTGCATCGTCTCTGCAGGATTTCCGGTGCAGCAGCTGCTGGCTGTGACAGCTAAGTGACTTTTAAAAAGATGTATTTTACTGCTGCTGGGTGAAAAGTTTCAAGAAGCCCTGAAACTGATTGACAAAAACTGCTGAATTTGAAAAACACACAACTGTCAAACTCCTTCTAGCTAGGAAAATAAACTTTCCTCTTCTGCTGTTGAAATAAAAGGTATTGTTGACGGGACACTGACTTGTCGAGAGCAGGGATGTTCCTCTTGGCCGTGATGGCTCTGAACCGGAGGATGATGTGGATGCACAGGAAGACGGCGATGCTGTCGTAGCAGTCGGACACATACGTGGACATACTCTTCTGCAGAGACGGAGCAGACGACAAAAGGACGCCATGTTGTCAGAATTCAAAACATTCAGGAAGTCCTGCACAGTCTTACACCACAATCTATGCCGTTATGCTTCATGTCACTTTGTAAGTGAAGAAATAAACTTATAATAACGTCTTTTTTTAAGTTGCACAGTGCCGTATTTTCTCAAATAAAACAAAAAAACAAGGGTGGATAAACTCCTGGTGCCTGTCAACTAAACATAATGTACATTTCTAACTCTTCAGTTGAATAAATTCAACAATATAATCATGTCGTTTTCAACACTTGACCTAAAGTGTTATTGTCAGACTGCAGTCTCTGTGTGTGTGTGTGTGTGTGTGTGTGTGTGTGTGTGTGAGATAATGTCTCAGGCAAACTGTGTTGTAGTAACGCAAGAGTGCCACAAAATGGCGATGGCTACATGTGAAGTGCTGTGTGGGAACCGTGCAAGACACTGAATTTTCTTCAACATGGTCCTGCACATATTTCACAATAAAAGCCTTGTTAGATATCTGATATACAATTTTATGTCGCTTGGACGAGTCAGAGGCTTTAACCAGAGCTGCTCTCGGTACTCATGCAGGCTCAGAAAACACTGAAGAGACATCAACTACATATGAACTGTTTTTATATTGAATGAATTGTTGTGGTTTAATTTTGTACATCTCATTTTTTTTATTACTATGGAGTCTCTGGAGTCTGAAATAAAGTTTGAATTGAACTGAATTAGGAAATGAAGGGATTCTGTCCACTGAAATGCTAGAGGGCTTTTAATTTGAAATGGATACAGGAAGTGTGAGTTTGTATTGACGGCATAATGCAGTAACAAAACTTTAACAGGGCAAACGGGAGCAGATCAGAAAATGACGAGATGTCACACTGAAATATGAGCAAATAAACTTAAAACAGAGGGAAGCAGAAATAAAGTCGAGGTGAATATAAGCTACATTACTGCTAATGTTCTGGATACTAACACTGCAAGGCAAACACATTTAGATTATGAGTATGGTCCTAGTTATAGTTTTTTTAGAATTTACAGCATTTAGTTTTAGTCAGCTCCACCAGCTTTTGTGTCTTCATTTAAATCTGTCCTTCTCTATTTGTTAAGTTTTTCTTACATGGTGTCATATGTTCTACAGGTTCTTTTAGACAAAAGTCAAACACTGAAGAAGAGAAGGTGCGTCGTTCGTACCAGGAACATGCTGAGGGTTTTCCCCATGATGCTGTTGAAGAGGTCGAGGGCGGAGTTTCCCGCCACCATGAAGAAGTCGGAGAGGAAGAGGAACTCTCTGCAGCCGTTGTCCAGCAGAGCGTAGTGCTGGCTGCGAAACAACGTCTCGTAGGGATACTGGAGGAGACAGAGAGGAAACCTCATAAAATATCTCTCACGGTGCCACAAGATGTCAGTGCTGGTCAGCAGTTTGTTTGTACACCTCAGTGCATGCTGAGAGAAGCTACACATGTATCCACGCTCTCCTGCACAGAGGTTTGTGTTTCCTGCTGTGGAACTCACTCAAGAGTCAACACACTCTTCTCCTGCAGGTCATTTCCCTCTCTGCTGCTTAAACAATAAAAAGCTCAGAAAAAAGTAAGAGAGGCTCAGGAGACGGATATAAGACTTGTAAATTGTGATGGACATTTTACAGGGCTCGTACAGCTTTTTAAAGAGTAAAAGCACTTTAAAAGGTACCTAAACCAAAAATTTCCAGAATCTTGAAGCCTTTAATTGTTACTATAAATTCCAGGAGACAACGAACAAATATGACGACGGGATTGTTTCATTTAAATATTAAAATATAAAATCTGGTGTCGATGATGAAACACCAGAGTATGTTGAAAAATCAAGGAGTAAATTTGAATTCAAGCATATTCCTAACCTTGGAAACATTAACGGTTAAAATTAAGCATGTTCCAAACTTTCAAGACTTTGTATGAACCCTGTATATAAGAACTAAGGACTTAAACTGAACCTAGTAGCTGGTGGACAGGTTTGTTTCTCACCCTGCTGTCTCCTCTCTGGGCTGTGTGAGGGACCAGGATCGGCCCCTCCAGCTCAGCAGGACTCAGGATGGCCCCCCTCTGGCCCAGAGTGAAGATGGTGTTCCTGCTTTTCAGAGACGGTTTGGAGAAGAAACCTGCAGCTGGGGGGTCAAGGAGCTTCACGTGTCGTCTAACTCTGAGTTTCCCCACACACACACACACACACACACTCAGTTTGAAGGATATCTTTCTTGGCTGTGTCTTCGACTCCCATCAGGTCATCTTTGTCTGCAACCTCCTCGTACTGCAGACAGGAAACAGAAACATCCGCTCACACACAGAGACTGAAACGCTTTCAGAGGCGCTGTGATAGAAATGCAGCACTCACAGCTGCTGTCAGTTCATCTGGTAGCTGCTGATACAATCCTCCTGTCAGACATCTTTTTATATCAGCTGACTACTGCTTTATTTGTTTTAACTCAACACTTCTTCTGATATTTATTTGTTTGAAGAAATATATCTTGTGTAAAACACAGCACAGGGACGAGGCACAGCTGCTCTGTGTCTGTGTGTGTGGAGGTCGGTGATCACTAACCTGCACTTTGAGCAGCCTGCCGCTGTACGACTTGAAGTAACTGAAGTAAATCTTGCTCATCGTGTCCACATACTCGTCTCTGATCTCCTTCGCAACTGTTCTCTCATTGGCCAAAAGGAACTGATAGAAAAACCTACAGCAGGAAGAAGCATGTTCAGTCAGAGAGTGGAGGTTTAAATGTTCAAGGTGTGAACGTCTGCAGCAACTCCAGATGATCTTTTTGATACTACGAAGGGTTTTGATGAGAAATGAATACTTGTAATGTAAAGCTATTCTCTGTTGTCATGTTATGGTGCAGCTGAGCTCACCTGTACTTCAGCAGAGTGTTCTGGGGGATCTGGTAGTTGGTCATTGGCTTCCTGAAGGAGTAGATCTTCTGAAGAATGAACTCCCGGATCTTCGACACCGCCTGAAGGGAGGCAGAAATATCAACACAGTTTCATGTCAGCAAGAGTTGATAATAATCAGCAAAGTAATCTTTTCTTGGAGCCCTCGTTATTCTAAATAAATATGAGGAACCAACACATCCTCTGTCTGTCTCTCTGTGTCTGACCTTGAGTTTGAGGCGGTCGACGATGTCCTGGATGTCGGAGCAGGCCAGCGTCTCTCTGAAGCTCAGCTCTTTGGCGAAGTTGATCTTGTTGTTCAGTTCGTGGAGCTGCTCCAGGAACTCCTGCTCCGTCACAGGACTGTCCAGGATGGTGCTGCGACGACACGGGACGACGTCAGACAAACGCTTCACACGGTACATTTAACTGTTGTGACGGCAGTTTCACTTACGAGATCATGGCTCCGGGCACCACCAGCTCGTCCACCAGCTGGCTGAGGTGGCTGCGCACCGCCTGCCTGTTCTTCAGCCGGACGTTCATGCTGACCGACTGCTGCTGCAGAGTCTGGATCTCACTGCTGATGGAGGACAGGTCGCTCTGGAAGCCGCTCAGCATGCCCTCCATACGCTAAAAGAACGAGACAGAAAAAGATTTCTGTTGATAGAAATTGCTGCTGTACATGTGAGGAAGAGGACAGAGCTGTATGTCCCTTGCTTTTGTAAATGATTGATTTTGGGCGAAACAAGTTAATTTAAGAGCCTGAACGTTTGAGTAAATCTTTTTAAGGTAAACAGCAAGAACCAGACACTGAAATCCACAGATAAACAGCGAGGGGAGCAGATGACAAAGAAATAAACAAAAAAGAGATCATGTGACATTTTGCAGGTGAAACTTGTTTTGAGACTAAAAATGGCGGCTGTTCTAGAAGCTTCTAAATGAAACGAGGGGGAAAAAGTGGCACGAGGCTGCAGAATCATGCTTCATTTTCCATTTACAACATCTAGTTTGAAGAACCGGTAACAAGGTTAGGGAGTTTGGTACGGTGGCCCTGAGAGCTCAACACACAGCAACCTAAGACAACAGACACAAACAGACAAAACAAGCCAATGAAGAAAACATCTTCACCAATCTGACAACACATGAGCGGTGTTTAGAAACGCTGCAGAGTGAGAAAACACAATCAAATCCAGAAACTCTGCAAGTAGCACAGGAAACTGTTTCCAGGGGACACTAAAAAAAAGATGCACACGGTTAAAACGTACATTTTGGTTCAACTTCCACCACTTACGGATAGCCAACGTCAATCACTTGAGTTACATAAACGTTCTCCGATTGGTCCGTTACGTGTCGTCTTACCTCCAGTATGGAGTCGCAGGCGGTGATCTGGTTGTGCAGGAGAGCGATGTTCTGACTCTCCTTGATGTCTGACAGATGAACAGTCAGGAAAACAACAGACCATCCAGCCCTAACCCCGAAAATTATCAAGTAAAACTTGTTTACAATAAAAACTAAACCTAACTAAATGAGCCCTAACCTTACATTATGACAGTTACTGTATTTAAAGACTTCATCTGGACTGAACCAATATGGTTATTGTAAAACTCTTAATATATTTATATATAATATCAGCTGGTAAATACATGCATTGGTTTGTATGTGTCGGGCTTTTTACACACTCTTAGTTAAATGGTTTAAAGAAATGACGCAGAGTTTTTATTCTATTTCTTCTGTATTTTGGGACGTTGCATTAGACGAAAGACTCCTAGTGAAAATATTTACGTACTTTTCTCTATCAAAGCTTCATATTAACAGGCTCTTGCCCATTACGCAGAAAACTACAACCTGCAGATAAACAATAACAACGAATGACGCAAAATATATTTCGAGTCACTTAAAGAAGAAGATTCAAGTAAAAAAACGTGTTTGTGTTTAAAAGGTAGTACGGCTCCAGCAGGTGAAAGGTCAAACCTCATTAACATGTTGCAGTAATTCTCTCTAGTGCGTCGTAACACCATGACATTCACACTTTGAGCAGGAAGGATACAGTCTTTGATGGAGGCCTGTTCGATCCTCTGCAGCTCCGACTCCACCTGTTTGGAGTACTGCCGGAGGTCAACGCCCTGAAAACAGATGGAGGAAAGACCACCGTCATCACATCAATAACACAGACACTGTACTGTGAAGAGCAGGAGAACATGCTCAGTATTGTCTCAGTGTCGACGCAGTTTTGACGTAACTTGGTTTCATGAACCCAAAAAAGTGTTTTCTCACTCACTCAATCTCCCCAAAGCTGGACTTGTTATGTTTTTATTTCAATAACGACAGTGGCAGCAGATAAATGATATGACTGAAAAAACTCGTCTTTTCACAGGCAGCGACAGGAAGCCATGACAGGTAATATTCAGCTGTCACGGCGCCCTCTCTCCTCGTCAAGGTCAGACATCAGTGTCGCAGTGCTCTCACCGTTTTGAGCGCCTCCTTCACGAGGTCGTCTTCCAGATTGGCCTGGATGTGAACTGCAGGACACAGAGAGGATCAGCAGCGTTCATGACAACTTAAACACCCAACAGAGACTCTGTTTACCGGGCTGCAGCTTCTCTTTAACACCGGCGTGGATTTAAACTTGCAGGAGGTTTATAAGATCTGGACATGGCTTTAAAAATGCAAGGAGCTACTGCAGGTTGTAAAAGCATTAAAAAGCTGAGGTTTGCTAAGCTTAAGTTCCAGCTGCCGTATTTTGCTGTATTGATGACCCCTGAAGGCACCGCAAACACACAGTTTAAAAACGATCAATACTAATGGTGGCCAACAAGGCTGGCTCCTTTCAATCCTGATCACAACACCGGACACGTTAGATGCTAAATGCTGCCTCACTGTCCACTTCGTCCAGGATGAAGTCCTCCGTGGTGAGGTCCAGCTCCCCCAGGCTGAGGTCCCCATCAGCCCTCTGGACAGAAACACACACAGTCACACACAAATCAATCATTCAGCGGCGGGAAACAACCAACTGACGTTATCGAATGATTCGTCGATTAATCGTTTAGTCAATAACATGTCAGTAAATCGGGAGGATAAAAGTCCAGTGCACGCTGGCACTTTACAAAACTGCTGTCGACTAATTGATGAACAGCCTGATCGATTTCAACGCCAGTGACGTCACGCTAACGGCTACATTAGCTTCTAGCAACATGGATACGCCTCGTCAAAGTACACAACTGCGTGCAGGTCCGGACCCGGACCCCGACAGGGCGGAACCTGAACCACAGCAGCGGAGTCAGACAGAAGAAACCAGGCGTCACCTCGTCTGGTAAATCCGCCATGTCGACTCCTGTCGGGCTTCCGGCCGCGGCTGCCGGTCCGTCCGCCACGCCGACGCCGACGTCAAGAGAACTACAAATGTACAGTTCCGCCTCTTCGCCCGCGACAAAAACAACGGCGTCGGCGTGTTCGTGAACCGAACAAGGCGCCGGCGCGGTTAAATAACGTGTGAGATGAACAAACGTCAACGCAGCTGTGTTTGTTTGTTTCATTTAACCGGAGTTTAAATTTCTTGTCGGACGCATCGAAAGTGATGGACTGACTTCCGTTCGCCGGCAGGGATCAAACTCTCGCGAGAACCGCGTGGCTTCCTCTTCGCACGGAACCTACTTCCAAGATGGTGAGTACGTTGTTCTGCCAAGCCGGAGCAGTTTGGAAATCCGTAATCATCTAACGTTAATCTCGCTCGTTCGGTACGTTACGACCTGCTGCTAATCGTGTACGGTTTGTGCGAGCGGAGTGATGTTGAATTGTTGGCGTTAGTTGCATAAATGGACTTAAAACCGCAGTTTACTGTCGGACTGGCTGGTGTTCGGGTTAAAGCAGAACTGCAACCTTTCTGTCGTTAAAAGAAGCGTGTCTATAATCGAAGGTGGTTAACTAGCTTTACCCGTTTTTAACGGCCGGGTTTCATCGCGTTGGGAGGCGACAGTGAACGTTACACCAGAGAGACTGTAGCACCAGAGAGACTGTGAGACCAGAGAGACTGTGAGACCAGAGAGACTGTGAGACCAGAGAGACTGTAACACCAGAGAGACTGTAGCACCGGTGAGACTGTGAGACCAGAGAGACTGTAACACCGGAGAGACTGTGAGACCAGAGAGACTGTAGCACCGGAGAGACTGTAACACCAGAGAGACTGTGAGACCAGAGAGACTGTGAGACCAGAGAGACTGTGAGACCAGAGAGACTGTAGCACCGGAGAGACTGTAACACCGGAGAGACTGTGAGACCAGAGAGACTGTGAGACCAGAGAGACTGTAGCACCGGAGAGACTGTAACACCGGAGAGACTGTGAGACCAGAGAGACTGTAGCACCGGAGAGACTGTGAGACCAGAGAGACTGTAACACCAGAGAGACTGTGAGACCAGAGAGACTGTAACACCAGAGAGACTGTGAGACCAGAGAGACTGTAGCACCGGAGAGAGACTGTAACACCAGAGAGACTGTGAGACCAGAGAGACTGTAGCACCGGAGAGACTGTAGCACCAGAGAGACTGTAACACCAGAGAGACTGTGAGACCAGAGAGACTGTGAGACCAGAGAGACTGTAGCACCGGAGAGACTGTAGCACCAGAGAGACTGTGAGACCAGAGAGACTGTAGCACCAGAGAGACTGTAGCACCAGAGAGACTGTAGCACCGGAGAGACTGTAGCACCGGAGAGACTGTAACACCAGAGAGACTGTAACACCAGAGAGACTGTGAGACCAGAGAGACTGTAGCACCGGTGAGACTGTAGCACCAGAGAGACTGTAACACCAGAGAGACTGTAACACCGGTGAGACTGAGACCAGAGAGACTGTAGCACCGGTGAGACTGTAGCACCAGAGAGACTGTAACACCAGAGAGACTGTAACACCGGTGAGACTGTGAGACCAGAGAGACTGTAGCACCAGAGAGACTGTAACACCAGAGAGACTGTGACACCAGAGAGACTGTAACACCAGAGAGACTGTAGCACCGGTGAGACTGTGAGACCAGAGAGACTGTAGCACCAGAGAGACTGTAGCACCAGAGAGACTGTAGCACCAGAGAGACTGTGAGACCAGAGAGACTGTAACACCGGAGAGACTGTAACACCGGTGAGACTGTAACACCAGTGGATGTAAACGTACAGCAGCCGGTCAGCTGAAGTGCTGAGTTGCTCCATTGGTCTTGGTCGGTTTAGAGCAGCAGCAGGTCTCTGACCAGCTCCTGATCCTGATCAGACACCAGACTCTGTGAGATGATGTTAAAAACGAAACGACGTTTCTTTAAAAGCCTTTCTTTTGGTTGCCCTGTGGCTCCGGTGGCAGCAGTAAGTTCATGAAGTTGTGAAAGTGTGAAACGCATCAGTTTTCAGCATCTTTTCAAGGTAAACATGTTGGTGATGGATAGAAACACTGAATTATACACGTATTTAATAACCAAAATAACCTGGAGAGGATACAGAGGTGCATTAATTCGCCACTATAATGGCAACTAGAACCAACATGTTGCAATCAATGCAACGTTTATCATGCATGTCTGGATTGGACCAGTGTTGATCCAGCACCTGAAGCTCATGTGGCAAATGCTCTCTGTAAACGAGTATGTTCTTTTGTTTTCAGTCTCTCGTCATCCCTGAGAAGTTCCAGCACATTCTTCGTGTTCTCAACACGAACATCGACGGTAGGAGGAAGATCGCCTTCGCCATCACTGCCATCAAGGTGAGGTCTTCTCTGAGACATGCGCACTGGCAGCTTCATTCTGTGCATTTTCCCTCTAAGAGACTGATTGGCAGTATTTGAGCATGAACATATTTTTGCAGTGTATTTGAGTTCCTGGTGTGTGTTCTGATGTATTTTGCACGTCAGACGTTCGTCTTGTGTATTGGGTGCACACTGACACTAACGTCCTCGTCTGTCTCAGGGTGTTGGCAGACGTTACGCCCATGTCGTCCTGAGGAAGGCAGACATCGACCTGAGCAAGAGGGCTGGAGAGCTGACTGATGAGGAGGTGAGGAGGTTCTGACAGCAAAACTCCAACACTGGATAAGAAGTTTTAGTAGACGGACTGAAACCTGGAGGAAGACTTGGTCCTGACAACAGGACCGCTGTTTGAGTTGCTGTAAAAGTACTGATTACTAGTATTTTTAGGGTTAGCCTGGGGAAAGCTGTATTCTTCTTCTTCTCCTGGCAGTTTCTTTTTCCCAACAAGACTTAAATTCACTTCTAAAATGTGAAGACGTTGGTGCTGTATGTTGTTCCAGCAGCGTCGGTCTGCAGCTCTGCTGATTTTTAAAGTTATCAACACTCAGTTAAAGTATAAAAACTTCACCTCTTCTATGTGGTGTCAGATTGAAACTATGTGAAAGCAAAATGTTTAAAGGTCACTGCTTCCAGATATACAACAACCGTAGCCACAGTGTGTATTTTACATATTAGCGTTTTTAATTGCATAGATAGTTTGATGGACAAATTACAATAAGCTAATGATTTTGATGGACAAAAAGAAGAGTTTTTCATGACTTTTACTTTCATGATGCAAAGTGGCAAATGTCTCCTGATCAGGGTGTTGAGTTTTTCAGACAGGAAGTTGATCATTTACCTTTTGAGATGAATAAGTACTCTGTCTGTAGGGATGTACGCAGCAGCTCAGGCGTCTGTAGCTGCGACATGTGTCATGAGTTTACTGTTAAAGTCTGTGGCGATGATCTGTCGTGAATTAACAGCTGCATGTGTTTTCCAGGTTGAGCGTGTGGTGACCATCATGCAGAATCCTCGTCAGTACAAAATCCCAGACTGGTTCCTCAACAGGCAGAAGGACGTCAAGGATGGCAAATACAGCCAGGTAGGTGGCCGCCAGCGTTTGGGCTTCTGTTGAACCAGTGGAAGTTTAGGTGAACCCAAAACCACGATTACAGTAATTATCCTAACATAATTTGTATGTAGGATAACGTTGTTAAACATATGTCTGAACTGATATGATCAGCTGTAACCGCCTTCACGTGTCTGTATCACAGATTGAGTAACGATTTGAAAGGCATAAACAAAGATTCTTCCTTGTTGTGGTATTAGCCTGTCAGTCATTGTGTGTTGAGCCTGCTGAACTCGGTGTCTAAGTCTCAATTATAACTGGTGCAGAGCAGCCACACATTTATTTATGAGGAAACTGCAAAAATGAAACAAGCAGCCCAAATTATCACAAGCCACCTAGAACCATCTTACACACCCACTCGCATAAAAAGCAGCCTCCCAGTCTGACAACGCTAAAGCCTGCAGAGGCAAACTGATTACGTTCTTACAAAGTGACAGTGCAGCCGCTGCATGTTATTAGTCCACGTTGTGTTGTGGGCCGAGCCGCTTTCTTACTGCTGATCTTGGCAAAGAACAGTTTTAATGACGGATGCTCTCTAAAGCTCAACATCTTTGTAGTGTTGATTATTTGTTCAGTGTAACATGTTGTGTTGGTGGCTGAGCAGCATGTTAAATAAACACAGGTGTGCTGATGCAGAGCAGCAGGTTCGAAAGACGCTGTAGGAATGTGGTTCCACAGAAGAGCTGCTAAACTAAGACAAAGCAAAATAAACAGATCGGATCATATATCAGCGGGTGTTTTTTCCTACGCCGATATGAAGGCGGTTTTAACTATCAGAACTAAGGTCATAAGAAGAATCTCTAGAATCTGCACCCTGCTGTGCACTCGGACGTTTCTGGTGGAGCGGCATGTCCACCCGCTGAGCCCCGTTTATCAGTCTGCCGGCTTCTCAAAGTTTTTATTGTAGCTGGATATAATTTGTAGTGTCTTTTTTAAAATATGTTTCCTCAAACGGACTGATTGGTGATCCTCTTTCCTCCGTCCAAGTCTGCCATTTTGACCAGCTGACTTCTCTACGAGACTTCGCTATGTATAAAAATGACAAACCTCTCTCTGACTGCTTGGTTTCAGGTCCTCGCTAACGGTCTGGACAACAAGCTGAGAGAAGACCTGGAGAGGCTGAAGAAGATCAGGGCTCACCGTGGTCTCAGGCACTTCTGGGGGTAAGAGATCTGATCTGATCCCGTCCACCAAACATCAAGTCTCTGCATCGAATTGTCCTCTTGACCAGAGAGTAACGCCTTGTTTCTGGGTCACTGGAGGAGATTCGGTGCAGAGAGAGCCGGTCCTGGAAAAACTTGAATCTAAAGGCCCACAAGTGGAGTGGGTTACCTTTTTTTTTTTTATTTTTTTTTTTATAAAAAGCTCAAGTAGCTTTGTTTTTACTGATCTCAGGAGTTAGGATACCTTTTCCTGTTATAAAGCATATTAGTGTTACACTAACGTGCTGAAGTCAATCAGCATGACTGTCATGAGTCAAAGTTGCATCTGATGAATTTATGTGAAACACTATTAGACTTTTCTAGCTGAGTTCAGTTTGTTTGACAGAATTAAAGAAAACTAATGTAGCTATTTTTTTAAACACTTACTGTTCACACTTTCCTAATTTGAACCGTCTTTCCTTTCCAGTCTGCGTGTGCGCGGTCAGCACACCAAGACCACCGGCCGCCGTGGTCGCACTGTCGGTGTGTCCAAGAAGAAGTAAACTCCCCTGCTTCCCTTTGTTTCAATAAAACGCCAGTTAAAAACTCCTTCTGTCCTGGTGCTCTCACTTGTTTGGGGTCAGTTTTTAAGACACTGGTGCACATTTGGGGTGAAGCTTTGCATTTTGGTTTCTTGGGAATTTAATTTTCATAAATATTTCAAAATGTGGACATCCTTAAGAGAAATCCAGTCGGCAAAACTCTTAATGCAACATGAAAATGATCAGATTAATACAAAATAATTGATGCTCCAACAGTTAATTCAAAACAAGATTTCACACCAAACATCTTACTTTTTTTTTTTTTTAGTTTATTGTGCTGCATTGCTGACAGCAAGATAGGAGTAATTATATAACAGAAGAAAAGGAAATATTGCAATATTCTTAATATACAAATATTCCATAAAGACTGAGGTATGGTAGGAAAAAATTATATGGCTGCAGGAAATATAAAGTGCATAAAGACAGAAGTGGAGCAACGAGTCTTACTAGTGAAGAACTCGGCTTAAACCCAACTAAAGCTTATCAACGCTGTGAACCGAGTAAGGGCAAGAAACGTTCATGCAAACTTTTAAGCAAACGTACGAACTAAACATCTGGTGTGTTTAATGAAAAAAAACAAGGTATGGTGGGTTTTTAACAGCTACATCTTTAAAGGTGGAAAATGAGAAAATGGTATTTAGTAAAGTAAAGCACACAAGTTAAAGGTACCTGCACACATCTTTGTAGCTCTTAAATTACACATTAAAGGGAATTTAGGAACCTGCACATACTGACATCTTTTAACCTGCTAAAATACTGCTCCCAAAATGTGCATCTCTTACCCCAGTGCATGATGGGATAGGCTCCAGCCGCTCGACAGGATAAGCAGTTTAGAAAATTGATGGATGCATTTGCAGAAGTGGGAATGAACGTTTGTGTTTATGTGCGTCTTAATTAAAACACAACTCAAGTTCCAACTGATAAAAAGCTCAATCAGTGATACAACAGGTCCAACTGTGCGCAGACATAATGCAGAATTGTTACATTTTAGTGCCAAAATAAAAGACCAAGAAAGCAGCAAAGAGCTTCAGTCATGTTCTTAGAAATTAAATTACACAAAGATCCCATAAATAGACGTTCAGATCAAATTACTGAAAGAAATTTAAGTTGGAACAAGTACTTTCATTACTCTAGCTTTTTTTACAACCAAAATCTGACTGATCCAATCTTACTAAAATGACAAGTCTTAAAGCATTAAAAGATCAGTAACTGACATCTAACTAGCCAGATAATTGGTCCTGTTTGTGTTCTGCAAGATGTATATGGGAGCTTGTTACTGCCGCGACAGAAAAAAATGAATGAAATGTTATGAGCGACAAAAATACCATCACATAGTCAACCTATCTCTACAGTGTGCAGTGAAATGGAGACCAAACTTTAATAAAATTCTCTATCAGTTGTCATATGGCTGTTTGTGTTAGGAGAAATAAATAAAACGTGTTTATTCTGAGAAAAGTAAGTATTGGAAACACATCCCACTTGGAATCAGAACTAACTTTTAGTTATCGGTACTAAAACGTCAAAAATCCAGATCAGAAGGTTGTAGCTGCAGGAGACTTTGCACAACGTTGTCTTTTTAAACATGTGCAGTTTGTAAGTATTTGTAAGTAGTAAGATATTTAAACTGATGGAAAACAAGCTAACGAGTTGCAGATGCTTCACATCAGGAGAAAACACAAGAAGAGATCCCACTTGTCATCTCCAGGTCCATCGGCCACAGTGATGCTTTATAATCCCAGATCTCCCCGATGATTTCAACAAATCACCAGTAAACTGTCAGAAAATGGTTATTTACCAGAGCAGCTAGAAGCAGCTAAAAGCAAAGATGTACCAGCTGTTATTTAGTGGTTTGTGTTTTGTCTCCTCACTGCTGCTTCACTGCTTTTTTTTTTCTTGATAAATCCTTCAACAATCTGTTGAGTTTGCAGATGAAATCAAATGAGACCGTCTTAATGCCAGTACAGTTTTAAAAGAGAGACACACTGATAATAATCTTTAACAGAGCACGTGTGGTTACATGGGAGGAGCAGCTCTGCCTCATCCCTCCCTCTGAGGAGGTGGTGGTGGAGGAGGAGACTTCTGCTGCGGTTGCTGTGGTGGTTGTGGTTGCTGCTGGTCCTTGGTGGGAGCGTAGTAAAGCTCCAGAGGCTTCCTGACCTTCCAGTATTTCTCGTTGACCAACTCCAGAGTCAGAGAGCCGTTCAGCGTCTGAGAGGGAGGAAGGAAAATAAGGGGAGAAGTGGGAGAGACTGTGTCAGACAGCTGTTGGTACAATCCCTGCTGCTGCAATTTACAAAAACATTTTTCTTACTTCCATCCAGTCGTATCTATCTGTGCTGGTAGTTTGGGGTTTATTTGTCCAGATTTTGAGATGCGTTTCTGAGAGTTCAGCCTCCACAACAACACGACAGTGATGAATGGAACTTAGTTATAGTTAAGACGTTAAAAGAAATGTGTGTGCCCGCTCCTCTGGATGATCTAAGAACACACTGAACTGTTTTTAGAGGAACCATTTCTTCAGTAGAAAGCAGAGAAACAGAGACATTGATTCTGGAAAGATTGCTGTGAGCACCACAAATGAAATTCCAGTCACTGTATTGAGGTGGGGGCACTGATATCTCAAAACCTGGACAAATAAAACCAAAACAGGTAAGGGGGGAACCTGAAAGCGTCCGTGTTCAGACTGAATGTGAAGTGAATTTGTACTTGTGTTTTTTGTGTGAATTTGAGCGCTGGACTGTTGAGTGTAGTCCATGTTTACCTTCCCCAGCAGAACAACGTACTGGCCGTACAGCTACACAGCAGCAGCAGCAGAGGTTGGTGGACAGATCTCAAACCTTAAGAGGAACTTGAGCTCTCTTATTTTCTTCTGGTCTCTGTTAGTCATGAACTGGAGTCACAAAGTGCTATTTATTTATTTTTTTACCATAGCTGAAACATTTTAAACTCGCTGCTGAGGGAGAATTTTTGTCTCCACTTGGATGGTTGCAACACACTACAGAGTGTTAGAGCTACGAGAGTGGCAGAAGAAAACAAAAGGGTTCATCCTCTGTTGACTCTTCTCTTTTCTTTATCCATTTAGTTGAGGTTGATAAAGAAGACAATTGTTTTATGCAAGATTACATTATTGGCAATTTGCACAGTAATATTTACTAGAGCTGAAACTTTAAATAGATGAACTCATTGACAGAAAGTTAACAGGCAGCTGTTTTGATAATCGACTTTTTGTCACGAAAATGCAGAACATTCCCAAGTTTCAGCTCATCAGTTGGGAGGATTTTCTTCTTTGTCTCTTGTGATGGTGAACTGAATATCTTCAGTCGGACAGAACAGGATGTGAAACTGATGGACATTTTCCACTAGTTTCTGACATTAAACATTAGATCCATCATTGATGGTTGATGATGATGATTGATGATCAGCCTCACTTCCCCACAGATATACATTCTTAATAATCTTGCGTGTTTGCTAGTGGTCCATTAAAGGAACAGTTTGATACTTTGGTAAATACAAACAGTTCCTTTAACCTTTAGAAAGGCTTCAGCTTGTGATTGGTTGGTTGTTTTGAAAACTGAGCCAACGTTTGCCACATGATAGAACAGCTGAGTGTGTTGGTTTCATTACTCACAGAGAACTGTCCTCCTCTCGTCATGATGTAGATGGTGTACTGTTTCTCGCTGACACTACTCAGAGTCGACCCTCCTCCACTTCCTGCTGTCTCTTCACTTTCTCCTCCTCCTCCTCCTCCTGCCTCCTCTCTTCCTCTGTCCTCCGTCTCTCCGTTGGTCTGTCCGTCCTCCAGAGCAATGCGCAGAGCGAGGTATTTAGACAGGTGGTCCACGGTGGCGTTGGCTGTTGTCTTCACATATCTGCAAAGGAACGTTTGATCAGAAAAGAAAGATGACAGCAACATCTCAGACAATCATACACACTCCTGATGTTAGGGGCAAAGTGACATCTAGTCATGTGTTCAGTCACTGTTCACCTGCTTTAAATTTCAAGTTAAAGGCCGCCATTTCTTGTCAGCGTATTTTATATTTATTGCCGTGAAACTAAGAAATGTTGGACTCGTGACTGTGGCAATAACTTAGTGACACAATCACATCTGATTTTGTGGTAGCTAATCAGAGTCTGCAGATATTCGATATAAAGAAATCAATAACTGATCAATGATTTAATAAAGACCAATTTTTAAAAATCATGCAGGAAGATTTCAGGTGTCACAGGGATCAAGTTGGGGAGTTGTTGAGCTTTTAAAAGCAGCGACTATAGATACAGATTGGCCCTCTGGTCCAGGCTCACCTGGTCTGGTTGTAGTCCTGGGCGTGGACCAGCTGTGGGTGTGGCCTGAACACCAGCTCAATCTCTGAGCCCGGCCCCTCTTTGTGGCGTCTCAGTGGGGGGGTGGGGCTGCCGCTGTCCGCCTCAGGCCCCGAGCCGTCGTCTGACGCTCGCGGACGCTTGCGGCTCGGCCCGGCCTCTGAGGGGGTCTGACCAGGGGGGTGAGGCGTGTGTGAGGGGGCGGAGTCATGAGACAGGTGTGAGCGGGCGTCGCCGTTATCTTCCCCACCGCTGAAGGTGGTGTTGTCGCTCTCCTGAGTCGGCTTCTTCACCCGGTGGTTCCTGCAGGGCGGAGGGTTAAATGTGACCTGCGGTTCGTCTTTAAAGGGAAAATTCTGGCTCATTTTCTTTAGCGTCGTCAGACTTCTTTCACTGATATAAACTCGGTGACTGAATGTTGTTATTACTGATAGAAATGATGGACAAAACTACAAATATAAAGATCCAGGCTGTAATAATAATAATAATAATAATAGTGTATGAAATATATAATGTCATAATGCAAAAGCATCGTTTTTTCACTATAAACCAACGCAAGGCCAGAGCACAGTGTTTTATGAAGGGAAATCTATAGTCCCCCATCACTCACAGTGGGAATGTCTGTTTTTGGAGAAATAAGTGATTCTGTAAATATTTTATGACTCCAGTATCGTCATAAACAGACCTGCTCATTGATTAGCAACACCCCCGCCACATCAAAGGTATTGATTCCTTGCAATAAACAAGGGAAAATCTGTGATGGCCAATATCATATTATCCAACACTACTTTAAAAACAAAACAAGTTGTAACCACGAGGTTACAACATAAATCTGTAGGCGAGCCCCCGGCCGTCTCCCCCACCTCTCGGACCTATAGCGGGCCTGCTGTCGGAGCCCCTCCTCGATGCTGGAGCTCAGCGCCTCTTTGTTGTGCAGCCTGTTGAGTCGCTCCAGGACGCGGCGCTGGTGGGCCTCGTACTCGTCCCGGCTCGGGTAGATCTTCGAGATCAGGGCATCGAAGTTTGAGTCCCGGCGCAGCGAACGCCTGGAGACCAGCTTCTTCCTGCAGGTTGGACACTCTTTGTTCCTGGGGAGGGAGGAGACACGGTGGCCTGTTAATTCTGAGCTCATATCTGGTTCACTTTAAAGTATCTGAGCAATACTCCAGTCAAAATATGTGCTTTTTTAAATGCACTGCAATTAAAATAAAGCCAATAAACAGGTTTGACTCGAGGCTGTAGCCCATGGTGGGTGGAGGTAGCACCATTTTCACCATTTTGTTCTCTCTTGTCAGAGAACAGATGCCCAGAAATCCGTCTATTAAAAGTACTAGAGGGGCAGACAGACAATCTGGGGGTGTTTAAGCAGTATTTTCACCACATAGAGGCTGTAAAACCAAGTAGCACAATCCAATTCACATAAAACTTTAGCTTCTAGAAGATGCTAATTATTTCATTCTGCTGCTGTAAAATAAATAACCAGGCCGCTTGATTCTTCAAAACGTCACAATTCATGTTGCCTCTCACACATCTTGTACATACATTTTCAGCACTTATTATACAAGGAAATGTTGTTGTTGTGTGTGTGGATTAATATGAACTGATTAATCAATTGACAGGAAATGATTTGACAACAATGCTGATAGTCAGTTCATCATTAAAGTCATTTATCAAGCAGTTTGGTTAATAACCAGATAACAGCCGTGTGTTGCTGCTGTTTGTAGTTCTGATCAATATCATCATACCACATTAAGACTTATTGCTGTATCATCATGATAAGGAACTCTCCTATTGGTTGGACTAAAGCCAGCAGGTTTAAGAAGTCGCCTTGGGCTTTTTTGTCTTTTGCGGACGAAACAACTGATGAATCCAAAAAAACAAATATTGATTAGTTGCTGCCGTGTTGTCTCACCCCGATCGCAGCGCGGTGACGATGCAGTCGGAGCAGAAGCGGTGCAGACACTCTTTGGTCGTCATGGTGTTCTTCAGCATGTCCAGACAGATGGGACACATCAGCTCGCTGTGCAGAGAGCGAGGAGACACCGCCACCTCCGTCCCGTCCATGATCGCCTCCTGCACACACACACACACACTAGTATTATCATACCTGTGACGACTTAAGTGTCTATGTTCACTGTTGCCTCTAAAGTGTGAAAATCATGTTTTTAAATGTCATCTCCTGCTTCCTTTTGAAATGAACTGAAGTGTAAAATTAGCATTTTTGGACCAAATCATGTGAAAGGAAGATCCTAAACCTCACGTTTAGCTGATTTTCACAATGGAAAAGGTGAAATTTGAGATCCATCGAATCAATCAGTGCTCTTAAATGTTAAAGTGATAATATGGAGGCTTCTTCAATGGTTCTCCAACACCTACTGGACACAAACAAGCATGTGACTGATTTGATCAATGTATGTTATTAAAATAATAAAACATCATAATTAAGATCAGACCGATAGAGGACGTTTAAACTCAGTGGTAAATCTGCTGATGTCTCGTGTGTCTGTCGTGTCTTTTAAAGTTTTTGTTAATGACAGAATGAGTTAATAAACAGCAGTATAACAACACTCTCCAGGGTCCGGTTACACACACACACACACACACACACACACACACACAGGTGTACCTGAGGGCTCCTGTGAAGCTCGTACAGACTCAGCTCCCAGGTCTTACTGGGAGTCTGAATGTTTACCGGAGCTGCCATGACAGCTGCTTCCCACAATCCTCACTGGACCTGAAGAGAGAGAGAGACACACACACACACATTAAAACTGTACACCTGTACCTGTGAGGGCCTTCAATCCCGAACACCACACCAAACACGGAGAAGATCCCAAATTTAAATAGGTTCAACATGGAAGAGAAGTCCTTGAAGGATCAGTCTGGTGATATTCTATATTTTTCTTATGTCAACAAATCTCAAAATATGGAATATATCATGTAACCTTAATCCTGGACTATGCTTAATTTAAGAATTGCTTTTTAAAAATAATAGGTTCAGCTGAACCTGATTCAGCTGAACCTGGTAAAGATGCTGGAACTGGTTTGTGTCGCTCCAAATGGCAGAAGGACAAATGCAAACTTGGCCAAAACTTATTTTAAAAAATGCCATTAAGAAGAAGTGAAGAAAGCCGTCCCTTCTGATGAAGGTCTGATGAAGGTCTGATAAAAGGTCTGATGAAGGTCTGATGAAGGTCTGATAAAGGGTCTGATGAAGGTCTGATAAAGGGTCTGATAAAGGGTCTGATGAAGGGTCTGATGAAGGTCTGATAAAAGGTCTGATGAAGGTCTGATAAAAGGTCTGATGAAGGGTCTGATGAAGGTCTGATAAAGGTCTGATGAAGGGTCTGATGAAGGTCTGATAAAAGGTCTGATGAAGGTCTGATAAAGGGTCTGATGAAGGGTCTGATGAAGGGTCTGATGAAGGTCTGATGAAGGGTCTGATAAAGGTCTGATGAAGGTCTGATGAAGGTCTGATGAAGGTCTGATAAAGGGTCTGATAAAGGGTCTGATGAAGGTCTGATGAAGGTCTGATAAGGGGTCTGATGAAGGGTCTGATGAAGGTCTGATAAGGGGTCTGATAAAAGGTCTGATGAAGGTCTGATGAAGGGTCTGATGAAGGTCTGATAAGGGGTCTGATGAAGGTCTGATAAGGGGTCTGATAAAAGGTCTGATGAAGGTCTGATAAAGGGTCTGATGAAGGTCTGATAAAGGGCCTGATGAAGGTCTGATGAAGGTCTGATGAAGGGTCTGATGAAGGGTCTGATGAAGGTCTGATGAAGGTCTGATAAAAGGTCTGATGGAGGTCTGATGAAGGTCTGATAAGGGGTCTGATGAAGGTCTGATGAAGGTCTGATGAAGGGTCTGATAAAAGTCTGATGAAGGTCTGATAAAAGGTCTGATGAAGGTCTGATGAAGGGTCTGATGAAGGTCTGATAAAGGGTCTGATGAAGGTCTGATAAAGGGTCTGATGAAGGTATGATGAAGGGTCTGATGAAGGTCTGATGAAGGTCTGATGAAGGGTCTGATAAAGGGTCTGATAAAGGGTCTGATAAAGGGTCTGATAAGGGTCTGATGAAGGTCTGATGAAGGTCTGATAAAGGGTCTGATGAAGGTCTGATGAAGGTCTGATGAAGGTCTGATGAAGGTCTGATAAGGGGTCTGATGAAGGTCTGATAAGGGGTCTGATAAGGGGTCTGATGAAGGTCTGATAAGGGGTCTGATGAAGGTCTGATGAAGGTATGATAAAGGGTCAGATAAAGGGTCTGATGAAGGGTCTGATGAAGGTCTGATAAGGGGTCTGATGAAGGTCTGATGAAGGTCTGATAAAGGGTCAGATAAAGGGTCTGATGAAGGTCTGATGAAGGTCTGATGAAGGGTCTGATGAAGGTCTGATAAAAGGTCTGATGAAGGTCTGATGAAGGTCTGATAAAGGGTCTGATGAAGGTCTGATGAAGGGTCTGATGAAGGTCTGATGAAGGTCTGATGAAGGTCTGATAAAGGGTCTGATAAAGGGTCTGATGAAGGGTCTGATGAAGGTCTGATGAAGGTCTGATAAGGGGGTCTGATAAGGGGTCTGATGAAGGTCTGATAAGGGGTCTGATGAAGGTCTGATGAAGGTCTGATGAAGGTCTGATGAAGGTCTGATAAAGGGTCTGATAAAGGGTCTGATGAAGGGTCTGATGAAGGTCTGATGAAGGTCTGATAAAGGGTCTGATGAAGGTCTGATGAAGGGTCTGATGAAGGTCTGATGAAGGTCTGATGAAGGGTCTGATGAAGGTCTGATGAAGGTCTGATGAAGGGTCTGATGAAGGTCTGATGAAGGTCTGATGAAGGTCTGATAAAGGGTCTGATAAAGGGTCTGATGAAGGTCTGATGAAGGTCTGATAAAGGGTCTGATGAAGGTCTGATGAAGGTCTGATGAAGGTCTGATAAGGGGTCAGATAAAGGGTCTGATGAAGGTCTGATGAAGGGTCTGATGAAGGTCTGATGAAGGTCTGATAAAGGGTCTGATGAAGGTCTGATGAAGGTCTGATGAAGGGTCTGATGAAGGGTCTGATGAAGGTCTGATGAAGGGTCTGATAAAGGGTCTGATAAAGGGTCTGATAAAGGGTCTGATAAAGGGTCTGATAAAGGGTCTGATAAAGGTCTGATGAAGGTCTGATAAAAGGTCTGATGAAGGTCTGATGAAGGTCTGATGAAGGTCTGATGAGGGTCTGATAAAGGGTCTGATGAAGGGTCTGATGAAGGTCTGATGAAGGTCTGATGAAGGGGGTCTCTCTGCGCTGAGCTGGATTCTAAAACTAAAACTACTGCAAGTCTGGAAATGAGGGGAAACTGTATTTAAAGGGGTTAAAACCAGAGACAGAGACTCCGCTGCTCTCGAGGACATTAACAGCTGAGAAGAAAACAGCAGCAACACGACGCGTCGATACTGAGGGAAGAATCCGTAACGGTTTCAATCAATACACAAGTTTGCAAAGTTGTATTTGTCTGCAGGTTTAACAAATAAAGAGCAAGATCTTTAAATTAAAGCAGGAAAAGCGGGAAAGGAAAGTAAGAAAACTCACCTGAGTCTGTGGCTAAGTGACGGACAACAGACGCCGGTGATTATGTTCTGCCCGGCCCGTTACGCTGTTGGCAGGGTGGTTTTTAGTTGTGTCTGCGTCTCGCTCAGAGAGGAAAAGAGACAAAAAGATGTGCGGAGCAACATTTCCGAGCCCCACCTGCTAGCTAACGTTAGCTGTGGCCATCTTTCTTCTTCTCCTCCCCGGAACAAGTCCGGCCGCTCGGCGGATGCATCGCCCCGTTCTCAGCGGCAGTGACCCCCAGCGGCCAGTCGGTGCATTACAACAGAAAATAGATTGATAGAAATAGATAAAATGAATAATAAACACTCAACTAGAATAAATGTAAGAATAGAGACTGAACTAAAAACTCCATACTCTAACCATGTACAATGGTAATGCCCAGTAATCACCCGAACATACATTTTTTTCTCTCTATGTAGAAATAAAAGGGGAAATAATTTAAACATGAGAAGGAAATTATGTATACATGCAAGGTAAGTGTCTGATAATGGAGAGTCTATTTCATTATTATCCACATTATCCGCATAAATATTATTACAATCAGTTCAAGAGTTAAGATGTTTTCTTCTTCTTCTTCTGGACAGACAGGTGTTTCGACATCTTCAGCTGGAAAAAATGAATGAAAAACAGATAACAGATTCTTTTATGCCGCTAGCCACATTATTAAAATGATCGTTTCCTACATTAACAATACAAGAAACTAACAACAAGTGAAAGTTTAAAAAAAGCAAGAAATGTCAGCTGACTAATTACTACCTGGCAGACTGCACTGCCTCAAGCAAAGAAGCAACAGGCGGCATGCCACTGATCAAAACCAAAACCTCACATCTCCAAGACACTTCACTGCATTTGTTATTTAAATTCTTTCTTCAACAGAAAAAGGTTCATCAAGACGTATCGAAGTGAAATCCTTTATTAGAGCACGACAACACTGAGTTAATAGAAAGTAGGAGTGAAAATGGTCCAGATAAATGGGAGCAGTGGTGTGTAAAGAGTCTTGAGGGAGAAATATGTTGACTTAACAGTTGGTATTTCTCTCTGTCTGTCTCCTAGGCAAGTCAAGGCAAGGCAACTTTATTTGTATATAACATTTCATAAACCAGGGCAATTCAATGTGCTTTACAGGGCAACAAAAACACAACAAGGGTAAAAGATTTACAATTTAAAAGTGCAAAAACACAAGCAAGAGATACAAGATTTAAAAGCAAACAAGTAGTTAAAAGGTAGTGAAAATAAAAAGATTAAAGAACACATAAAATACTCCCACATTCAGATGCAGAGTTAAACTAAATTAAATTAAAAACAATTAAAATAAAATAATTTAAAATGAAGGCTATTTAAAAGCTATGTAAAAAAGCGTATTGCAAGATGTTGAAATATCCCCTTATTATTGCAACATGTTTGCACAATTTGAACTAAATGTAGAAACGAATGAGATGTGTTTTTGAAATTTATTAGGATTTTTTAGTTTATATTAAGAGTTTGATATCTAAGGGACAATCAAATGAAGGTCCCATTACTAAAGTGTAAAAACTCTGTTGCTGTAACGTGAAAACTTTATATTCTCAACACTGTCGTCAATAAGACACAAACAAATACCCAGTGGAAAGTACATTTACATTTACTCAAGTATTTAACTTAAGTACTATTTAAGGTACTTGGACTTTCTTCCATTCGATGCTACTTTACTTTTCTACTCTCCTACAGTTCACTTTTAACTCCACTACATTTATTTGACAGCTACAGTCTCTTAACAGATTCAGCTTATAAAATATGATGCATTCTTATAGAATAAACTACACAACAGTATAATAAAGTAGATAAACTTAGCTCCACTTTGACCATCTACAACAGTAAAATGCTACTTACACATCAATACCTCAGTAATAATAAATATAATATAACATATGATAACAGTCAGTTTCATAGCAAAACAAGTACTTTTATTTTTGATACTTAAAGTACTTTTTGCTGATAATAGTTCTGCACTTTTATTTGTAATGGAGTATTTTTACATCGTGGTTTTACTCCTTTTACTCGAGTAAAACATCGTAAAACTTCTTCCAGCGCTGTAAATAGCAATATTGATTGACTGAGTGGGCTAATGTCTCTTGCTTTCAACAGCACACTTTGAAATTGAGCTACTTAAAAAATAAAAAAGATTCTGTACTTCACTGTAAGTTTCTCTGTAATTAGACTGCAACGTTTATCCCTCTGATTCACTCTCATATTGTTCTCGTCATCGTCTTTTAAATGTCGATTTACGCCTCATTTAATTGCCTTTGTGTTTGAAAGGTGTTAGACAAATGAGCTTTCCTTGCTTCCCGCCCTTCATTATTCTCCAGAACAGATTTTAAACAGACAAGCCCACAATTTCATATTCAGCTGTAGTTCCAAAGAAGGGTGATGAAGATGTGTAATTTTTGGAGTATAAAGTTTCGGGGAGTGTTGTCAGTGAGCGTGTCATTGGTTAGTTATTATCAAAGAAGGATATTTGGCCTGCACTACTTTGATTGGCACCACGCCTCACATTGCACCACCCTGCTGACAGTAATGATTTAACCAGCTCAGAGGAGGAATGTGTTGAACAGCCTCGGCTGCTGCTGCAGGTCATTTCTATTGATCAGTGTATGCATAATACATTCATACGTCATACATCTACAGACTTTTTCTATAGACTGTTCTTTATTCCACAAGTCATGGGAGTGTCATGAAAAAGAATATATCTGTAAAAGAAAAAGAACATAAATGTGGAAATATAAAGAGAAATAAATAAAAGAATAAATATATGCAGAAATAAATGAACAAATATATTTTGTTATTTGTCTTTATATTTCTACATTTATTTATTATTTTTATTTATTCCTCTTTATATTTCCAAATGTATTTTCTTATTCTTTTACAGATTTATTCTTATTTTTATGGAACTCCTATTAATCCATACTTAAGGAGGTATATGGACACAACAAAAGAAACATACATAAATAGTAATTTAAATAGTAAATAGTATAATTCAGCTAATCTGTTTCTGTCATTGTCAATACCAGGACAAACTATTATATAATGATACTTGTCACCTTTCTCTCCTGCTAAATATAAAGTACATAAACGTAAACATGCATAACAAAAATAAATAAAATGCATCACACATTTGTATATTATATTATATAGTATATTCCATGGTTTGTTGAAATTATTATATAGTTATTATAGAAGTATACGTTTTCTAACATATGTTTTTAATAAGAATACAGTCATTAATGAGGTAAATTCAGGGTGTTGATACTGGTAATAATAATTCAACAAAATCAAATTTAAACACAATAACAGTTGTGGATATTGACAAACTTCACTCCAACCAGGTGTAATAATAATATACTGGAGTTATAATCAGATATAAGGACATTTGAACAAATATATATTAACCTGTTATTACATTATTTACCAAATCTTGAGTTTTACGTATTGCTCTTTCCATAAGAAAGCCCAAAGGAACTAAGAAATGCATGAAAAGATTTGTTTTTTTCCCAGGGTGGGACCATTAAAGGGTTAATATACAGTTTGACCTTTAAGTAGCTTCAAGTTAGGAAAAACCATCTTATTCCACCCTGTCTGCTATCACATACTGTATGCATCATCTTAATATTAATAATATTATAAATGTTCATATTTGTAGACTTTTAAGATATTTGGTGTATTTTTGGAAACTCTACTGGAATCCCAGTTAAAAAAGTTGAGGGTTTGAACGTCTCGTTAAGAGGTTGAATGAAACAGAATGAGGCAAAAATGTAATCATCATTCATTTATTGATTGAAGGAGGTAGCATATTCTTTCATAAATTAGGTTAAGTGCAGTTGTTTTCACAACTTTACAATCACAAACATTCACAATATTAAGAGATTCATTTAAATGATAAACAGAATTATGACATCTTTGGCACGCACACACACACACACACACACACAGGATAAGTACAATAACTCAACCTGAAATTAATCTAGAGATTGTTTAGAGTACAATCTAACTCACACGTGCACACAATAAATAGGATAATAAATAGAATAATTTACACCTATTTTAAAGATTAAATATCAACCATGTTTGCCACTGTTACTGATTAGTGAGAGTAATTATTGATATTTTTATTGTACCCAGAGTTAGAGGACTGGCTGATCTGCCTTCTCTGACTTTTAAAAGAAAAATATAGAATTTTCACAATTTAGACATATACATGATGATAGGTAAAATATTGCAATAAAATAATAAATATATATTTGTATTCTACAGTTAACCTATGAGTCCATCAGTCGTGACATGCTGATGTAGCTGTGTTATGTTGCTCTTTATAGGAGCACGGCAGCTATGACAGCCACTGTGACCGAAATGAGACTGATGATGTTGTTGACTGCAGCTGATGTTGTGTTGGCTCCGGCTCCGGCTGCTGCTCCGGCTTCGACTGCAACTCCAGCTCCAGTTACGGCTCCAGCTGTTGTTGCTGTTGTTGTTGCTGCTGTTGCTGCTGCTGTTGTTGTTGTTGTTGTTGCTGCTGTTGTTGTTGTTGCTGGTGCTGCTGTTGCTCCTGTTGCTGTGTTGCCAGAGGGAGCGCTTGACACTGCCGCCTCTGCTGCTGCTGCTGCTGCTGAAGCTGCTGTTACTGCAGCCTGTCCTGCTGATTCCATTAATGATGCCAGGTCCGCTGCGTTTTGTGCTGTTGTTGCTGATGCTGCCTGTACTGCTGTTTCTGCCATTACTGTTGCTGCCATCGCTGTTGCTTGTGCTATCTCTGCCACCACTTGTGCCTCTGTTATTGATGCACGCTCTGCATCTGTTGGCCCTGTGGTGCCTGATAATATGTCTTGTAATTCTTTTGCTGCTTCTGCTGATTCTGTGGCTACTGTTCTGGCAGCTTCTGCAACTGCTGCCATTGTTTCTGGCGTTGCATTTGTAGATGCTGCCTCTGTTGCTGCTGTTGCTGCTGTTTTTGCTGCGTTTGCTGATTTTAGTGCTGATGCTGCTATTTGTGCTGCCTGTAGTGCTGCTGATGCTGGTGATGTTGATGCTGCTGCCTGTACTGCTGCTTGTGATGCTGCATCTGCTGCTTCTGCTGCTTTTCTTGCTGCATCTGCTGCCATTTCCACTGGGGCTGCCCCTGCTGCAACTAATGTGGCAGATGTTGCTGCTAATTGTGAAGCTTTTGCTGCATTTGCTGCAGCTGTGGATGCTGTTGGTCCAGCAGCTGCTGCTGCCGCTGCGGCTGCTGCCGCTGCTGCTGCTGCTGCTGCTGTTGACCCAACCACTGCTGCTTCCTTTGCTTGAGCCGCTCCTGATGCTGCTGCCGCTGTTGTTGCTACTGTTGTTCCGGATGCTTTTTCCACTGGTGCTGGTGTTTTGGCCATTGTTGTATTTAGAGTGATTGGTCCTGGTGTTATATTTGTGGCTGTCTCTTGAGATGCCTTTGGCAGTGCACCTTCTGCTGCATTTGCTGCTGCTGTTGCAGCTCTTGCTGCCGCTTGTGCTATTGATGTCATTATTTTTGGGCTGTTTGCTGCTGCAGCTTCTGCTGCTGTTCCTGCTGTAATTGCTGTTGCTTGTGCCATATCTGCCACGGTTTGTGTTACGGCTCTTGCTGAACGCATTTGTTCTGTCATTTCTGCTGCTGTCTCTGCTGTGACTGCTGATAATGCCCCTTGTGATGCTTTTGCCACTGTTTGTGCAGCTTCTGCAGTTGCTGTAATTGCTTCTGGTGTTGCCGTTTCAGACGCTGCCTTTGTTGCTGCTATTGCTGCTTCTCTTGCCGCCATTGCTGCTTTTGATGATGCCTCTGCTACATCTGCTGTTGATGCTGGTGCTGTTAATGAGGCTTGTATTGCTGCTAGTGCTGCTGCATCTGCTGCATCTGCTGCGTTTCTGGCTGCTGCTGCAGCCAGTGTTGCTGTTGCTTCTCCTGCTGCTAATAATGTTGCAGCTCTAGCTGCTACTTGTGCAGCTTTTACTGCAGTTTCTACGTCTTTGGATGTCGTTGCTCCAGCGGCTGCTGCTGTTGAGGCTGCTACTGCTGTTGCTGCTGCTGCTGCTGCCACAGAAGCTGCTGCTACTCCTGCAGAAGCTGATGCTGATCCTGCAGAAACTGATGCTGCTGTCACTGTGACTGCTGCTGTTGATGCCAGTGTTATGGGGGTTGATGTGATTAATCCTGTTATTGTTGGTGTTGTATTTGGCACTGCTGCTGCTGCTGCTGCTGCTGCTGCTGCTGCTGCTTCTTTTGCTGCATTTATTGCCTCTTTTGCTTTTTCAGTAGATAGTGCTGCCATTACAGCTGCCTGCTCTCCTGTTGTTGCTGCAACCACTTCTGCTGCTGTATCTGCTACTGTTGTAGCTTTGTTGGCAGTTTCTGCTGCCATTGCAGCTGTTGTCTCAGCCGCAGCTATTGCTGATTTTATTGCGGCTGCTGTTTCTGCTGGTATTGGTCCTGTGACTGTTGTGTTAAGGATTGCTTTTAGTGCTTCTGCTGCTTCTGCAGCTTCTTGTGCTGCTGTTTTTGCAGCTCTTATGGCAGCTGCTGCAGTTTCTGGTGATGCTTCTGGTGCTTCAATATTTGCTGCTAATATTGCTGCTGTTGCTGCTGCTTTTGCTGCGGTTGCTGCCTTTATTGATGCCGCAAGTGTTTGCTCTGCTAATGCTGCTGTGGCTGCTGGTGCTGCTAATGCTGATTCTATTGCTGCTGTTGCAGCTGCTGTAGCTGCATCTGCTGCATTGGTTGCTGCTTCTGCTGCCTCTGTTGGTGATGCTTTCCCCTCTGTTACTGCTGCTGCAGCAGCAGCAGCTGCAAGTGCAGCTATTGAAGCATTTTCTGCAGCTGCTGATGTTTCTCCTGCAGTGGCTGTTGTTGTCGCTGCTGCTGCTGCTGCTACTGCTGTTGCTGCTGCTGCTACTGCTGTTGCTGCAGCTGTTGCTGCTGTTGCTGCAGCTGTGGCTGCTGCTGTTACTGTTGATAGTGGTAGCGATGCTTTTGCTGTTACTGCTCCAGTTGTAGATGATGTTTTGATTGTAGTTTCCATTATTGTTGTTGTTGGTGCTGCTGTGGTTGTTGCTGTAGTTTCTTGAGGCATTGCTGCCGAAATGGCTGCAGCAGCTGTTGCTGCTTTTCCTGCAGCTGCAGCTGCCAGTGCTGCTGTTGCTGCTTCCTTAGCTCTTTCAGCTGCTTGTGTTGAATTTTCAGCTGCAGTTTCTCCAGTTGTTGCTGTTGCAGCAGCTGCTGCAGCTTCTGCTGCTGTTATTGCTTCAGTTGCTGTTGCTGCAGCCATTTCTGCTGCTGTTTCTGCTGCTGCAACTGATAATTGCATTATTGCTGTTTCTGTGTTTGTTCCAGTTGTTGGGTCTTTGGCTGCTGCTAATGCCGCTTGTATTGCCACTAGAGCTCTTGATGCATCTTCTGCTGCTTCTTTTACAGCTTCTGCAGCGGCCTCTGCAGTTTCTGCTGTTATTGCAGAAGCAGCCATTGCTGCTGCCTTTGCTGCTTTATCTGCTGCAAATGATGCATTTGATGATGCCTCTGCAATTTTTTCCGCCACTTCTGCTGTTGATGCTGGTGCTGTTTCAGCTGCTTGTTTTGCTGCACTTGATGCTGTTTTAGCTGCTTCTGCTGCTTTGTTTGCTAGTTCTGCTGCCACTGTTGGTTTTAGTGATCCATTTATTACTGCTGCTGAAGCTAATGCTGCTTGTCGTGCAGCTTCTGCAGCAGCTTCTGCAGCAGCTGCTGCTGCTACAGCGGTGGGTCCAGTAGTGGCTGCCGCTGCTGTTGCTGCCGTTGCTGCTGCTGTTGCTGCAACTGCTGCTGCTGCTGCTGTTGCTGCTGCTGTTGCACTTGCTGCAGGTGATGATCCTGTTGTTGTTGGTGCTGCTGTGGTTGTTGCTGTAGTTTCTTGAGGCATTGTTGCAGAAACGTCTGCTGCAGCTGCAGCTGTTGCTGCTTTTCCTGCAGCTGCAGCTGCCAGTGCTGCTGTTGCTGCTTCCTTAGCTCTTTTAGCTGCTTGTGTTGAATTTTCAGCTGCAGTTTCTCCAGTTGTTGCTGTTACAGCAGCTGCTACAGCTTCTGCTGCTGTTATTGCTTCAGTTGCTGTTGCTGCAGCCATTTCTGCTGCTGTTTCTGCTGCTGCAACTGATAATTGCATTATTGCTGTTTCTGTGTTTGTTCCAGTTGTTGGGTCTTTGGCTGCTACTAATGCCGCTTGTATTGCCACTAGAGCTCTTAATGCATCTTCTGCTGCTTCTTTTACAGCTTCTGCAGCGGCCTCTGCAGTTTCTGCTGTTATTGCAGAAGCAGCCATTGCTGCTGCCTCTGCTGCTTTATCTGCTGCAAATGATGCATTTGATGATGCCTCTGCAATTTTTTCTGCCACTTCTGCTGTTGATGCTGGTGCTGTTTCAGCTGCTTGTTTTGCTGCACTTGATGCTGTTTTAGCTGCTTCTGCTGCTTTGTTTGCTAGTTCTGCTGCCACTGTTGGTTTTAGTGATCCATTTATTACTGCTGCTGAAGCTAATGCTGCTTGTCGTGCAGCTTCTGCAGCAGCTTCTGCAGCAGCTGCTGCTGCTACAGCGGTGGGTCCAGTAGTGGCTGCCGCTGCTGTTGCTGCTGTTGCTGCTGCCGTTGCTGCTGCTGCTGCTGCTGCTGCTGTTGCTGCTGCTGTTGCGCTTGCTGCAGTTGCTGTTGTTGTTGCTAGTGAATCTGCAGTTTTTGTCGGGGCTATTGTGGTATTTCTTCCTGGACACTTCTGTTTCAGGTTGCCCTCAGCAGGCTGGCTGTTGGATGCTGTTTCCATTTGAGAGTTTTAGAGTTCAGTCATATATAGGCACATTTAGTTGAGGTTTCTAATTTAAATATATTACTTTTATTACTTACCAATAAGTATAAGGACGACAATAAAAGTCTTGATGATCATTGTGATTGGTTTTGGTTCTCCACCGCTTTCTCTTCCAAAACTATATCTGATCATCTCCTGTAAGAACATTAAAAACAGTAGAAAGGAGATTTTTAATCTCTACACCTGGCCAAGGGACAACAGTTGAAAATTAGCCTTTTGGCTAACAATTGCACAATTACAGTGATGTTGATCAATGGGCATTGTTCCTGAAAAAAACATTGTCAGTAAAATAATAACATGCTTCCATTCTCTGAGGGCATATCTAATATTGCAGATTAATATTACATTTTAAAATGTAATTGAGTCTTCATTGTTTGTAGTTTGTAAGCATGTGTCGCTTGTCACATACTATGTGGCAATACAAAATGAAAAAATGTATTTGGGAATCTCTTGGGGGTTCCTTTTTCAGTCCCTGAATAAAGTGGTCATATGTGACCCCCCTTTTTCCGCTTGTATTAAACTGACCCATTCTCTTTGCAGTTGGACCCACATGCAACTAACTTCATAAAAGTGGTATTCCAAATTTCAAGCTGTGGTCTGAATATTTAAAAAACATTCGAGCAGTTGAAGCATTTGATGTCAGCATGTGATGGGAACAAGACTCAAGCTTGTTTCTTGTTGAAGTGAGTAGCTGTGGCTCACATTACTACTGGAGAAGAAGAAGAAGAAGATATAGCCAACTACAAACAGAGCGACCTTTCCGAATCTCAAAGCCATGAGCACATTTTGACATCTGAGGGGGAACATAACACAACTTTATTCTAAAAATTCCAACGCCCTACAAACTCAACACAAGCCACGAGGAGGAAAAACAAACCGCAACAGATTCTGACTTTTTTCAGTTCCGTCTGATCTGATAAATAGTCAACCAAATGTGTAAGAAACAGTTAGACAGCTCCCTGAGTTGGCATTCAGAATGAGGTATTCAATTTACAAAGATGTCAAACAAAGAACGGCAGCAAATCTGAAATCAACCAACAGATTATCTATCACCAAAAGATGGATAACTAATTACATTTTTGTTGGAATGTAGAAAACAAATGTTGTTGGCATTTTTTAAACATTGAGACATTGTTAGTTACAAAAAAACTAAAGCAAACAAAAAAAAACGTTCTCTAAATTTTTAAGAAAAAAATCAGTGTAGTATTCATGTATAATGGAGCCACAAATTCACAAATGATTGGAAAAAAGCATATTATCATCTTTCCTCTAGGTTTATCACCTACTTAGACAATTATAAACATATTACATATAAAAACCAAATCAAAATGCATATTGCTAAATCAGTCAAACATGATTTGAGGACTCACTGGGATGATGAAGTGAAGTGTTGTCTGTTTCCTTGCAGTAAATCTGTTCTTCAGTTTGTCTTTGCTCTCTGTCTCTCAGTCTCCTCTGCCTCCTATATATACTTTATAGTCTGATGACTGTACAAGATGCTAGGACGTCAGGACGAGGACAACAGATATACTGACTAATTAATAATAATAATAATCATGATTATAGACCAGGAGGCTTTCCCCTCCCAGATTAAGGTGTGGGCCACAGTATTTCTTTTTCTGCTCATGGCAAGTAACTGGATGCTGATGCTCATATGCTCACTCTGTGTGGTTAATAGAGATGTGAAACTTGTTGAGTGACATTTCATGCCCTTTTGACAGTGCAACCAGTGATTAAGAAATGTATTGTTTACTTCATGTAGGTAGTACTTTTAATGTCTGGAACATGTCCTGTTCTAAACTGAAATACAATTAAATAAACAGTGTCCTGCTACTGTTGGCATCACAGGCTATTTTAATTTAATGGTTGTAATGATTCATGGAAAATGTATTCTGAGGAAAGGAATAGGTTTTAATGTGTTTTATGGCTCGATAATTCCTTTAAATGGAGATTTTTGTGATGCCTTGTGAATTGTTTCATAATTTTATTCTCATTTTCCTAAAATTCAGAGTTTCATGAGTTGTTTTTATAGGCAGATCCTGCTCTGTTTGCCTTGTTAGTCCTTCTTCTGACTAAGACATGAGGGATGTCACGAACTCAGACACAAAACTGGTGGACTCAATTGCACGACTCTCCAGACAATATATGGGTATACCAAAAATCTTTACTGAGGCAGAAACAAAACAAAAATGCTCACGAGGAGGATATACAAAAGTACAAAGCAAAACGCTCACAAGGAGGATAAAATACAAACAAAAAATGCTCACTTGGAGGATCAGACAATAACACAAACTGGAACAAAACCTGGTAACATGAATACTTGCTGGTACGCTTGACTCGACTCATTTGACAGACTGAACAAGACGAACTGGCACAGGACAAAGGGAGACGAGGACTATTTATACATGAGGTAGGGGAAAACAGGTGAGACCAATCAGGGGTGGGGTAGACAATCACAACGGTGGGAAAAATCACACAAAGGGCTCGGGGGTGGGCACCTGAGCGCTTTCCTTGACCGGCTTGACATTGCTGACATGAAACGTGGAGTGGACCTTTAATGACCTGGGAAGTCGTAGATGGACAGAAACAGGGTTAATAATTTTCGATATGGGAAATGGACCCACAAACCTCGGAGCCAATTTCCTGGAGTGGACATGAAGGGGCAAGTCTTTGGTGGCAAGCTCTGGCCTGGCCTGTAGAGAGGAGCCGGTCGTTGGTGCCGGTCGGCTGCAGCTTTCATCCGGGCTGGATGGTTTTAAGGTTGCTCAGCCCCCTCCAACCAGTGCCTCCACTCTTCAAGCACTGCCTTGACAGCTAACAGTTCCTTGTTCCCCACATCATAATTTCTCTCTGCCGGGGGGCAACTTACGCGACAGAGGTGGGGTGTATCCTGTTGTCCTTGGTGGATCTCTGGGACAACACAGCCCCAATGCCCTCGTTGGACGCATCGACCTCCACCTCAAACTGCCATTGGGTGTCGGGAACAGTGAGTATAGGCGCCGTGGTGAACCTTTCCTTGAGGCATTGAAAAGCCTTCTCGGCCTGGGGGGTCCACTGAAAAGGTACCTTGGAAGAGGTGAGTGCATGCAGGGGTGTGGCAACAGTACTGAAGTTACGAATAAACTTTCTGTAAAAGTTGGCAAATCCCAGGAACTGCTGTACCTTCTTCCTACTGTCCAGAGTTGGCCAATTGGCACAGCACTGACCTTTGATGGGTCCATTTGTACCTGGTTGGCGGTGATGACGTAGCCCAGAAATGAGACAGAAGCTGCATGAAAGTCACATTTTTCGGCTTTGACATAAAGTTGGTTCTCTAGCAGCTTCTGGAGAACTTGGCGAACATGAACTACATGCGTCTCGGTATCTGGTGAAAAGATCAAAATGTCGTCGAGATACACAAACACAAAAACATTCAGAAACTCTCTCAACACATCATTAACCAGATTCTGAAAAACAGCTGGAGCATTGCAAAGTCCAAAAGGCATGACAAGGTACTCGTAATGTCCACTAGGAGTGTTAAAACCCATTTTCCATTCGTCTCCTTCTCTGATCCTAACGAGGTGATAAGCATTTCTAAGATCTAGCTTGGTGAACACTAGCTGTTTGAGGCAGTTCAAAAGCAGAGGAGATTAACGGGAGTGGGTAATGGTTCTTTACTGTAATGTCATTTAGGGGGCTATAGTCAATGCATGGCCTGAGAGAGCCATCCTTCTTACCCACGAAGAAAAACCCTGCACCAGCTGGAGAGGAGGACGGACGGATTATCCCAGCCTTCAGAGAAGAGGTGATGTATTCATACATGGCCTCTCTCTCCGGCCTGGAGATGGAGTAGAGGCGCCCCTTGGGGATGGGTGCGCCGGGCAGCAGGTCAATAGCACAGTCAAAAGGGCGATGGGGAGGGAGTGACATTGCCTTCGTCTTATTAAAGACTTTGCACGCGATGGCCCTGTCCTCCCGAAACCTGACGACAAGGGGAATGAAGAAGTCCATGAAGGTTGAGTCCCTGGAGGGAGCCCCCGGTGACTGGGAGGAGGAATCTCGGCAGGTGGTGTCACTGAGGGAGCAGTCCCCAGGTGAGTCAGGACTTGGTATAGTTGCCCTGCCAAGTGGTTTACTTGGTAGGTGACTGAGGCTTGAAACTCCACCTGGCGCTCTGTGAGGACAATCACAACAGCGGGAAAATCACACAAAGGGAGGAAGTCAGGGGGAAAGGTGAGTACAAAATAAAACAGGAAGTGCAAGACGAGACTAGACGTGAGTGACTTTAACTTAACATAAAACTAAAACTAAGGCATGACATGAAATACATTAACAAATCCGGCGAGAAACAACAAGGGAAAGAAAAGATCTCAGAAAAGAAGATTGGAAGAGGGGTTATCCAAGAAATGTGAGCTAACTTGTTTAAATCTGCCGGCTGGATTATGTTTTCTTGCAACATAATGAGTGCCAGATTAGGCAGCGCATGAACGGCATGATGGATAGGGCGTTGGAGCAACCTTTGTTGATTATGTCTATGATTGCGAGGTTGTTGAGTATATAAGGATGAACTTGGGAACCATTCATGGCCCTGAAGAATGGCTGCGGCCATTATGGGGCAGATTTCAAAGAGATCGGAGGAGACGACCTGGCATTCACTTGCGAGCTCCGGGGGCCATGCTGTTGCATTCTATTGTAGAAACCCCCAAAAACCGTCAGGAGGAGCGGTGTCAGTTGTGTGGGTGAGTCAGTTGTTCGTTGTAGAAGAAGGTGAATGTTCCAGTTGGCGGGAAGGTTGAGCCAAAGATGGATTTCGGCACGGCTTGGAAACTGAAGTCAGAGTGACCAAACTGGAAGTGGGTGGTGATGAGGGAGGGGGAATGATGAAGAAATCATCCAAGAGATGGAGTTTGATAAGGTGCTTTGCGAAGTAGGGTTGTGAGGGCACGCAGGGCTGGTGTGAGCTCCATTGCAGAAGGAGCAGACATGGAAGAAGCAGCACTGGGACATGGTGCATCTGGCATCGTTGAAATTATGGTGTGACCTCCTTGGTGCATTTATATCTATGCTGTTACAGAAAATGGTTGCCGAAAAGATGACAGATGGGACTGACGATGCCTGCTTTGGAGGTATGGGTCCTGGTGGGGCTGCTGACGATAGGAAAGAGAAAGCAGAAGCTCTTGTTTGGGCTTGATGTGGCTTAACATTGGCGGGAAAAGGCTGGGTGAGACGGGGCATCACATAGGGAGCATGGTAGGGCTGCACAGGCCCCAGTATGTGTCCTCATTGAACAGCTGAAGATGGGCTGCGGCTTCGGAGGCAAAGTGGATGTGATATTGGTAGAAACCATTGCCTTCGAAATGAAGGGCCAGATTAAGAATAAGAGCCATGTAATCGTCCATTTCCTGCCGGCGTGTAGGAAATTGTGAACAAAGAACGTCTCTTAAAATGAGAGAAAGCATATGCGAACTCTGTGGAAGTAAGCTCTTTGGAACAGGTGGTTGTTGTTTCTTTCAAGTAGAGGTGCCCTTCGTATCCTTCAAGGAATCTGTCGGCAGGTGGTTGATGAAGGGAAGGCATGATAAGGAGATGATTTTGTTTGAATCAGTGATCGTCCGATGGGAATAGTGAGACAAAGTCCATAATCTAGATGAGGTGAGTGGATCAGTGAAGTTGCTCGTGGATAGATGAAGTTGCTCATAGACAGCTCACTTGAGTGTGCTTGAGACGAGCGCAGTATGTGAAAGCAAAAGAGGAGTAGAGGGTTGGTAAGTGGGTATTTATAGGAATGCCGGAAATGGCTCAGCTGAGGTGTGGTCCTGCTCCTGAAATTCTTCTAGATAGCTCCAATAAATGTGTAGCTTTACTGACTCGTAAAAACGTCTGTGAACATAATCCACTTAGCAATTTCGTCAGTACATTCGTGGTTACCGCCATTTGTTACCACAAAGTAACTGGGAAAACAAATTAGTACCATATAAACATAATTTCCAGGCGGAATTGTTGCTTGAACTCATACCAAAGTACAGCTTGACATTCCAGGTCTTTGATGGGGGACAAGAAGTTTTGAGGTGTCAGATAGGGATGCCTGCTGTTGCCATTTCTTTTTCCACTCAACATTGATTAAGACAACAGCCAAAGAGACGTGGAAAGTAGTGGGCCCTCGAGGACTACGTCAACAGATGCAGGAGAAGACACCAGACCCGACCGCTACCTCAACACAGAACCACCACTACATCTAATAAAGGAAAACGGAGATCCAGAAAATCCAGACATTGAGAGGTGAAACTTGACTAGACCGAAAAAATGTAGGGATCTTAATCTTTAAGATAAAGGTAAGTGATTTTGGTGTGATCAGGCCAATAGCACCTGCAAATGTACAAAATCATCAGAGCTCACTGTAAGTGTTTTAAAGCTTAACTTGATGAGAGAACATTTATGGAATAAGAAAAAGTTTGTTTATTAAAGTTGCACTTATTTTAAGGTAAAAAAAACTATACGTATAAAAAGTAAAGTATGCTATATTGATGTACTTATTTCACATACAAACACACTTCAGACTCCAAATATATATGAATGTGATATTGAAACAGCAGAGAAGAATGCAGATAGTTTAGTTTCAAACTGTGAACATTTCTCCTCTTTCTGTAAACTCCTGACTGCCTGGAGAAAGATGAGAGACTGATTAGATCGCATAAATGATTTCTTTCTTTTAGAGGCTGAGGTTCGCACCGCCTCAAACGTGCAGGAGGTACAGTTTGTTGTTTCTGTTTGTTTCTATTGGTGCTTCTATATCTCCGCCTTGTAGTTTTGTTCAGGACATTTCAGTACACCGTGTTTACCCGTGCAGCCACACCTTTGGCAGTCCTACATTTGACTAATCTGTCATAAACTGCATTACTGAGACGGATCCAAGTCGCTTCTGCCTCCATGTCCAGTACTGGGAGCTGATATCATTGTATAATTAATTGATGATAATTACGTCTCAGCCATTGTTCACATTGTTTGCACCACACCTAGAACATGCAGTGCATGAAGTGAGACATGACGAGCCCGAACCTCTGCCAACAAACAGGAGCTTTAACGCCTCACATTCAGAGGCCTTAGACCTGATTTACACTTAAATGTATTTAACCCTAAAAACTGTAAGACTAAAAACAGAGTACTCATACTACTACATGAAAAAGCATAACCAACTGTATTAAAGTCAGCATATGAATTATTATGTGAAATGTGTTTATCCTTTGAGGTTTTTGAATGTCATATGCACATTGTTTTGTACAACAATACATTTGTGTCAGTTTTAAGGTAAAGCTTGAGTTGGTTGGTTCAAATTAAGCATGTTTTAGTTTGGGTAAATAATAAATAACAGTTAAATAAAAGACAACACTGTGAAAACATCAACACGCGTGAGCTGCAAGGACATTTCTTTGCATTTGATTTGGGGATGCTGTAACTTAAAATCAGGGAGCCTGTGACTAAAAGCGAAAAGAAAGATTAAATTCAGACTGTGTTCCACTCTTTTGTAATGTTTGATTACATTTGGTTTTATGAGTTTCTCTTGAAAAAAAGTTGGAACAGTTACCTTTAGGTATTTCTGTCTATATATGCCAAACATTTGCCCCATAACAAACTAGATTAGAGATGTATGTCAAACATGAAAAGCACAACACAACATCTTCTAACACACATACAAAGACAAAAGAAGGAATCAGTCTACACTCACTTCTCTGTGCTGCTTTCTGCTGCTTTATGTTTTGGGTGGATAATATAGTTTGGATCACATATAGAGAGGTTTTGGGTTATAGAGTCAAGTGAAGCACCAGTGTTCATGTCCACTATCTTTGGCAAGGAGCAGTAGGATGGGAGTTTAGCTGGTGAGGATGATCAGAATAAACTTTATATAAACTTTTGTATTGACACATAAAGGGAATCTGACTCCTGTTGTAAACACAGTGCTGCTGGGAGATAAACATATAGATAGACAGCTACAAGAAGGTATGAAATGTATTGTGTATATTATGATATCATATATAATATGTATGTACAGTAAGATCATCTGGTATTGCAGGGTTCTTGCACAGCAATTGTTTTTGATGTTCACAGGCTCATAACAAAAGGTATGACTTGCAGTTTGACTGTTAAAAATGAGGTGCGAGGTCAGCCGACAGAAAACTAAACTTGAAAAATACCCAAACTGGCAGCAGAGAGGTTCTGTAGCATAAAGTAGCAGAAAGAAGGAATTATGAATTAAACAATAGCCAATCTAACAATAATATATAACAACAAACAACCTGTGCAAAGCTTTGTATGTTACTAACATTACTTCAAATGGAGACTGTTGGAAAATACAGAGTTTTGCTACAGTGATATTTACATTTAGAAATTTGGGGATTTTAACAAAAAACTAATTTCTGGGCCTCTACATTGTACAAAGTTGTAGGATTTGGTGGCACTATGTCCCAACCAGGGGTACATCTGTAGTCAACGGGGGGTACGTGGAAAACTGTGAAGCTCAGCTAACTTGACAAAATAGAAATTATGATCTGATAATATATATATACACATATTTGTGTTTGGGAGAAAAACCAACACACGTAAGATTACAAATGTGTGTGCTGCTGATCTTTATAGTTATTGATACTATGGTAGTCTGACTGCACGAGACCTGCCTCAGTTTCCCACCAACCTGAACCTGATTCAGCTGGAGGTGGATTCAGACTGCAGAGAGACTCGCTGGATAACAGCTCAAAGTAAAGATGCTGTAAATGGTTTCTGTCACTCCAAATGGCAGCAGTACAAATTACTTGGCCAAAACTACAATACTTCCATCAGAGGGGTCTGATAAAGGGGTACTGATGCCCATCTGATGGGGCTGTGGGGGTACGTCGGACAAAAAAGGTTGGGAACCACTGATCTACAGAACCTTTGAGAGGTTTAAAGTCTCATTCATTATTCTTAGCTGCTAGTCTAGTGATAATCTGAGGGTTAAAAAGCTACAGCTCTACTGTTAAAGCAGGTAAACAAAGTGTTACAGTAACCAAGGCACGAGGATATACAGTAAGTTCATGGACAATCGTCTTCTTAAAATGCAAAACTGCTGTGATTATTTTAAATATTTCTAACTGAGTGAACATGTGAATGTGCTGATTCTTGTGTGTTGATGAAGGCTTAATGACAACGATTCAGACTAGGCAGAGGACCCAAATGCAGGACGCAGGAGGCAGACAGACAGTTTACGGAATTTAATTATAATAATGAGATCACTTGACAAGGTTTTTCTAGAGCTTTTCGACACAATACAGGGATTGGCAACGAACTAGCAACAAAACAGGGGAGACGCCGAGACTAAATACACAAAAGGAAATGGGGAACAGGTGGAGACAATTAGGATGGAGCAGACAATCACACTGGCGGGAAACACACAAGGCAGAAGGTAAAGGAACCTGAAACGAAAGGAAAGGTTAGACTTTTCAAAATAAAACAGACAAGCCAGACAGGAGACAGAAACAAGACAGACATGACCCTTAACACATTTGACGAGACATAACAGTACCCCCTCTTTTAGGACCGGCTCCCGACGGTCCAGCCTGATCTGGGTGAAGCTGATAAAAATCGTCTATTAGAGTCTGGTCCATAATGAAGCTGGTCGGAACCCAAGCCCGCTCCTCAGGACCGTACCCCTCCCAGTCCACCAAAAACTGTCTCCCCCGGCCCCTCTTTCTCACCGCCAGCAGTCTTTTGACCTGGTAGACAGGACCCCCGTCTACCATCTTAGGCGGCGGTGGAGGCTTGGTGGGTGGAACCAGAGGACTTTCACGGACCGGTTTCAACCTGCTCACGTGGAAAGTGGGGTGTACCCGGAGGGACCTGGGGAGTTTAAGTCTCACAGACACCGGGTTAATGACCTTAGAGACCGGGAAGGGACCCACGAACCTGGGAGCGAGCTTTCTGGTGTGGACATGGAGAGGCAAGTCCTTTGAAGATAACCACACCCTTTGACCCGGGGTGTAAGAGGGCGCGGGTCGGCGATGACGATCTGCCGCCCTCTTCATGCGGGCCTGCCCCCTAAGGAGTATTTGACGCGCAGCGGCCCAAATCTTTCTACATCTCCTCACCAAAGCATGGGCTGATGGCACCGTCACCTCCTTCTCGTTCACGGGGAAGAGCGGAGGTTGGTACCCGAAGACTACCTGAAAGGGTGAGAGACCGGTGGCTGCAGACGGGAGCGAGTTGTGAGCGTATTCAATTCAATTCAATTCAATTCAGTTTTATTTATATAGCGCCATATCATAACAAAGTTATCTCAGGGCACTTTTTCGAATAGAGCAAGTCTAGACCGACTCTTTATATTTACAGAGACCCAACAGTTCCCACCATGAGCAAGCACTATGCGACAGTGGCAAGGAAAAACTCCCTTTTAACAGGTAGAAACCTCGAGCAGAACCAGGCTCAAGGTGGGCTGTCATCTGCCTCGACCGGTTGGGTTGAAGGGGGAAGGGGGGAGCGGGAGAGAGAGAGCAGGAGGAAAGAGAACATACAGCAGCTCAATACAGCATAGATATGGTAATGGCATTGATGCCAACACCAACGGAAACAACACCAAGAGCAACACCATAATAGCAATACCAATAACAACAGCAACAACAGCAATAGCATCAGCGGGTGCAGAGCAGGAGCACGGGGGCAGCAGGCGGCAGCAACCACAGACCCAGACTCCACAGCTCCAGAGGCAGAAACACCTGCAGAAAGCAACAGAAGGGGAGGGAGAGAGAGAGAGAGAGGAGAGAAAGCACACAACTACGGGAAGAAGTTGAATTAATAACAAGCACTGATGGGATATGAGGGCGTACAGATGGAGAGGAAGAGGAGGAGAGACGAGCTCAGTGCATCATAGGAAGTCCCCCGGCAGTCTAGGCCTATAGCAGCATAACTATGGGGGGGCTCAGGGGTCACCTGAGTCAGCCCTACTATAAGCTTTATCAAAGAGGAAAGTCTTAAGCCTCCTCTTAAATGTGAGGAGGTTGTCCGCCTCCCGCAGACACAAACTGGGATCTGGTTCCACAGGAGAGGAGCTTGATAGTTGAAGGCTCTGGCTCCCATTCTACTTTTAGAGACTCTAGGAACCACAAGGAACCCTGCATTCTGGGAGCGCAGTGCTCTAGTGGGGTAATAGGGTACTATGAGCTCTTTAAGATATGATGGTGCCTGACCATTTAGGGCTTTGAAGGTGAGGAGAAGGATTTTAAATTTTATTCTGGATTTTACAGGGAGCCAGTGTAGAGAAGCTAATATTGGAGAAATATGTTCTCTTTTTCTGGTTCTTGTCAGTAAACGTGCCTCAGCATTCTGAATCAGCTGGAGAGTCTTAAGGGACTTATTGGGGCAGCCTGATAATAGAGAGTTGCAATAGTCCAGCCTAGACGTAACAAATGCATGGACTAGTTTTTCTGCATCTTTTGAGATAGGATGTGCCTGATTTTTGCAATGTTACGTAAATGAAAAAAGGCAGTTCTTGAAGTTTGTTTTATTTGGGAGTTAAAGGACATATCCTGATAAAAGATAACTCCAAGATTCCTTACGGTTTCGCTGGAGGCCAGGGCAATGCCATCTAGAGAAACTATATCTTTAGATAATGTGTTTCGAAGGTGTTCGGGCCAAGTACAATAACTTCGGTTTTGTCTGAGTTTAACATCAGAAAATTGCAGGTCATCCAGGTTTTTATGTCCTTAAGGCATGCTTGAAGTTTAGCTAATTGATTGGTT
>SEMN01001376.1:0-63791 GCA_005408345.1 Macquaria australasica
CTCTCTCTGTGTGAAGCTCTCGCTCTCTCTCTGTGTGAAGCTCTCTCTCTCTCTCTCTCTCTCTCTGTGTGTGAAGCTCTCTCTCTCTCTCTGTGAAGCTCTCTCTCTCTGCATTCCTAATGAGTGTGTGTGTATTGTTGTATTGTTGTGTAAAATTAGCAAATGAATAAACGTTAAATACTGACACTCGGTTCCCAGGCATCCTTTCACACGCTCTGTGTGTGTGTGTGTGTGTGTGTGTGTGTGTCCATTGTACAAAGACATTTTGTTGGGAAGAATCCAGTGTGGGAAAATGTATGAAACACACACAGAGTATTAAGGCACTGACGCCCGTTTTAAACTTTATATTTTACTGATAATAATTGAGGAGACAGAAGAGTTTCAGTTCAGTTAAATGAAACAATGAGAGATCGAACGTCCTGCAAACACACAGTCACATGTTCGATCCCCACAGCAGAGTCCCTGCTCAGGCTCTGAAAGTCCCCCACAGTCCAGTCTTAGTTTACCACCAGAGTTTGTCTGCTGTCATGATGGACAGCTGGGAAACAGGAAGCAGGTTGAGGGCTGAATTAGTTCGTTCAGAACCAGAACCGGAACCAGGTTTATTGCCAGGTGGGTTTTCACATACAAGGAATTTGCCTTGGTATTTTGGTGCATAACGATAAACATAGTAAGATTAAAAAAATAAAGTTCTGCAAAAGTCAAGAATCATAAATATAATAATATATAATAACAGAGTCCTGCAGGGATGATGAGGTATTTTTGTAGTCCAACAGGAAGTTAGCATCTCCCTGGTTCAATGGGATGTTTCCATTGGATTTTGGATTATTGCAGAAAACTGAAGTTTATGATTCTTACAGATAATCTTCACAGATGAACTCCACTTTATGGTGTTTGAAGCGTAAAGTCAACCTCCAGCAGTAAAAAGCTGAAGTTAGGCTGTAAACCAGCTCCACCACGGTCACATGACTTCAGCGTCTCCACCACTGAGCTTCCAGCTCTGACCTCTTCTACAAAAGCCTTTGGGAAAGTTTGAGTTAGAACAGTTTGCAGTATAAACCCAACGAGGCTGTGAAGGAGGACGAGTGAGTAGATGAGTTTCTGTGTTTAATGTCCCGACAGCCTCTGGAGTCTCATTTAGACTCTTGTTAGCAACCGACTTTTTTAAAACTCACCAGTGGAGGATTTACTGACGGGTTTCATGTCGCAGAACAAAACGCTTGTGTTAACCACAGACCTTATTTCAGGCATCGAACCTTAAACCCATTGAAGAAACCCACTGACTTCCAGACGAGGGGACAGGAAGAGCTAACATGCTAACTCACTGCAGGGTTTTAGGACTCGGTCCTGCAGGACTCTGTAGTATAAAGTAAAAATACTCACTATGCATCCATCAGTTTTACATTATTATGTTTTATAATGTTCTATTATTATTATTGATGCAGTAACGTGAGATGCAGCTGGCTGCAGTGGAGCTCATTTTTGAATTAATTTTTAAACTGTAAACAATATAAAATACTTAATTTACTGAATAACAATGCATTGTATTTTAGATCCTCATAAAATGTTCATCTGCAAAGTAAAAAGTACAACATTTCCTCTGAAACGCAGTGAAGGAGAAGTATAAAGTAGTACAGCACTTGAGTAAATGTACTTAGTTACTTTCCACCTTTTCAGATTTTCAGAGGAGCACCTGAACACACCGCTGCTGTCAGTTTCAGTGTGTTCAGCAACCTGTGATGTGTTCATGTGTTGGAGGAGTCATTTCTAGTGCTGTGTGTCATCATCCCGTGCCTCCTCCCCTCTGAGTGACCTCTGACCTTTCTAGAGAGAGAGAGAGAGAGAGAGGGAGGGTCTCTCGCCCCTTGCTGTCTGGTTTCCATCAGTTGTGGCCCTGAGCTGCAGCTCTATCGCCGTGGCGACAGAGAGCAGTCTGGTCGCTATGGGAGACAGGCCAGAAATAAGCAGTCATTAGATGTGTGTGCGTGTGTGCGTGCGTGTGTGCGTGTGTGCATGCGTGTGTGTGTGTGTGCGTGCGTGCGTGTGTGCGTGTGTGTGAAGCTGTCCAGATCATCATGTTGTTATTTGTTGTTCTGTCGAGTCTGAAGAGAATCTTCACAAAACACTGCAGTCTGCTGGGGTGATACAATACTGATGGTACTAGCTGTTGCAGCTTCAGTACTGTAGTAGTAGTAGTAGTAGTAGTAGTACTGTCGGAGATGGGCAAAGATACATCAAAATGTGTCAAATGAAATACACAGTACAGGAAGTGTAAAAATACTGTAAATAGTCCGTCTTGTACCGGATGTAGAAACTTGCTCTCTGTCCAGTTCAAAGACTTGGCAGTCGAGAGTTTTAAAGTATTTCTGGTGTTAACCGCCTGAGCCGTGACTGAGTGATGCCACATCCTGTATCCATTTCAAATTAAAAGCCCTCTAGTGTTTCACACACGGCGCAGCCATATACTGTCTCTGAGTGCTGTGGCAGTTTGTGTAGTTTGAGTGATTAGATGTTCAGTAGCCACACAGCGGCCCTGTCAAATATCAAGCAACCAGCAGCTTTAGAGGTGCATTGTGTTGCGTAGAGCTAGGCTAGCTTAGCTGTTTCCCTCAGTGACCAGCAGCTCTGCTTCAGCTTCTGTGTCGACTGAAAGTGACGTCAGTGAAAAGAGAAGGCAGTTCAGTCTGATTATCAGTTAATACTGTTAGAGACGTCCTTTCGTCCAGCTCCAGACACAGGAAATATCGAAACTAATGGCTCAGATCGTCCTCAGAGGATGAACCCTTTAGTGTTCAATGACTCCATGAGCTTCCCTCTAGCGCCACCCTCAGGACCAACTGCTAAGACTTTAAGAACAGACACGTCATCAGTATGTTGTCTGTTCCTGTAGGGGGCGCTGGCAGAGATTGTTTCAGGCTGGCTGCAGTTTGTTCCTCTTCCTGCTGCCAGCGTTTCGTCTCCAACGTACAATTAACAAGAATATAATCCTCATCTGTTTTCTGCATTTGCATATTTCAGTAATTGGTTGGTTCATCCTGTGTGTGTGTGTGTGTGTGTGTGTTTACAGCCCAGCAGGGGTTATATAATGATAACGTGGCTCACATTCAGCTGCAGCAAACACTCTGCAAAAGAAAATAAAGTTTCATCTTCATGTGACGCTCTGCAGGGAGACAGCCCGGGGTCAGAGGTCAAAGGTTGGAGGTCGGCGCTCAGACCAGCATGCAGGAGAGTCAGCTAACGCTAGCTAGCACCCCTCCTTTCTATAATGCAGGACCAGCACAGTAGGGTATCAGCAGGGGCCAGATGCACACTGACAGAAATATGCGTCTGTTTGTCAGATTGTTAAAGCTGCGCCTGATTCTGTTTTATAAATCAGGCTTTGAGGAACTGGAGGACGAGTACGAGCCTCATGTCACCTCCCACAGTTCGACAGAAATAGACTCAGACTCACTCTTAATCACCCGTTTGCATATCGATGCTGGTGCCTGTTCCACCGGTCTGCAGAACAGTAAGAGAAGTAAAGTATAAACATGTTAGTCTCTGCAACATAAAAGCAGGAAAAATGTTTGGACAGAGATGAAGAAGGAATAGGAGAGGAGTGCTGTGGATGCTGCAGTCTGCTGCTGTAACCATCAGACATTATGTGTGACAATTATCCCACACACACACACACACACAGGCCTCCTGTGGTGAAGTGTCTGATGGGTTTTAATGGGACTCTTTCATGTTGCTGGTTTCTAAATCGGTTCAGTGTTGCTGTTCTGTCACAGAAAAGACACGCGTCTGTTTCCCTGAACACACCAGTCTGTTTCCAGTAGCAGCTCAGTGGTGAACATGACAAGACCTTTCCTAATAGATTATTCTGACAGTTATTGTCTCAATTAATTGGAGATCTTCTGCCAACACTAGTGTCATTAGTTCTCATGTTAGCCAGCATGACGTGCACGAGCAATAACAATGGATCCATTTCTAATCAAACAAAGCCACAACCCAGAGGGAGGGAGACGAGGGACGAGGCGGTGTGGAGACCGAACATCAACTGCTGCAGGAGCTCAGAGGACAGGAAAGAAAGGTAGAAGCCTTACAAGACGAGCAGAGGAGAAATGGACAGAGGACTTTTATTTGTCCTCCAAGGATCCAACCCTTTGTGTTTCACATCCAAACCAGTTTCAAGAGTAACGAGGAGCGATGTTTCCAGATCACACAACCAGAACTATGTGGTTTTTTGGTTTAAATTAGGAGTACGGACGTCTCATCACTGAATAACTCTGCATAACATCACAACTTTCTTTTAACTTCTTACTTCAATAACAGACGAAGCCCATAAATCTGACACACCTCGTCTTCCATGATGATTCATTCACGTCGTTCATTAAAGTTAAAGCTGAATTAAAGCCTGCAGCCACAGACATTTTAAACTCCAGCTGCTGCAAAGCTCAAACCTATGAAACATGAATGCAACAGTGAGTGTGTGATTGTGTGTGTGTGTGTGTGTGTTAAACACTGTGATCGTACAGCAGAGTTTCTGTTTGTGTCTTTTCTCCTGAGGATCTTTTCTTCTTCTTCTGCTCGTTTCTGTTGTTTCGTCCGTGTTGACTTGTTTTCTGATTTCTTTTCTTCCCTCTGAGTTTCTCTGAGCAGCAGATAGATAACTCTCAACGTTACACTTTTACCACCAGTGTTTCTCAGTAATGTGTAAATCTGAGAGCTCACCGAAGCAGCTTGTTGTGATCAGGTGGATTTCTTTCTGTAAAAACTGTGGAGTTGTTTTAACGAGGCAAGTTCAGTTTCTGGTTGTGGGGAGTACACTGTAAAACAGAAACAGCCAACAACCTGTAATTCAAATTTAAATTGGCTGGTTTAATTACATATTTTAAGTTTAGGCTTTGAGTTTGTCCAACTTCTAAGTTTAACTAACTCAGATCGGTTTATAAATTAGCATCATGTCAGCTTTGAGCTCTCTCGAACAACAGCTTTTTGCTGCACTGCTATCAGACATCTTGTTCTGTTTTAGTTTCTTTGTCTTTTCCTTTCACACATTCATCAAAGACAGGAGGCCAAGACTCCTCCCAGAGACAAAGAACAGAAATACAATAATCATCCTTATAAAACGTGTCTTTAAACAAACCTGCAGTGTGAGCTGGGATGTTTAATGTCACATGACCTCAGTGGCCAGTCGTATCTTTTCCCTCTTATTGTTGGAAACAAACTCACCTGTTGGTTTTGCCCTGCAGCAGCGACAGACACTTCCCCTTTAAGAGATCCAGGAAGTGCATGAAAGCAAGGGGGGGGGGTGTAGAGGGGGGAGGGGGCGGGGCTTCCTGGTTCAGGGGTGGTGCTTTTTGAGGAAACAGGTGTGTGCACTGACAGGGATGATGTCATTCTCTGACTGAGTCACCTGGGAGACGGCTGCTGAGTGTAGCGTGGACAGAGAGAGATAAAGAGGAGGAGGAGGAGGCGACGAGCTGCCATCATCACTCCTGTTTTTTCTTCCCTGAGGAGGCGTCGGTGTGAGGAAGGACACCCGGCAGAGGAGGAAGAGCAGGAGGAGGAAGAGGAGGAGATCATTTGAATGCTGCTGTTTGTCAAGGTGAGAGAGAGACAGGGAATGAATGAGAGAGAGAGAGAATGTGTAGCTGCAGAGTAATTCTTTCTCTCCTCTGTGGATGAACCATCTCACCAAACTCCATTCAAAAATCTGTTAATTTTTGTTAATTCTCATCTCTTAACTGTGGAACTGGATTTAAGACCTCAGCTCTTTAAAGGATCATGCTTCAGCTCAATAAGTGCCATTTTCATCCTTGCTGTTCACCGTTTTCCAAATTATCCCATCTGTGTTTATACTACATGGCCATAAGTGTGTGGACACCCCTGTACTTTTGGTGTGGTTTGTCCTGGTTTGGTCTCCAGGCCCTTTATTTGGTTTTTAGAGTTTTTTCTCTGAAAACACCTGCCTGCTTCTCTGTTTTTCCGAGAGTGAGATGTTCAGATGGATGACAGGACAGATGTTTAGTGCGGAGTTGGAGTCAGGACGTGAGAATAACATTTCCTAAAACTTAAGTGAAGTGAACTCACTGCTTTTAACCCTCAGAACATGAAGAGTTTTATCCCAAACTGAACACAGTTTTTTTTCTGGCATCTAGCAGGTTGATATTTTGTTGAAAGTGACGGTGATGTCTGTGGAAACATCAGGCGTGTTGGCAGTGAGGAGGAGGAGGAGGAGGAGGAACAGACAGTTAAACAGCAGACTGTCATTTCTCCAGCTGCTCTGTGGTTTTGTGGTCAGTTTGGCTTCGTCACTCCCTGTTTCTGGTCCTGGATTTGGATTCTCTGTAGCCCAGCTCGCTCTAACTCTGGATGAACACTCTGCTTGTTTGGGTTTTTGTTTGTTGCTGCTTTTATACTAGATTATTTAAAACAGTTTACATTTGCTCAGCACTGAAAGAAGTTTCAGTCGTCTTTTCTCTGTAGTCGGTGGTCATTCATGGCTCACACATTTCCTCCATCTTTTCTCTTGTTGCTCTGACCTCTGACCTCTGACCCTTGACCTGTTAAGGCAACCAGGCTGGAAGCAGTGGGGAAACTGTTAGCTTAGTAATTCTTTTCTTCCTTCTGTGGATGAACTTTCTCACCAAATTCCATTCAAAAATCAGATAATTTTACAGATTTACATTCATTTTGACATTTTACCAACACAGGGAGTTTAGTTGACAGCAGAGTTCAAACCTACAATCCTACTGTGAGTTCACAAATCATCCTGAGGCTACACGTAGCTGCTAACTGGCTGAGTTTGGAGAAAAAATAATGTTTGAGTCAGACTTTAAGGAGTTTTTGATCCAACAGTAATTCACAAAGTCTTGTAGCTCTGAAAGTAGACGTTAGAGGTCCAGAGCTGCTCACAGTCAGTAATGTGTCTCATCGCGTCAGTGTTTTGTGATAATGATAACGAAGTTAATAAGGAGTTAATCGGCTCACCAACCAATCAAAATGATCCAATAACAGCGGAGATGACAGTTTGCACCATTTTACCTGAAATCTGACAGAATTATTCATCAAATCAAAAATACTCAGTTCACATTAAATAATCACCAACTGCAATAATTGTTAAACACACAGGTAACATAAAGCTACTGACTATAAACTATAAAGTTTATATAACTTTATAGAAGGTGTCAGATAGTACAGTTGGTCTATGTTAGTAAGTCTGAAGTGGTGCTAAAGGTGTCAGTGTGACACACACACACACAGTATTACATGACTCACAGCGTCCCCGGGCTGTGTGTGTGTGTGTGTGTGCGTGTGTGTGTGTGGTACCATCATATGACTGGGAGAGTAAACAGTGCAGATGTAACACGGGGGAACGGTGAAGGTGATGTCATGCAGGAAGTGGACATAGTGAAATGAAAGCACACACACACACACGCTGGTAACTGTACCATATGCACGGTGTCACATGACAGTTTGTTTAGTGTTCAGCTGGTTCAACCACCAGTGTTTTTGAAGCCTTTTTGATTTGACTTTCCTCAGTGAGTGCTATGTTGACCGAATAAACTGAGCCATACCGGCAGTGCCTACATGTACCAGGATGCATTGCGCGTGAGCGTCTAACCCCTCTGAGCAAGTTAGCTGCTGCTAATCAAAGTTACACAACGTTGCCAAGCCAACGAATTCCTGCAGTTTGACCATTTCTTTTTCACACGTAGCTATAACGTTACCGTCAACAGCAACACACACACACACACACACACACACGCCGGCAAGGATAAAAACAAAGCTACCGCTAGCTGAGCTAGCGCTGCAGTATAAAGTTCCACAAAACCGTAACATGAAAAAATAGTTACCGGCATCCAACCTACTACTCTCGTTATTTAGTTGGCTTCAAAAGAGGCTTAACGTTCACACAGTTCCTCCTGACTGTCCCTCTATATTATAACATTAGTCCAACATGGCCCCAGCCTGAGGGACCAGCCAGGACCATAGACGTTACTTTGTCGACCAAAACAGCGTTAAAAAACTAAAAATACTCACTCAGTGGTCACCTGCCCTCTCGGCCCTGCTGGTCTCGGTTGTCTTTTCCAGTTTATCTTCGGGTTTATCTTTCCTCTTTGCTCAGCTACAAATGACGTCATGAAATCTCACAGTGCCTGAACATGATGACCTTTGTGTTCACACACACATCTCTCCACGCGTCCATGCTAACAACATGATAATTAATTATTAATTATTTGTGTACGAATAGCAAGCACGCCGACTGCAAACGCTCCAGATAACAAATGGAAGTCCAGAAAATGTATAATTTTGATCTTTTTTTACAGTTAATAACTTAAAAATAACAGAGTTCTTTAAAAATATCATCTTTCAGGACTTTGGCGGCTCCATAATTTCACACTGAAATTCTGTAAAATTAGTACATTTGCTTTTCATACTTAAAGTACATTTTGCAGGTAATACTTCTGTACTTTTATATATAATTTTGAACACAGGACTTTTGTGGTTGTCACAAGCCAGCTCTCTAGAGGAAAGGGAAGCGACATAAAACCAGGTGGATTTGGAATAAAGTTATTTATTGCATGGATTAGTCGTAGGTAACAAACAAAGGAGGTGAACTACAAACGCAAAAGGGCCTGAGGATGCTGCTTAAATCAAATAAACACAACCAATAGAGGACTCCTAACTCTGAGTTACCACTTTGACCTACAGGACCCGAGTACTTGTACCACCACTGACTGTAAAAGTAGTTTTTGTGTGATGACTTCCTGAATATCATCAAAAGTACTAGTGGTAATATCATCATCATCATCATCATCAGTATGTTTATTGTTTGAAACAGTCTTTGAGAATTCATTAGGAGTTCAAACAGGACACCCTCCCACCCCCAGTACACACACACACACACACACACACACACACACACACACACACACACACACACAGGGTCAGTAATGAGCAGGAAGCTGCAGCAGGTCAGCACAGTCTGTTTTGGGCTGCAGACTCTTTGTATTCAAATCACAGCAGCTTTTTGTGTGCGAGCTGAATGAGGGACGAGTCGCGGCTCTCACTTCACTGAGCTCTTTGTTCGTCATCACAAACACTAACTCACAGCCAGCAGGACGGAGAGGGACAGTAAGCATCAAACAGCACAGTGTGAGAAAACACGTTCTGACAGCACAAACTCTTCGCCACCGTCCGTTATACAACCTCGGCTTCTCACCGCAAGAACAATGTCACGCACTCATCCGGCTGTTACACTGAGACACTAACTGTCATTGACTTAGCTGAAACTGTACTGAAAGTACCTAAAACTACATTAAGAGTAAAGGTGAAAAGTAGAGTTCTTAGTTTATGTGCAGAATAAGAAGGAACAAGCGTTTGGTTGGGAACTCATGCTCATATAAAACTCACAAAATAAACTGAAAATAAAGTTTGATTTGGTTGTTTTGTTGTAGGACATAGTGTCAGGGCCGCCGGGAGGAAATAAACACAATTAAGACAGTAAAGTCGAAATATTTTGAGAATAAAGCAAAACTGAAATTAAAATGTAAAGATTACATGATAATTAACCTGCCTTGTTCTCTAGTATAATGTGATCATTATTAGCTCTAACATCATTTGTGTCAGAAATGTTGTTTTGATGTAAGTTTAACGGGGAAATTAAAATAAATAGTTTTAACGTTATATTTAACTTTCTAACTACTTTTTGAATTAGAAAAAGAAAAACTTTGTTGTGATGGAAATTTGTCTCACAAGTTAATAAAAGCAGCTGTTATGTGTTTCCTTTTCTCTTGTGCATCGTCATGGTGATAAAATATCCCATAAAATCCCTTTTATTGCTCCTTCAAAATAAAAGCCGTAGTTTCCCACATTAACTTTTACCTTTTGTGGAAAAATACACTTCAGTCGTTTTTAATCTGACGTCTTCCTTTGCTCTGGTGGCTGTTTTCTTGCTTTGGTGTCCCACTAATCCCTGTTGTCCGTGTGCTGTGACCTCTGACCTCCTTCCTGCTGCCTCTCTGGATGGAAACCCGATTGAAAACTCCTTTCGATCGGCCAGATCGGGTCGGTCTCTTCAGCTTGAGGTGGTCACAAGGCCCTTTTATTCCGATTGGGCTGTTAGTCCCATGATAAGTGGAATATCAGGGTCCATGTAAACGCCGCTTGTTGTCCTGCTGATGGAGCATCAGGTCAGAACATGTTTATACACGGAGGCTGTTTTGGGAGAAAAGACTGAAGAACCATTTTGTCTTTTATTTTGAAGGATTTGTCCTGTCGCCTCACATGATGTTGGTTTTTCTCAACAACCAATGCTCAGATTTCCTTTAGATATTGTGTGGAGTATCATGGTCCCCAGAGGATGACTGCTAATGACTCTGGTGGCCTCCTGACCTTCCCTCTAGCTCCACCCTCACCCACTTTAGATGTTTTCAGGTGGAGTGGAGCGATGAAAAACAGCTTCTGTTGACTTTACCAGAGTCTGTTGACTCAAACCTGCTCCACTGCGTGACGCTGCACAAACATCCAGCGATCATGTTTCTGCCACGCTGCAGTGGACCGTCTCACCAGGGGGTTAAAACGGGCCGGACCTTTTCCACGGCTGGAAACTCTTCCACAGCAGCTGCTGTGCTGCTCACATGTTAGAGGTTCACTGAGCCATTTCATCTCAGTCTGTGCAGGTTTCATTCACATGTAAATTAAGGTTTCTGATGCTGTAACACTGTGGAGGACAAGTATTAGTTCCATACATTCACTGCGTGTTGTGCGTATGGGCCGGTCCTGTCATGTGAGCGTTCGTCTGACAGTCACAAGACAAACTGTTGTGAGGGTCACTGCACGTCACCTTATTCTGAAAATCCAGGCTGTGGTGTTTGTTGTAAAATGCTCAAATCTAAATGTTGATTCACTTTTATCATCAGTTAGTTGCTAACCACAGAGACTGACACAATAAAAGCCTTCCAGTGGTTCACAGGTGTCTTTTAATGTGAAGCTGCAGCATAAATGTTTGATTTGCATTAGTTAAACACTGACAGACTGACAGCCTGATAAAACTGACACGGACAGTTTACTTAGATGTTGTCTGTTTAATCTGCTCTACCCAACGAAAACCACAACACGCTGGTTTTTTTACACGTGTGTTTGTATCAATTAAACAAACACGATATAACATGTTAACTAGTGAACCTCAGAGTCTTTATGCTAAGCTAAGCTAACTGTCTCCTGGCTCTAGCTTCATATTTAAAGGAAGGCATCAAACTCTGCAAGAAAACACATTTCTCAAAATGTTGTATTCTCTCAGAAAGTTAAAGCATCAGAGAGAGAGTGTGTTGAACTGTTCCTTTAATTACAAACCGAGTAGCTGAGCGATGTTAACAAATCTGAGGTTGTTCTACTTGAAAACAACTCAACTCAAAGGTTTTGCTTTGAAAATACATTGAATATGTGGGGAAATTACCTGTTATTGGTCTCTTATCTCTGTAGAGTAGTCGCAGCTGTGAGGAGGTGAAGTATAGAGACCAAAGCATTTCAGCTCAGAGGAGGTAAAACCTAACTGATCATCTGCCATTTAAGATCAACAGACAAACTGACAGTCAAAGAACTGAACTGTTTGTAGAGAACGACAGAAGCTAACAAATGAATACATAGTCCTTTTTCGGCCCGTTCAGCCCGGTCTGGTCCAGCTGAACAGACAGCAGGCTGAGGAATGTTTGAGGCTGAGCTGTGGTTCCTGTCTGTTCTCCACCCAGACGCTCTGCTCAGCTCCACATCAGACAAACTGCTCCTCATCTTTTATTTCATTAAACATCATGAATTTCTTCTAAACCACATTCTGACTGCGAGCCATCCCTCCCACATACTTCATACTCTTGTTTATACTGTTAGATATTACATTCTTATATTAGATGTGGTAGCAGCCAGTGGTGGAATGTAACTAAGTACATTTACTTGTACTTTACTTGAGTTTCTACTTCACCACATCTCAGAGGGAAATATTGTACTTTTTACTGCACTGCATTTATCTGACAGCTTTAGTTACTTTACAGATTACATTTTCTCACACAAAACATAAAAATGTACAAGTGTATCTGAAACGATCAGTCAATCAATCAATTAGAGGTCTGAACAAACAGAAGGACTTGTTCCCCGGCTCATTCTGAGAAATGAACCAATCCCCGAACCAATCACAGCACACTCACAGTTGTCAATCATGACGTCTCCCCCCCTTTTTATAGCATCAAATAACTAATTAAAACCAAACTGATCAGAAAAACGAACATGTGAACAAACATCAGCGTGCTAAGAACCTGAAATGACAGAAACCATCTTTGGGAACATTTTATTTGACGTGTACTTTGACTTTTCAGTTTGGCCCATGTCCCATCCGCTAACATGGAGGGGGCGGGGCTTATGAGCTATGACCTATGGGGGCGATCCAGATGTTCTGGCTTCACTTTGGGGAGCCGTCATGTCGTCCATCTTTATACTGTATATGGTCTGTGTTTAGGACCTACTCAGTGTTTTAGTGGGATACGTCTGTTGTTGTTGTGGTTTCATTATCTTCTTCTGTTATGTTCTGAAATAATAATCACAGGTGTATTTACAGCAGTAACTCAGGAATGACTGGAGGCCATACTGTGTGTAGGATTACTGCTGGTGCTAGTATTAATAGTAGTACTATGACAGTGACACATTTAAATGTTGTATAGATATGTATAAGTGTTTGTAGTAGCTGATAAAGTATCAATAAGTCAGATTAAAATATTGATCTACTCTAATGACCTGTTAGATGTGTGTGTCAGTCAGAGGGTTATTTTAATGAACATGTTGATTATGAACGTTATGAGGCTCCTGCAGTATGTGTTGTGGTGAGCTGCCACGTATTGATCCTGACATGTCCTCCTGTGTTTCTAATGTGATCAATACCCTGATCAATACAGTCACACACACACACAACTTCAGCTCTGCTGCTCACTGCAGGTTTAACTCCTGAGTGACATTCTTTTCAGTGATTTTCTAATGATAATTACTTAATTATAATGTGATGACGGGTGGTGATGTATGTTTGCGGCCTTTAAATATATCTTTAAATGATAAATGAACACTGATATTTTAGAAATGATCTTGTTCTCTGTCGGATGTTGCAGATGGATATCCGTTTCATGTCTGTGTGAACAGTACAGCGACAGGTCCAGGACGAGGTTAGCCTAGCTTAGCACAAAGACTGGAAGCAGAGGGAAACCGTTAGCCTAGCTCCATCAAGGAGGAAAAGCAAATCCACCTTCCAGAGTTCTGCAGGACCGAGTCCTAAAACCCTGAAGTGAGTTAGCATGTTAGCTCTTCCTGTCCCCTCGTCTGGAAGTCAGTGGGTTTCTTGAATCTCGATGCCTCAAATAAGGTTAAGAGATTTTCACGTTTTGTTCTGCGACATGAAACCCGTCAGTAAATCCTCCACTGGTGAGTTTTAAAAAAGTCGGTTGCTAACAAGAGTCTAAATGAGACTCCAGAGGTTGTCGGGACGTTAAACACAGAAACTCATCGACTCACTCGTCCTCCTTTACAGCCTCGTTGGGTTTATACTGCAAACTGTTCTAACTCAAACTTTCCCAAAGGCTTTTGTAGAAGAGGTCAGAGCTGGAAGCTCAGTGGTGGAGACGCTGAAGTCATGTGACCGTGGTGGAGCTGGTTTACAGCCTAACGTCAGCTCTTTACTGCTGGAGGTTGACTTTACGCTTCAAACACCATAAAGTGGAGTTCATGTGTGGAGATTACCTGTAAGAATCATAAACTTCAGTTTTCTGCAGTAATCCAGAATCCAGTGGAAACATCCCATTGGCTGTTTGTGGAGGGGGCCAGGTGATGCCTGCAGCTCTGCATGCTGTAAAGAGTTTGAGGGATTTATGATTGTAAAGGTGTTCTCTTCCCACACTGAACGCGCACGCGCGCCCGTGCCCGCAGGTAGTAGCCCCTCCCCCCCCCCGCCCCGCCGCCGCTTCTCCGGAGCTGTGGACGAACTGGCTCCAGGTCAGCCGGGACTCCTGCTTTTCCTCCGGTTTACAGGTCACAGGTGAGCCGCTCTCTAACGCACCATGTTGCCGTTTCTGTCTGCGTTTGTGCCTCGATGATGTCGGTAGATTTTAACGTATAGCAACCGTTACTCTCATTCACCGGCGTTAGCTTGTACTGCGTTGTCGGTACCGGTTACAAACAGGCTCGGTAGTGAACGACACGCTAACGTGCTGTAAATATCCGCACGGATTCGGTGCGTTTGTGTTTTTAGCCGAGCTAGAAGCCACAATATTCGGTTAAAACAGACCAGTGAGGCCGTTTTGCCCTCATTGTTCGCCGTGAAGTTTGCTGGAAGTGATGCAATGTAGCCTCGGTGCGTACTATGTGGAGCGAGCGCCGCACCGGACTCCGTTTAAAAAACAGCCTTTTAAATGCTGCATTGCTTTCTTAGCAAGTGCTCAGATGATAGGAGGGAATTTGGCCTTGTGTGCTCTGGTTAATTTGGCATGCAGTTAACACACCAGCTATAATTTAGTTTTAATGAAAACTAAACTCCTGGCATTTGCTTCTGGTATTCTTCATCACTGTTTTGGAAGAAGGAAATTACGGGAATAACAGGAGAAGTGACGTATTTTCTTTTTAAATAAGTGATGTGCTGTGGATCTAATTTATGCCGATTTGAAGAGTGATCCATGTGGATTTCTAAAAAGTAACTGATTAATATTCTTCGGTGAGTCTACATTGGCATGCAAGCTAAGAAACTTTACAGTGTTCAATTTGTGAACGGAATTTGGTGTGGTGCTAGAATAAGAACGTTTAACGGGGCAAAGATGCGATGGAATCCGCTTTTGGTTGACTAATTAGGTTAAAATTAATTGGCATGAAGTAACTGTTAAAAAACTTAACAGTTTCACATTGATGAAATGACTTGTTGAGCTCATTTCCCACAAAACCCGTCAGACATTCCTGCGTGCAGACTCAAGTCTCCCGTGGTGGAGCTAATAATTGTTAGTTCTACTGTTTCAACATGAATCAGCAGTGTGCAAGTTGGGTTTTGAATGACAAAAACAGCAGAGAGGCAGATTTAAAACAGAGTAAAACACGCTGCAGGTTTGGTTGGCATGCAGCTGGAGCAGAAATGGACTCCTGCTTTAGAAATGAATGAGCCTTCGTCTCCACAGTGATGCATCTCTTCAGGGGAGGTGATGCAGCGCTGTGGCCTCCGGTGTCCTGCAGAAAAGAAGAGTTTTGCAGAGTGCTGGGTGACTGAGTGCAGCTTTAAATTAAAGACACATTATTCAGCAGTGTTCATGGGAAGATAATGCGTTGAAAGAACAGGAGGAGGAGCTCCTCCCAGTCCGGATGATTTACTGGTTCTTCACTGACTGGTGGAGGCTGCTGCTGCTGCTGGGTGGAATGTGGGAGGGTGAAAATTACAACAATACATTCACAACAGGGGACGTGATGGAGGAGAAACAACACACAGTCTCTTGGCTTTTACAAACCGTTTACAAAAAGTTTGTGAATCTTAAATTAGTCAGAATTTACTGAGTGAGATCTTAAAGACTTCACGGTGATGAAGAGACTCCGGCTGCTCGTCAGGAAATAGTTCCACCATGTAACTCCTTAAACCTCAAACTGAGGGTTTTACACATCTGTCTGTACAGCGTGTTGATCAGAGAGCTTTACAGGCGCTGGTACGTGGATTTTTAAACATTAGACACAGCCAGGCTAATTGTTTCCTCTTGCTTTCAATTTTGTCCCTTCCGCCCACCCGTACCTCAAAAACATTGCATTTTGGAGTTCATGAGTTTCACCTCACAGTTGCCTGAAAGTCCTTGATGTTGATGTCCAGTTGAGTTGAAATGAACCTTGTGAGGTGTAATAAATCCACACTGGGTGATTTCACACAGTTCTGTTATAAGGAGTTTTGGAAAACACAATAGATCTGGTTCTATAAAAACAATTTTATCAACCAATCGTTTGCTTCTCAAATGTGAGGATTCATTGCTTTTCTGTTTTTATTTGACGGTAAACTGAATTTCTTTGGTTTTTGGACAGTCGAATATAACAAGACATCTGAAGTCACTCCGGCAAATTATAACAGACATTTTCACTATTTTCTGACGATTAATTGATAGAATCAAGTAAATAACCGGCGGATTAGTTGAGTCCTCCGCCTTATTTACAACAATGTCTCAAGCTCACCTGCTCGGATAAAAAGGTGTAACTCATTCTACGAGCTTGGAAACGGCATTGTCCACAGAAATGAGTGATCGTCCATTACCACGTTTAAATGAGCTGCAAATGTTTCAGTGTAAATGACAATGAAATATTGGCAAAACAACCTTTGAAGCATAATTACAGTGGAACCAGGACGGAGCCGGATCCTACAGACATTCAGCTGCTGCCAACGTGATTTTGTTTTTTAAACAGAAACTGAAGTGTTTGCTGCATCTGTTTCGGCTGGAAGTGAATGGATAATCTGTATTGTGTTGAGAGTCGGTGAAGAACATGTAGACTCTTTAGTTTCTACCTGCACAGTGCATTGTGTGTGTGTGTGTGTGTGTGTGTGTGTGTGTGTGTGTGTGTGTGTGTGTGTGTGTGTGTGTGAATCTGTCTCCATCCTGTTGCTGTAGAGAACCAGACCAGCTGAAGAGTCCTTTACTGAGACGGTGCAGACTCGTCTGAGAGTCTCGGAGGGGGACGACAAGAAGCTAATTCCTCCTTTCACTGGGTGGAATTAAGTGATTGAAGTGCTCCACATTCCCAAATTCTCTGAGTTATTTTGGTGCTGTAGCAGCTCTGAAGGACGGCTGTATATTCATGAGCTCTCCTTTTAGTCGTCAGGCCCCAAATCTTCCCCCAGACTGACTGCCAACGAGGTCAGCAGCGAGCCGAGCTTCACTTCCTGCGCCCAGAAAGCATCTTAGAAAACATCTGACTCTCAAGAGCTTCACGAGGTGCACAGATTGAAGTTAAGCCTCATGCTCAGGAAACTCCCTGAAATAAGAAGGTTTTATCTTTTTAGACGACATTCTCCTGCTCTCCACCGTCACCTCATACATCTCTCACATTTCATTTTTAGAAATACTGATGTTGGAATAAACCGCTGCTGGGTCCTCAACGTTGATCAAGCAATTGATTTAGAGCTGAACTGATTAGTCTGTCAGTCAATTAGTCGATCAATAGAAAATGAATCGGCAGCTATTTTGATAATCTTCATTTATCATTCAAACAAAAATGCCAAACATCCTGCAGACATGTTTTCTGTAGACTTTGTTCCTCATGGCTTCGTTCAGTCTCAGTGCTCGGTGATATTTGGCACCAAGTTAAAAATGTTATATTTGTGTTTTCTGTTCTTGATGGATTTGAAAACGTATCTTGCCGTTGAAGTCTTAATGACGTTGCAGCTTGAAGGACGTGCGCCACTGCTTCTCACATGCCCTCTTTCCACCAGATCAGCTCTGGTTCTTGAACCGGTTCTGTTCAGGACTCTTGGTGCTATCTAGAGAACCAACCCGCGTTTCCACCAGTTTTGAGAGGAACCATTGTAATCAAGGATGCATCGTCAACATTGCACAATGGAAGTTAACAGTAGGAGCAAGATGGCTTATTGCATTGATTACCTGCGAGCTTTTGCTCTGTTATTACAGATATTTGTTTTTGGACCAACTATTAATGATCAGAAGATGTAGAGACTGTTACCATAGTGACCAGAGACCAGTGCTGCCTTCTCCATCCTCTCTTACCAACCTGGAGAATAGGACACGCCCACTGATGATATCAAGGAAAACCTGCTATTTTCTGGTTCCAGCTGGGAACCAACTTTTCGGGTTCAGAATCAGTTTATTTTTGGTGGAAATGCTCTGAACGGTTCAAAATTAGGTGCTTGAACTGGAACAGAATGATACTTTTTCACATCATTTCCTTCATTTAATGTTATGAGAGAGTGAGTTCTGCTGCCTGTTTAATAAAGTCCGATATGCACAAGCATTAACTGACAGGACGCTGAACTTTAATTCCTGTTGTATGTAAAGTGTTTTGCTGGATAGTCGTTTATTCGTCCACACAGCTGGCATGAAACTATAGGCAGGTCGCACCATGATGATCTGATTTTATTTTCTGCCAGCATACAGATGGAGATAATGATTTCCTACAGTGATCTTAGAAGACGCTCGTGCTGCTGCAGCCTTTATCTGACAGTTCTGACCTAGTCAGATGGCCGTTGTGACTTTTACATGAAAGTGACAGAAGTTGGTTAAGTAAAGGTAAAGGTGTGGAGTTCGAAGGACATGATGGGCAGGGAGGCTGCTGCATTATGGGAAATCTAGGATCCTGACCCATACTAAAAATTAAAAGTCAGGATGTCAGATTGTGACCGTTCGTTTTTAATCTGTGTCTTGTGAACCCTGAACTCTCAAGTTCCTCCTTTGAGTGTCCCAGTATGATCTGCAGTTTGAATCCGGCTGGTCGGCTTTGTTGCATGTTGTTCCCCATCGCTGCCCCTCATTTCCTGTCATTGCTCGATTAATGAAGACATAACAAATGTCCAGTAAGTATGATTCTGAAACTGGAACATTCCTGCTGCGAAATGTCTGCCGTGAGAAAGGTCTTTTAATAACGCCGTGGTCATGAATGTGGAGTCACTGCGGCTCTGTGGTTTCACTGTGTTCAGTAAATCACTGATGAGGAGCAGCAGCTCGGTCAAAATGAGCTACAAAATGAATGAAGTCTGGTTGCTGTGAACTCATCTGACGGATCAGAATCAAATCAATACACTGTCTGTCTGTCTGTCCCTCCATGTCCCTGTTGGCTTCGTCCCAGTGTCCCCAGTAGGATCCAGTCTCCTGTCAGTACTGCAGAGTGGCTGCATGGAGCCGGCACTGATCCAGCCTGGCGAATTAGAGGTGTGTGTGTGTGAGAGAGAGAGAGAGAGAGAGAGAGAGACACAGACTGGCGTTTTGTTATATAACCAATTTTACACCAAATCAGCGTCGCTGCTCACCAGGACAGGAAACGACCTCTAACCAGCTGAACTAATCCTGACTCTCTGATTGGTTGGTCTGCCGTCCAGGTACACGGACGTCACCTGCTGGGTCCGGCTTGGTTCTCTGCTGTCCCTCATTTCTCTCGTGTGATGTTGATGTGTTGGAAGCAGGATGAAGTCCTGGAGGAAGTGGAGGCAGTTTTCTGTCAGTTTAAAGACGTGTGCAGCCCTCATCACACTATCAGTATCATTTACATTCCAGCTAGAGCGATCAATCAGCCAGTCATATGAGCTTATTGCAGATCTATCAGTGTGCACTCAATGGAAACGCAACAAGGAAACTCCACAGGGCAGCTTTAAGACATTTGTGATGATGCAATGACAATTAGAGCTGAAACAATTAATCAATTAGTAGATTGACAGAACATTAATGTAAATAAGACACAACGTGCTCAGCTGACGATGACACATGAAGACTGCGTGCTGGATCATTAATGTGGTGAATAATGAAGAAGAGAAACTAGGACAGCACTCCTGTATGACTTTTTAATATCGACAGTTTTTCTTTTTCATTAGAAAATTAATTTTCTACCATTTTGATAATCAATTAATCCTTTCAGTCATTTTCAAGCAGAAGGAGCCAAATATTTTCTGCTTTCAGCTGGAAGTCATCACTGTTTAACATTTCACGGACTAAACGATTAATCCATAATGACAGTAATGGTTAGTGGTAGCCCTAATCAAATCCTCTTGTGGTTCGAATTTTATTTTAAATTGTGATTTTTCCATTCACCTCCTGGCGTGTTGTGGTTATATACTGTGTGTGTGTGTGTGTGTGTGTGTGTAATAAATATATAAATAAATATATAAATAAATATAAATATAAATATATATAAAACCTAAACTATCTGCATGGACAGATACACCAGAGGGAAGACGGGACATGTCTCCTATCAATCTAAAAAACATGAAATCTGGATTAAAAATATAAACTTTAAGAATAAAGTTTATATTTTTAATCCAGATTTAAGTTTTCTTAGCAGGAAACATAATGTCATGTTTTCCCAGTTCAGTGTGAACGTCACCAGGGTTTTATCTAATCCTGTGTGCTCCATAAGCTCCTCACTGCCTTCATTTTACACTTCTTTCCGTCTTAATTAATATTTCACTGGTGTTGATTCGACTGTGGGGCTTCAGCCTCAAATGATGACCCAGCGACCGAAGCGGCAGCTGCAGTACCGACTTTTTCCCAAAACACTGCTGCTTCTGTGGCATATGTGACGCCTGCAGAGCCCCACAGGAGCACCAGCTGACGGCTGTCCGTTAAACTACATTGAAATTGATTTTAGAGCTGTGGCGATTTGTCCATTCATTGATTAGTCGATCGACAGAATTATTTGACAACTATTTTTGTCACCAATTTGTGTTATTTTTTAATTTAATTTTTTTTTCTTTCTTCATAAATGGAGGAAATATAAACAAACATCAGTTTATTTCGAATGCACATCATCCCCCCCCCCACCACACACACACACACACACACACACACACACACACACACACACACACACACACACATACAGAGAGAGACAGACAGTCTAATCCTGTGCAGACAGACAGAGTCTGATCAGGCTAATCCCTCTCACCTCCCTCTGGTCTGACCGGCAGTTTACCTCTCACTGGTTACAACACAAACACACCCCTCTCTCTGTGGTGAGACATTTATGAACAGACTCACGAGAGTAGCAAATCATTGCCGGGACAGAAATTTCCGTACACGCTGAAATTGTCTGCAAAGACACTTGACAGAAATCAACACACACCACTTAGTTTCAGCCTATTGAAGTCCGTCTGTATGTGTTCTGTTTATGGTCAGAAAACCTCTGAGAGAGCGAGCGAGGTGGAGACGGAGGCTGCACATGCTTCTGTCTGTTATTGAGATGCGCTGTGACAGAGAGGAACTGTGAAGAACAGGAGGAAGAGGAGGGTTTCCTCCAGTCATTACACTGTCTACAGAAGCCTTAAATTATCTCAATATAAGGTCTTATACAGCTCCTGCTGTTTACTGAGTAATGTGGGGTTACTCAGTGCCTTTCATGTCGGGATCAGCAGTCTCAGACACACATTCTGCTGATACTTAAAGCTGGGGGAGGCAGAATCTGTGCAACGTAGGCAAAACCTTCCTCCTCTCTCTGCTGCCTCGTGTCACTCCGCTAAGCCCCTCCCACCAAACCCACAACTTGGACCGGCAGCAGAAGGAGTCGGTTCCCCAGTGAAACCGTGTCCCTCGTAGGGCTCGCTCTCCACGGCGTGAGCCTCACCGAGACCGCGGTCCCTCCCGCCGTGACTTGTTTTCTCAAAGACGCCCCTCCAGCGCTTCGCGGCCGCAGAGCAGAGCGCCCCAGGCTTCAGAGGCAGCTGCAACTCCGTCCAGCAGCGGGAAGAGAGGCTAGTACACCACACACACACCACTGTCCCCCGTCAACAGTTATCCCTCACTGTTTGTCATCAGGCCTCTTTGCCACTCGTCGTTATGAGCGCCATGGCATCGAACATAATGAGCCTGAAGCTCCGTGTTGTTTTGTTCTATACACCGCTGTAGGCAAAGGAGGTGTTGGACATTTATCACAAGTTTCAGGATTTTCCTCCACTGAATCAGGTTTTCACCGTCTGAAGGGACGTGTACACACATCTGCTCTTGTAGCTCAGCCAATACGAACACACCGTCTCTCTGAAATAACCTGTGATTGGCTAAAGTCTCCCGTCACGGGATAGATTTACTGAAGCCTGAAAACAGAGGCAAGAGGGGGGGCTGAAGTAGAGGTCTGCTCTCAGACCACTTGAATTACAACATGCTGCACGGTTAATATGGCATCTTTGCCCAATGACGCCAAAAGAAAACTGCCTACCCAACTTTAAAATCTTAAAAAGCAGTGGATTCACTTCCCTCAAAATAAGCTCTTAGACGGTATTAAAAAAAGTCTTAGATTTCATTTCCTGGCCTGCTGTTAACGTAACTTTAGTCAGAACTTTTGGTTGTACAGTAACCCATCCGAACTGATTCATTATATTACATGAATACCTGAAGTCTGCAACAACAGGACTTTACAATATAACATAACTTCTTTTTTTATCTCTATTATTGGCTTGTTCTCTGGCACAATGTGTCACTAACTTCATCTTCTTAATAATGAATCATTGTTTGTTTTCCGTCATTCTTTGACTGTTTTGACCGTGAACAAGGTTTTAAATTGCATTCTGTGTGGTATTAAAAATGTAATTTGGTGTGTGTGTGCGAAATGAACAGAATCAGTACAACAGTGATGCTGTGACGACGTCTAACAGAGTCTGAACGTTGTTTTCCTGAAACTCTTTGTCCTTCTTCTGCAGATCCGTCCTGAGTGGCTGCAGAGCCGAGCTGCCTCCTGTCCGACCTCTGACCTTTGACCTCCGACCCGCCAGTTTGTGTTTGGACCTCTGCTGGTGGTTCTGGCTGCGGTGAGCCTGAGTGGTGGTGATGAAGAGGAGGATGAGGTGCGGTCACGGCTCAGCTGCACGTGTTGGCGTGTGAAAGGAGAGCAAAGGTCGTCGCACCTGCAGCACATGGACACGCAGAGGGATGAGTCCTTGAAAGTCTTGGAATATAAAGCAGAGAACCTTTTAAAATTGCTTGAAATACAGAATAAGAAACCTAAAGACCTGTTATTGATTGGCAAGTCAAACTAAAAGGCTCCTTGAATGTAAAGTTCAGTTGAAATGTCTCTCAGAGAATATAACATAATATTATAATATTATAATCTTCTGAATTTACAACCAAGGACATAAAACCTTTGGAATTTCTGGAGTTAAAACCTGGGATACAGAACTCCTGGATATCCTTGGATTTTTAAAAATCTTTTATTGCAAAACCTTGAAATTAGTTCAATTTAAAGAACATTAAATCGCTCGAATTTAAAGTACATTTTTTACTCCAGGAAGTTACTTGTTGGACGTTTTGGAGCAGAGTTTCTTTTTTTGATTTCCTTCTTCTTGCTCTGTCCGTCCTGTTGGGAGTTTTCTTCTCATCTTGACTTTCGTCCTCTCGGCCGGAGGAAATGGTTCTGTCTCCTTCCATACGAGAACGGACGACAGGAAGTTGACTCCTGCGGGGAGCGAGGCCGAGAGACCAACAGGGAGAAAGAGAAACGGAGAGAGAGGGAGATGTCGTGGAAGAGGAACTACTTTGCGTCTGGAGGTGGAGGCGGCGGCGGTGGCGGCGGCGGCAGCGGCAGCGCTGGTGGCAGCGGCGGCGGGATGCAGGGGATCTTGACGCCTCGCACCATGACGTCCATCGCTCCCAGTAAAGGTCTGAGCAACGAGCCGGGACAGAACAGCTGCTTCCTGAACAGCGCCCTGCAGGTACACACACACACACACACACACACACACACCTTCTTCTGACTCCTCTCTGTCACGCTCATACGTACACCTCCTGTCTCTCTGACCTTTGACCCCTGTTGAGAGACCCGTGCTGAGCGTGTCACTGACCTCTGACAGTAAGTTCAGGAGCATACCTGTTGTAGAGCCGCGTACCTGTTGACTCGCCTTCACACTCATCAGGCTGCTCTCAGGAGAACAGCGTGTGTGAATGAATGAATTAGAGCTACACCTGAGTATTGATGGATCTGCCCCCTGAGCCCACGGTGACGTCTTCACGTGTCCAAAACCCAAAGATATTCAGTTTAGAGCCGAAACGATTAGTCGACTTATTCGATCTACATAAAAATTAATAGGCAGCTGTTTTAATAATCAATGAATTGTTAAAGTAATTGATCAAGTACAAATGTCTTTGGGATATCTTTGGGTTTTAGACCGTTGATCAAACAAAACACGTGAAGACGTCACCTCGGCCTGCAAACTGACGGACATTCTGACTCCGTCCTGACGAAACGATAACGAACTCCGCCGAGCGTCCCTCCTGCTGTCGGCTCAGTCAGCTGGACTTGAGGACAGGAGGCCATACCGGCGTCGGGTTCAGAAGAACTTAACAGACTTCACCAGCATTCGGCCCCGGAGGAGCTGAGAGCCGACAGACTGCCCCTCGCTCCTTCGTTTCCTTCACAGGTAGCTTTGTGTTTCGGCCATTTTGAGACAAAAATCATGCTGTGTCTCAAATTGCGTACTTCTGTACTTACACTTAATATTTTGAGTGCATAAGTGTGTTCACACTGACAAGTATGGCAAAATGCAGTGTACTGAAAGTTGAGTGAGGAGCGCTGCACACTTCTCACCCTCAACGGTCGCCATCTCGGCCACGTAGCGGAAGGGGAGGAACCACCAACGTAGCACGTTAATTTTTCATTCATTTTTAATATAATTGAATTGAAGTCAAGTGAGCAAATGTGCTGACAGATATTTTCGGCGTGCGGCAGTCGTGGTAAATGTTGGTGATAAAGCTCCGCCTGCTGCAATCCGCCATTAAAAAGAAGAAGAAGAAGACGTGGTCAAAGGTTGCGATCGTCATTTCCGGTAAGCGCACAACAGCAGTATTCAATCTGAGACGACCCTACCCTGTCAAAATGAACGCACTACACAAGTCGGTACACAGTGTACGAAGTGTACTGCATGTAAGTGTACTGACGGAAGTATCCAAATTGAGACACAGTCGAAGTTTGTAACGTTTACATCCGGCCATGCTGTCGCTCCTCAACTCAACTTTATTTATATTCATGCAGCCCAAAGTGGCTCACAGAGCAACATTAGAACAAGAAAGAAAAACAAAAATAGACGAGGGATAAAAATAATATAAGAACCAGAGATTAAGACTTTAAAATGAAGGCTATAACATTCTTTCCTGCGTTGCTCTGTGAACACTGACTGACGACTCAAATCATCGACTTTTAGGGGCTACCGCTAATGCTAACGCTAAACTAAACTTACCTGCTAAACATCAGCATGTTAGCATTTAGCTCAAAGCACCGCTGGGCCAAAGTGCAGCCTCACACAGCTGCTAACTCGGCTGCAGACTTGACTTAGCTGACTTGTGCATTAAAGTTGGGTAGGCAGTTTTCTTTTGGCGTCACTTGGCAAAGATGCCATATTAACCGTGCTGCATATTGTAATTCAAGTGGTCTGAGAGCAGACCTCTACTTCAGCCCCCCCTCTTGCCTCTGTTTTCAGGCTTCAGAAAATCTATCCCGTGACGGGAGACTTTAGCCAATCACAGGTTATTTCAGAGAGACGGTGCGTTCGTATTGGCTGAGCTACAAGAGCAGATGTGCGTACACGTCCCTTCAGACGGTGAAAACCTGATTCAGTGGAGGAAAATCCTGAAACTTGTGATAAATGTCCAGCACCTCCTTTGCCTACAGCGGTGTATAGAACAAAACAACACGGAGCTTCAGGCTCAGTATGTCCGATGCCATGGCGCTCATAACGACGAGTGGCAAAGAGGCCTGATGACAAACAGTGGGGAGTAACTGTTGACGGGGGACAGTGGTGTGTGTGTGGTGTACCAGCCTTTCTTCCCGCTGCTGGACGGCGTTGCAGCTGCCTCTGAAGCCTGGGGCGCTCTGCTCTGCGGCCGCGAAGCGCTGGAGGGGCGTCTTTGAGAAGACAAGTCACGGTGGGAGGGACCGCGGTCTCGGTGAGGCTCACGCCGTGGAGAGCGAGCCCTACGAGGGATACGGTTTCACTGGGGAACCGACTCCTTCTGCTGCCGGTCCAAGTTGTGGGTTTGGTGGGAGGGGCTTAGCGGAGTGACACGAGGCAGCAGAGAGAGGAGGAAGGTTTTGCACAGGTTGCACAGATTCTGCCTCCCCCAGCTTTAATGGCCCTAAAAGTCACGCTGTGTGTGTGAAAGCAGCTGTATGTGTGTAGCTACATTGATTGTCTATTAGACTGTGAACACTGACGGTCTCTGTCAGCGTCGACTAATGCAAACGCTGCAGACTGGAGCCTCACAAAGCTCTTTAATGTGCAGTTCCACCACAGTGCCTTTGAGCCAGTCAGTCAATGCCATGGCTGCTACACCGCAGTCAGACAGACGACTCCCATCCATCTCACAGTCACACTTAACAACCAGTTTGATGACCACCTCTGTATCTGTGTGAGCCTGTAATGAGTGCAGTCTGGGAGGTGTTACCGGTTGATCAGGTAACACCTCCCAGACTGCACTCATTCATGACTCATCAGCGTTTGAGGAGGTGGAGGTGTATTGTCTGCCTCAACAATAGGAGCTAAGGTGGTGTGAGGGACGGAGTGTGTGTGTGTGTGTGTGAGAGAGCAGTAATTATTGGTGTTGCTCGTTTTAAGCGGAGGCTGACTCATTAACCCCGGAGGGTGGAGCCGACGGTTTAGGCTGCTGAAATGACAGACTGGGCTGAAGAGGAAACACTCATTACATCGTTTAACTGCGGTTCAGAGCCACAGAGACTTACTGTGGGCTCAGCAGCAGCAACGGTACACACAGCCAAAGGTCAGAGGTCACAGCACACACACACACACACATTTTTATAGTTTACCCTTACACTGGTAAAAGCTGAAATACTTAAATGGGAACCAATTTTCTACATCAGCGTGTTTCCAGGTTGTAGGAGCAAACAAACAGATCTTTTAAACTGACTAAACATCATGTGTGTAATTCACAGCACGATTCAAACGGGATCAAAACATTATTTGTCTCTCGCTGTTGACTACCGTACATATTATTTCTGAAATGAGGTCCCACGATGGTCCAGCGGAAGGGGAGGGACTTCGCCTCTGTTTGATTTCATGAGTATCTTAAGGATTATAACTTTAAACACCTGAAAACTTGGTTTCAGATCTGAAAGGATCGTTCTGCTTTTCCATTTCACTGAATATTTCACTAAATATGTAGTAACTTAAACATCAAACATGAATTAAAATAGTAATTACTGTTGTACTGTATGAGTGCTGTGTGTCCATGAACAGAGCCACTAAATACCCACACCAGCCAACACAGTCACAACAGTACCCTCTGGTGTTAGTGCTACATCATGCCCTGACTGATTTATACATGAAAAGAAACATGTAAACATATCAGTCACTTGTTTAAAGTAACTTAGTGCCACAAATAGCAGAAACACAGAGTGAAGGAGATGCGTACCTTTTCAGGAAAGAAGTAACTCGTTCCTAAAACAAAACAACTGTTAAACTAACAACTAACAATTATTTTCATTATCGATTCATCTGCCAATTATTTTTCTCAATTAATTGTTTGGTCTATAAAATATAAAAATAGTGACAAAGGCCCGTAAGAATCCAGGTCAAGGGGCCATCTTTAAATGTCTTGTTTTTTCTGACCAACGGTCCCAAACCCAAAGAGATTCAGTTTATTATCCTATAAAACAGAGAAAACGGAATATTTGCTTGAAAAATGACTAGAACGATCAATTGTTTATAAAAATAGTTGCTGATTACTTTTCTGTTGATCGCTGCAGCTCTAAACTTCATGGTAAAATACAGAACTTTCTCTTTCATGGGTCGGTCTCTGAGTTGTATCTTAACACTTTTATCTCCAGTAAAAACACATTAGGAACAGTCTTTTAAATACTAGTGTCCACCTGGTCCTCAGAGGATTTCAGAGGGATTTAGAATTTCCTCTTCATACTTCAGTTTAAACACATCACACTGCTACACAAACATTGGCCTCAGGTACAAGTCTGCTGCCCTGCAGGATCTGAACCCCCCTGAGCCCAGCATACCGTGAACACACATACTTCCTCATGACTCCTCTGCACCAGCCAACTGCAAACCTTCACCAGCCAGACCCCCTCCAGCCCCTCCAACAGCCCTCCGTTCCTCCGTCCTTCCGTGTGTCTCTGCTCATCACTGTTGCCTAACGTCAAACCAAAGTGATCAAAAGGATCTGAGCCTGCGGGCAGCTGAGCTGAGCCGAGTGGAGGCAGCATGGCGTGGCGGCGGACCGGAGGAGCCGTCAGGAGGCTCAGCAGCTCCGACATGTGACGAAGACAAAGTGAAGAGGAAGAACATCGCTGTAACGAGCAGCTGAGGCGTTCAATTCAGCTGTTTACACACCTTCATCCTCCTCATCCTCCCTGCTGCTCAGGATGCTCAGAAGAAACACAAGTCTGTCTCTGATTCCCTTTGTCTCACTGTGTTTAATCAGGCACTTCACTTAACAACAGATTCATGTTCACTTTCGTCCCGGAGCTCAGACATCACATCCAACACAGGTCAACCAGGCTAATCACATCTCACCTCACCGGGATTGTACCGCTGTGTTTCACCTCCACCCTCACCGGGATCGTACCGCTGTGTTTCACCTCCACCCTCACCGGGATCGTACCGCTGTGTTTCACCTCCACCCTCACCGGGATCGTACCGCTGTGTTTCACCTCCACCCTCACAGGGATCGTACCGGTGTGTTTGCAGGTTTTAACACATTAAACATGAACTCTTTCGGTCTAACCTGTCCTAATCCTCGTCAGTTTTTAGATTGATGTCCTTTCTCTTGGCCAGCTGTTGGTGGGAGGTCCTTGTTATGAAAACTAACCTTTGCTGCAGAGAGAATCCATCACAGTCAGTGTTTAGGAACCTTATTGTGTCTTTTTTTGGTCATTTAGTATTGCTGCTGCACAATGATGCAGGTGTGGACGGGGACAGTGTGTAAAAAGCAATTTTTCTTGAACATGCCTCCTTCAGATATTCAAAAAATGCGTTCAAATCCTCTGTGCAACCTCCCCCTCTCCCCGGCGGTTAACCCCCCTACAGCTCTGACCGAAGACTGCTCCACCCCCAAGACACCTAAGTTGTCCAGCTCAGTTCTTATTGGTTTATTTTAACATTAAAAAGGTTCCTGGTTGGGCGTTGAATGTCTGTTCTCAGAAATTCCTAAAACCTTCCTGCTATCAGCTGCATCGTCACGCAGCGATTAATGTTTGTTTGACAGAAAACATAAAGTAGACTGAACTCTGACTGATGGATCGTCTCTCTGCAGGTTTTCATAGAAAAGAACTGATGCCAAAGCTGCACCGATGAGTCAATGTGATGCTTTTATTTAGTTAAATGAATTTCTTTGCCGTTTCTTTGGGACGGATGGTGAGAGGAAAGAAGACATTTGAAGAAGTCACCCTGCGCTGTGGGAAATTATAACAGGACTTTTCACTGTTTTCTGACATTTTAAATCAGCAGATTAATCAATGGGGAAAATAATTGCTAGCTGACGCCCAAACTGAAACCAATGAAGTCAATCTATAACCTGCTGGATGATTTATTAACCGAGCAGCATGTTACCTGACTGACCTGCTGAACGCTGCAGCGTCGTCCTGCAGGAACAAAGCAACATATTGGACCTGGTGGGGGGGGGCAGGAAAGAGAAAACAAACACACCCAAAGTGCTGACGCTGCAGCATCATGAGGACTCGCACCTCGGGGGGGTGTTCACTCAACACACTCTGTCTGTTTGAGGAGAAAACTGTTGTTGTTTCTCCACTGAGACTATTAAAGGATTTCTGATTCTGATAAATTACTACAGAAATCCCTTTTTAAAATCATTGCATTGCTTAACCTCCAGCATTATGTTTGAATTATTATTTTTTTAAATCAACTTCAGTCTTGTACTTTGGCAGTTCGATGCCTTCCTCACCTGTCATACATCAAGGTGAGTTCAGATTGAATATTTCTTTATAGTTTTGTATTGTTTTTCTCATTCTGGCTCAGATTTGATGCTGCAGTTTTCTCTCAAAGACGCGTTCAACATTTGTTTCAAAGTATAGTCTAAACTATGAATTATTTTCATCAGCGATTATTCTGCCAATAATTTTCGATTAATCGTTTGGTCTATGAAATGTCAGAATAGTAAAACGTTGACGTCTTTTGTCCGTTCAACAGTCCAAACCCTGAAGAGATTCAGAGACATAAAAAGCAGCACATCCTCACGTTGGAGAAACTAGAGCCAGCGTATGTTTGGGGTTTTTGTTTGGAAAGTGATTGATTATAAAAATAGTTACCGTTTAATTTTCAGTTAATCAGCTAATTGTTGCAACTCTAGTCGGTAAATTTCTAAAAACGTAACAGGAAGTCCAGTTTCTGTCCTTTCTGATCCTCTCTGTACATTCATGGAGTCACAATAATTACCTCCAAACACTTTGAACGCACAAAGTTCAGTTTGCTCGTTGCTGCAGGGATTCAAACTACAGCCTCTCTGACTCTGACCTCTTTCTAAAAACCCTCCTCATAAATAAAGTGATGAAAAAATTCCTCCGTGTCTGGATTCCTGCCGCTCGGCGGGAGAGGAGACGCCCAAAGTCTCTGGATGCTCGAGAACAGAGGACAAGAGGGTTTACTCTAAAATACTGTGAAATCCAGTTTCACCTGAAGTAGACAGTGTAAATGTTCTGGTCGAGTGGAGAATGAAACACTACAAGGTGGTAAGATTGAACTTGAACTTGGTGAAACCTGATGTCAAATCAAATAAATACTTTAAACAGTTTTAGATATTTTTTAATAATTAGTGCACACACACACACACAAAGACAGAGACATAAACATTGTGACATTTGCTCTCCCTGACACATGCAACATCATGTCCTCTCTTTTGTCCCCTTTTTGTAGTCTTGTTACACACACACACACCTACCCCTCAACATCACTCTCACTTTAACACACTCCATCTCTCTCACACTCGTCTTCGTCACGCAGGAGTCCAGATGGTTTCCTGAAGCAGATGGAGAGAGTGACGAACAGAGTTTGACACGCTACACAACTCTCTCACACACACACACACACACACAGCTTTGCTTGTGTTTTTGACACAGTCTCCTTCACTCTCTTACACACATTCCTGCTTGTTCCCTGAACTTGCTCTCTGATTGGTCGGCTGTGGTGTCAGGTCAGTGGCGGCTGTGTGTCCAGCGCTGACAGGTGATTGGCCGGTAGCTGTGCTGATGTAAACATCACATTGAGCCTTTAGTGGAAAAGCAGCAGCACAGAGATACACTGGTTCTTGGGAAGTTCATTTGGATTTTTAAGGATTGTTAAACTGATAGTCCAGTTTCCTGGTTTTAGTCTCCTTACTTACCTGCACAGGTGAGGATTTTAATTCCAAGGCAGAGCTGTGGACAGAGAGGCTGGATAGAAAGGGGGTTTGGTTTTATTTAGAGAATTGTTTGGACGGATAAATCAGGTTTATTTCAAACGGGAAAGTCTTTTTTTACTGCTTTTTGTTTGCTGAGATTTTGGGATCAGATCTTGGCAGGTAGAGGTGATTAATTTATTTTTGGTACATGAGGGCTGGAGTATCAGAGATGGAAATCAATATTTAGTTTATATTTTTAGGTTTATATCTTGATGCACACCATTTGTCTTTTATTGAATCCTGAGTAGAATTTCTGATCCTTCCTCCTCCATATTCCCTTAGTTTTGTCTTCTGCACCTTTAATGACGACCTGACCAGGTGTTTGCGCTGTTTACTGATGTTCTCCGTTTGTCTCTGGCTCTCAGGTTCTGTGGCACCTCGACATCTTCAGACGTAGTTTCCGTCAGCTGACCACTCATAAGTGTATGGAGGACTCGTGCATTTTCTGCGCTCTGAAGGTGAGAATCAGTCTGACTGATATCTGAAGCTGATCCTGGACAAGCTTCCTGTTTCTAACCTGTCTGTCTCATTCTTCAGAGTATCTTCGCTCAGTTTCAGTACAGCAGTGAGAAAGTTTTACCGTCCGACGCTCTCCGCAGCGCTCTCGCCAAAACCTTCCAGGACGAGCAGAGGTTTCAGCTCGGCATCATGGACGACGCTGCAGAGTGCTTTGTAAGATCTCACACACACACACACACACACACACACTTCACACTACTCATGGCTGTAAAAACATTCAGGTACACGAGGTATTTAAAAGACAAGTTTACTGTTTTAACCAGAATCCAGATGACTGACGTCCCCACAGTTTACTGATCAGTTCGGTCTTCGTCTCTGCAGGAAAACATCCTGATGAGGATTCACTTCCACATCGCAGACGAGACCAAAGAAGACATCTGCACAGCCAGACACTGCATCCCCCACCAGAAGTTTGCCATGACGCTCTTTGAACAGGTGAGACACAGACGTGCTCTGATGCTCTTTGTCAGGGATAGGGATATGAAGCATTTGAACCAAATCAGACACAAATGATTATTCAAAGAAAAGTATTTTAAATCTGATCTGTAACCTAAACTTCATGTGTGGAGCTTAGCGATGGTCGTTCCTCGACGTTTTCAGCTGAGTAAACGTCCTCTGTAACCACCAATATTATCTTCTAAATATTGTCCTGTTATCTGTTGAGTTTGGTCTTTATCCCTCAGCTGGAACAAGTCAGAGTTAAACTCCTGTTGTCAACTTTTCTGAGTTAAAGTGTCAGATGTGGTGTTTACGTGTGTGTGTGTGTCAGTGTGTGTGCAGCAGCTGTGGAGCGTCCTCAGACCCTCTGCCCTTCATTCAGATGGTCCACTACATCTCCACCACCTCCCTGTGGTAAGTGTGTGTGTGTGTACCTTTGTTTAGCTCTCATCTCAGAAGAGGTAAGCTGTGGCTTGTTTGTACACCAGAGGAAATATTTTATTATCTTCGACTATCCTCGTCTTCCTCAGTAACCAGGCAGTGAAGATGTTGGAGTCGAGGGAGAAAGCAACTCCTGGCATGTTTGGGGAGCTGCTGCGAAACGCCAGCATGGGAGACCTGCGCAGCTGTCCCGTGAGACCTTTCATCACTTATTGATAGTTATTAATCAAATATAAAAAACAAACATTTGCTCGGTTACAGTTTCTCTGATTTAACGATTTGCACTGTTTCATATGGATGTATGTATTTGTACCTGTTGTTGCTCCTCGTCAGAGTCAGTGTGGTCAGCAGCTCAGGATGGCTCGTGTCCTCCTTAACAGTCCGGAGATCATCACCATCGGTCTGGTCTGGGACTCTGATCACTCGGACCTTGCTGAGGACGTCATACACACCCTGGGAACCTGCCTGCGCCTCGGGGATGTAAGAAGTTCTTGAGACAAACATACTGATAAACATCAGCGTCATCAGCGTATAGAGGAAGAAAACCAAAAGAAGATTCAGTTCAGCTGCTGCATCGAACTCTTCTTCTCTCTTTCTCTCTGCAGTTGTTTTACAGGGTAACGGAGGAGAAGGCTCGTCAGTCGGAGCTCTACCTGGTCGGCATGGTGTGTTACTACGGGAAACATTACTCCACCTTCTTCTTCCAGACAAAGATCCGACGATGGATGTACTTCGATGATGCACATGTCAAGGAGGTATATTTACGGTGCACGGTGATAAAAGCAACATAAACTCTGATTAGTAGAGGAGGAAGAGAAGCCTCGCCCGGTCAGGCTCTGAGATAACGTTATCTTCTGCTTAGAAGTGCTGAATTTACAGCTCACACCAACTTCATACGATCCAGTCTCTGTCTTTTGTTTGGTATCAAGTGTCGTTAGCGTAGTTAGCACACATTAGCTCGTAGGGCTAACTTGACTTGTTTACTATATTACCTGATGTCGCAGTCACCCTGAATGTTCCGCCGAACCCCGTTCAAAAATCTGGCAGTTAATAAATAAAATCCATAAAGCGTTGCTTGATAGTCTGTATAAAAAAAGGAGGAACGAATATTCGTAGTAAACAGCCAAATCCGATTCGACTGACAAAACTTTGAGCTGGGTACAGCCCTAACACAAACACATAAGATTTAAAAACATAAAATAAAATGGAACATAAAAATAAGATAATCTAGAATAAAACAGAATGAACTGTAGAATTAAAATTACAGTACAGTTACAGTGCAGCGTGAGATATGAATAAATAGTCCCACCTTGAGTTTAATAAAATGCAGAGAAGTCTTAAGCCTTGGCTTAAAATAACTGATTGTTTCAGTGCTAATATTTTGATATATCAATATCGACTGATATGTTGATAATAAAATATCATCATAGTGAATGTTTTTGCCATACAGCCCTAGTTGGTAGGTGTATTTTTGAACTTTGGACAGAGCCAGGCTAGCTGTTTCCCCCTGCTTCAAGTCTTTATGCTAGGCTAACCTTGGGAATGTTTCCCAAAAAGTCTTCCTTTAATGTTAGGGGCTGGGGAATGGATTTTATCAATGAGGGACCTCACAGGTATAGAAGCTCAAACGTGTGTGTGTGTGCAGTTTAAGGAAAGGAAATGACTTCATGTTGTAGTTGTAGTGATCTCTTTCTCTTCCTATCCATCCTTACATCTCTCTCCACTCCTTCCTCTTTCCTGTGTCCTTATTGCTCTTCCTCCCTTCTTTACCTCCACCTCCTGCCTCCTCCTCCTCTCTTCTTTTACTCCCCCACCCCCACCCCCACTCTCTTTTCTATTATTGCTGCCCTCCAATAACACTGCTGGAATGAGATCTCACATTCCCTCACTCTGTCTCTCTCTCTCTCTGCTGGTTGTGAAAACAAGGATTTCCCTCTATTGTTTATCAGTCCAGCTGGACAGAACAGAGGGTGTGGTCAGAGAACACACACACACACACACACACACACACAGCCGACACTTTTGCCCACACTGCAGACTTTCATTCTATATCTTTTTTCTCTTGTACAAACACACACACCCACACACCCACACACTCGGCGGCGGCGCATGGTTGACGGACAGGTCGGCGTTTTGGATTTCGGGGCGTCCTGTTGGATTTGAGCAGAGCTGGAGGTGAACGCCGACTTTTTAGAAAATGGAGGAAGGGTTGAAATAACAAGCGGGAGGATTTCTGTCGCACAAACAGACAAAAGCCGGAAGACAACTTTTTTCCATCTGCCTGATGAAACCGGGCGCTACGGCCTTGAACACTTGAGCTGCCTTCACCATTTCACCTGCTGAGCGGTGTTTTCAGGGTGAAGTGGACACCTTCACTGCTGCTGGAGATTTATTACTGTGGCTGGTAAATTCACCAGCTACTTTTCACCATTTCAGTGGAAACTGTATTTAAAAATGAGAATATCTACTATTTCTAAACATATGATGTGACTTCAGCAAGGCTGAGTTTGGGTGCTTCGGGTTTATTTATTTTATTTTAGCGAATCCAAACCCAGTACTGAATTCGCTCATCGAATTTGGATTCTTTTGAATCCCTTATTGAATCTAATTCTGTTCAGTCTGCTGTTGTTTTTAGTGATAGTTGACCTGAAAACGATGTGAAATGTTGGTTAAATATGAATCTGACACGTAGAAATAACTGCTGGACTTTAACACCTTCAGCAAATACTGGAGGTCCTGATTCACAACTATGAAGCTGATCAGCTTCAGTTATTGATCGGATATGAATGAAAGTGGAACTGAGGTGATGCAATCAGCGAGATCTTCCCTCTAGAGAAGAGCCATCACTCTGTTCGTCTTGTTGAACTTCAAAAACACACAGTGGACTGGCGGTGTGCCGTTAGCCTGCAGAGGGCGCACTAACCAGACCACAGACACGTTTCTCTGAGGCCGTTACCGTTCATTTTTTTACTCTTGTTTATTTAGCAGGGACAATGCACAGCACATGTATTGTACCAGATATAGCTAAAGGCTCTTTCATCTGTAGTTCCTGGGCGGAGCCTCGGAGGCCACTAGTGATGTGCAGGTTACAGAGAGAAAAGATCAGTTATAGTAAATCAAAACCTTACACTGTCGGACACAATAAAACATTGTACGAAAAACTAAGAAACAAATAACAACCACCCCGAAACAAACAGAAGAACAGTACTAAATTCACTACAACACCATCAACAATCCCAACACCATAAAAACAGACAGTTCATCAGGACAATAATTACGTACAGCCTTTAACCATCGAAAGTGACGTCAGCATCGAGAAGCTGCTGCCTGAATGTTTTTGCTGATTAATTAACGCTTAAAGGTTAAAAGTGTCTTATTAGCATCGGAGCTTAGCACATCCTGGTATTTTGTCAATGTGGACCAAAATGGAACCAGCTAACCAAAACAATACTTCGGCACCTTACTTGAGAAATATACACACGTTTTTCCTACAAATTTTAATGAAACAACAGTTGTCAGATGCTTAAAAAACTGTCTCAAACTGTCCAAATGACCATTAAATCAGGCATCTGATCAAAGAATAACTCATCTGACCAGATGTTTGGTGCTGTAGACACATTTCTTTCAGTACGTAAAAGGTATTGAGGTTTGTTACCCAGCCCTCTACACCACCTTCTGAAATTTGTAACTCGTCTACATTTCTGGGTTGACGGATTAACAAAAGGTAAAATGGCAGTAAAAAATGAATATGATGTATAAATATAACACGAAAAACGTTTTCTGAAAGAAAAAGTTATGAATGATGAACTATGCATCCATCCATCCATCCATCCATCCATCCATTTTCTATACCGCTTATCCTCAGAGGGTCGCGGGGGGGCTGGAGCCAATCCCAGTTGACATTGGGCGAGAGGCGGGGTCCACCTGGACTGGTCGCCAGTCAATCACAGGGCTGACGTATATAGACAGACAAACATTGACACTCACAGTCACACCTTCGGGCAATTATATATATATATATATATATATTTTATTTCTCGTGTGTTTTCGTCCCTCCCCTGCAGATCGGTCCCAAGTGGAAGGACGTGGTTTCTCGCTGCATCAAGGGCCACTACCAGCCTCTGCTGCTACTGTACGCCGACCCGCGGGGGACACCGGTGTCGGTGCAGGACCTGCCCTCACGCTTCGACCTCCACCACCTCAACAAGGCCTGTTACGACAGCGAAGACTCGGGTAACTACAACACAGCTAGGAGTCGTAGTAGTAGCACAACAGCAAACATGCAGGTAACTAAACCAGAAACGATAGTACTTGTAATAGTCGTAGTAGTACTATGACAGACGAGACTGAGGTAAAGAGAAGTAGTAGAAGTAGTCGTCGTTGTGGCTGTTGTAGCAGTAGTCGTAGTACTTGTAGCAGCAGTGATGTTTAGGTGAGTCTGATATGATGTGTATTTGTGTGTATATGAGCACATCTTCATCACCACTGACGCACCCCCACCTGTTTATACTAACCCCACCCCTCCTCCTCCTCCTCCTCCAGGCCGCGAGCAGTCGATCTCCAGCGACACTCGCACCGACTCGTCGACGGAGAGCTGCTCCTACCGACAGCCCTCCCACTCGCACCATGAGTCCCTGGCCAGTCACTACTCCTCTGACTCCCAGGGAACCGTCGTCTGCACCGAGCGCCCAGATGGAGCCCTGCACGCCTCGCTCTGCAGCCTGGATACCATAGGTGGGTCGTCTGGGTAGATTATAGGAGGCTACACGGATTTTTACATTAAACAGTATTGAGGTGAAGTAACGCCTCAGATGAAGGGTTGGTTCAATAGATCTGAAAGCTCCTTTGAAACAGTAGGAGCGAGGGATGGATAAGCCTGACATTAATTAATCTGTTGATTGATCTTTAACAAAGATATAAAACAGCTAATCTGTCGATCGCTTAATTGACTGTTTCAGCTCTTCATTGATTGTTTTAAAGTTTACTGGAGCTTTTATTTCAACCAAAATATGGCAGTAGAGGAAGACGTAAGGGCTCCTCTGCTATTTCCCATCATCACAGAGCTGCTCTCATTTGCTACTGAAGCCATATAGGCCTGTCTATTTTAAGCTACTTAAATAAAGTCATAGAAATGGGGTAAACTATTATGGGAAAGTTATGGGAAAGTTTTGAAAATGAATTGGTAAAAATGTGTGGGAACCCTGAATTACAATTTTATTGAACCAGATGTCTTTGTATGCAGACAACATGCTTCTTTGTTTTTAAATCTAACATTTTAACCAATAACAAATAATTTACCACTTTGTCTGGATACAAATAATTATTTTTACAACAACGGGAGTTGGCTCAGAATTTACTTTCAATTTGCTTCACAAATTGTTGGATTTTTGAGTTTAAATCAAGACTGGAACAGAAGGAGTCTGTCGGAGGCAGTGAGCAGCGAGGTTAAGTGGTTTCACCTCTTTTATACTTTATTATTTTTACTAAATTCGCGATCTTATTCCTCTAAAGAACTCCATCTTTGAATGACCAATGCTAAGTCTTGTTGTCCAGGCTTGTGTTTGAATAAGAAATAAGTTCTTTAGACTATACTACCTTTTTAAAGTAGTTTCTAAGAGCTTCAGATTGTTTAGTATTTAATGCTACAGAGTCCATGCAAATCTAGAATTCAGTAATCATAGACTGGATTAGATCTGAAACAATTAGTCAATCTGCAGAATATTAATGTGTAATTGTTTAATAATTGATTGAATCATTTCAGTAAGAATATATTTGGGTTTTGGACTGTTGGTCGGACAAACAAGCAGTTTGAAGACGTCATCCTGGGCAAATGTTTTGCCATTTTGTACATTAAATGGTTAATTGAGAATATAACCGGCAGGTTAATCGATAATGAAAATAATCGTCAGTCATCTTGGAATAACGTTGGGAGGATCCAGACTAGATTCTAGATGCTGGGCTGAGGTTTAGACTCGAGGGTGGAAAATCCCGAATATCCAGGATGATAATAATAATAATAATAATAATAATAATAAATGCAGAAAACTTCAACACTGAAACATTTCTCCTAATCGATGTGTAAAGTTGTTTTCTGAATAAACAGCGTGATGTCAGCAGCTTCACGATGCTGTTTGATGTGAATGACCATCAGCTGTTGTCTTGCATGTTGTTGACCAATCATAGCAGGGCTTGTTCAAGTCTCATAACACCATTCATTTCTGTTTTATGAGAAGAAATCTGAATTTGCAGCGTGTTTTTTTATTTTTTATTTTTTATTTTTTGACCCTGCTGTGTAGCCAATCACACTCTGCCATTCTTCTTCTTCTGTCATTGTTCTGCATGATGTGGTGATTCATGCTGTAAACATCCGTTGCCGTGCTTCTTGTTGCCAAGGACACGTGACGGACACTGAGCAGCACCAGTCTCTGAGGAAGGGAGGCGGGGCCGGGGATAGGAGGCGGAGCTCTAGCCGTCACCGGCGATCTAAACCCGACAACGAAGCCTCATCGGCCGGTTACCACAGCGAGGGTAGGCGGGGTTTGGGCCAGTCAGGGGCTGGGGAATTTGGGCGCAGGGGCCAATCACAGGGCAGAGAGGAAACTACAGGGCAGACCTATTAAAACTGAGACACGGTGAATAGAACTCGACCAACACTTGGTTTTTGATGTTTAAAAAAGCCTGATAATGATATGTATCAGCTGATATTAATAAACAACAAACACTTTACATAAAGGTTGATAAGGTCTTTTAAATCTGCTTACTTGAGATCGGTGACCACGACGTGCCAAGTGGCACGTTTTGCAGTTGAAAATTAAACTTGTCAGCAAATATGAAATGAGATTAGTACCAATGGCAACAAAAAAAAAAAAATCTATTACATTTGAGATGTGGAAAGTAAGGTTCAAACATATAAAGGTGCAGCCTGTTAAACTTTTTATCTAATATATCTGTTGGGCTCTAATGTTGACTTCTGCTAAAGCAGGTGACAAAAACATGGTTTGATCCTATAAAGATACATTTTCTTATTTTATTTAGTTCTTTTCTAAATAACTGTATGCTTCTCTGTGGGATTAGAAAGATGAAATACACAGCGGTCGAGCTCAAACAGTTCTGTAAGCACAGGAGGATTTACTGTGTTGCTCTCATCATATTTTAGTTGTCACTCATGTTAAATCATTCATCCTGTCTTCACTCTAATGTCATCTTACTTCCCCTTGTCTCTATTTTTTGGTATTTTACTTTTCTCTCGTTCTCGCTACTTTGTCCTTCATCTTTTTCTCTCCACTCTCCATTTCCACGTCTCTCTTCCCGTTCTCTCTTGATGTCTTTTCTCTCCTCTTCTTTCTCCTCTTCCCTCAATTTTATGTTTATCTTTTTCCCTCTTTTCTTCCCAACCCTTCGTCTCTTATCCTCTTTTCCTTCCTTTTCACATTCTCACTCCCTTCTCCTGTCTCTTCCTCTTTTCTCCTCCCTCCCTCCCTCCCTCTCTCTCCTCCCCCCAGGAGAGACGTTAAAGGAGCAGCAGGTTCCTCGTCACCTCCCCAAACCTTCCTCTTCCTTCTCATCTTCCACCAGTCGCCTCCGAGACTTCAAGGAGACCATGAGCAACATCATCCACAACCGACCCCTCTCCTCCTCTTCCTCCTCCTCTTTACCGGCTGCTGTCCTCTCTGAAATCACCTCCTCCACCAACCACCACCAGCGCCACCCTGCCAACACTACGCCTCCCTGCTCCTCCTCCAGTAAACTCCACGACTGGGAGGCCGACAGCACTAGCAGCGAGTCTAAGTCCAGCTGCTCAGGGGGGGCAGGGTCAGGGAGGTACCGGCCAGCATGGAGGCCACGAAGGGAGGTGCTTAACATCGACAGCATCTTCACCCGCGAGAGGCGAAGGCAGGCGGGGTACAGCCCACTCGGAGCCTCCCTGCTCGACGACTGCAGAGCTCCGGCCGTCGAGGGAGCAGACGCCTCCTTCCCGGCCCAGGAGGAGGTCAAGTCTGTCAGGCCGGGCTCCTCCAGGACCCTCCCCACCACCTTCAGCAGCCACAGAGGAGGTGGAGAGGGACCAGGAGGTGGAAGTGGAAGTGCAGGAGGTGCAGCGCTGCCTCCTCCACCTCCTCCTCCCCCCAGGCTGATCCAGAGGATGGAGAGCGGATACGAGAGCAGCGAGAGGAACAGCAGCAGCCCGGTCAGCCTGGACCTGAACCTGGGAGACAGGTGAGCCCATAGAAGGTCCTGATCCAGTTCTTCTTGTCCCTGGAGTTCCGTCCTTTAGTTTTCAGTATTTATGATCTAAATCCTTTATTAGCAGTATATTCTTCTACTGAACACGGCCAGAAAAACCTCAGAGAAATATGCTGATTTAAGAGTTGTTACTGTATCTTTAGAGCTGAAATGATTTGTTGATTAATCAATAAGTCGACTGATGGTTTAAATCATTTGTTAAGAAAACCTCCAATCACTTCTGTTGTCATTACGGACTCTGAGAAACTGTGATGCACGTTAAGATTGAATAGGCTAAAGATTTATATTGAGAAAACAAAATCATTGATAATGAAAGTTATTTAGTTATTGAGCCTGTACAGCTGCGTCCATCTCATCAGGCACAGGAAGGTGACCTCATCACGCCCTCGTAGCTCTGATTGGCTCAACATGACCTCAACATCTGTCCTGCACCACAGCTGCTCCAGTGTCACTCACCTGCAATGCTGTGTGTTAGAAAACAGCTCCTGCATTTTAACAGAAGAACAACAATTTAAAGAAAGAAAGATGAAAATGGGTCGGCTGATATATGACTGTCTGTCTGTGTCTGTCTGTCTGTCTGACTCGTCTCTTAAGGGAGTGTGTCGTGAAGAAGCCTTCGTCCTCCTCCTCTTCCTCAGGGCCGTCATGGAGGAACATCAGGTCGAAGAGCAGTGGAGCTTTGCTGCAGGGGCTCAGCTCTTCCAGCAGGGGGAGCCTCGGTATGACACGTGTGTGTGTGTCATGGTTGTCTCTGTGTGTTTATAAACTAAGCACCAGTTTTTCACTCATGCTGAAACATTTTTTTGGAACATATCTTTAACTCACAAAGACAAATCTTATTTCTCTGTACCGCTGCCATCTTTCCATCCACTCTCTTTGCTGTCGGGCCTCATCTGAAATTCACTTTGTGTTGCAGACTTGTTGAAATGACTTGAATGGTGCTGCTTCACCACGTGTTTGAATAGCTGGTAATGCAAACTGAGCTGAGGCCTTTTATTTTCAGCTTCTGCCTTTTGAAAGTGTTGCTGTTTATTGGAGCCACAGTAATAGGTTAGGTTCGGTAACTTTAGTTTAGTTTTGCTCACAGACAGCAGCATGTGCAATGCAAAGTTTGCCTCCTATTAGCTTCTTAAGTCATTGTAGTTGACAATCTGTCCCGTTGGTCAGCCTACAAACTCCGCTGCATCAGCTGCAGAAAGTTTCTTTTACTCTTAATTTAGGGAGAAGAAGAACGAGACGTTGTTCCATCTGAGGATGTCTCACTTAAACTGACTCTAGTTTCCATCTTGATGTCAGCCAGAGGGACAAATCAGGTGTTCACCCCCTCAAACTGAAACTGCTCACATATATTGATCCTGGTTGATGTGAATGTCTCATGTGTGGACACTGAAAACATTGTCCAGTTAGTGTCTAGCCGGAGTTCACGGTGATGACTTTGTGTTTGTGTGTTTTGACCAGCAACCCCTGCAGGCCGCAGCGAGCTGGACGAGCTGCAGGAGGAGGTGCAGAGGAGAGCGAAGGAGGAGGAGCAGCAGCGACGGCAGGAGAAGGAGAGGGAGGCGGCACTCGGCTTCAACCCCCGACCCAGCAAGTACCTGGACCTGGACCAGCTGCAGATCCAGGGTACACACACACACACACACACACACACACACACACACACACTTACACACACTTAATATATAGATATAATTCAAAGTATTAACAATGCATCATGGGACATGTAGTTGCTTTGGGGTTCAATGAAAGTAGACTTTTTTAAACTTCTTATTCAAAGTAAAGTCAACAAGACTTTAATCAAGAAATCAGAGATTCAGTCCATCACTGATCCTGTGTGTGTGTGTTTGTGTGTGTGTGTGTGGTCAGTATGTGTGTGTGTTGTGTTGGACAACAGGAATGTTCCTCATTGAGCAGCTGAAAGGCCCGACTCAGCCGACACACAAAAGACAGAATGACCCACGCAGTAATAAAGCCTGTGTGTGTGTGTGTGTCCGCTCTTCACTTTATATCTGCATGATGTTGTTTGTAGTGTTGGAGGTTTTTCAGCTTCTGCTTAGAGCTAAATCTCTGCTTCAGAAACTTAAGTAGTGAGTTGATATTTTTAAGGGTTTTTTTCTGATAATTTTGATCTGATTGTGAGTCGTCCTGCTTTCTGTTTGGTTTCATGGTTCTGTCCATCAACACCAATCAGTTCCTTAACTTCTCTCTACAGATACAGGGTGATGTTCAGCTTTCAGTAGATCATTGACCTTCTTCCTCTTCAGTCTGACAGCAGATTGATTTATTTAAAGGTGCAGTTTCCTTCACAGGTCTCTCTCGCTCACACTCTCGCAGGAACATGACTCCTGCTGCAGCAGTTTCCTGTTCTTTGCTTTCCAAACTGCCTGCTGCTGCAAATGATTTGCAGTTTGTGATCTTTTAAAACATGAATATTAGAAATTATTTACTGAGAAAGAAAAATTACCGTATTTCCTCAAATAGTGGGCGGGCCTTTATTTACCTGAGCTGGTACCAGGCCTTTATCTGAGCAGGCTTGTATTATTTTATTTTATGTCTAATTCCCTCTGTTTGATGAGTATAATGGGTCATATTTTAGTACAATGCCTCGTTTTGATCTGCTCCCATTTGCCCTGTTAAAGTTACAGCATCGCGCTGTTACTCAACACTTCCTGTATTCGTTTCAAATTAAAAGCCCTCTAGCTTTCCAGTGGACAGAAACCCTTACCCATTACTTAACCAGGCTTTTATTGTGAAACATTAGCAGGAAACGTGTTGTGGAAAATGCACTGACTTTAAGGCGCTTGAAATGTAGCTGCTGCCATCTTGTGGCGCTTGTACGTTACTACAACACACAGTTTGACTGAGACATTAACACACACACACACACACCTGCAGTGACTGAAATCAGACAATAACACTTTAGATGAGTAATCCAGAACAACAAAGTGTTTAAAATAGCACGATTATATTGTTTAATTTATTCAATTAAAACGATGGAAATACTGTATACATTATGCTTACTGTTGTTGGCATGCACATAATATGACAGCCTCTGAGACTTTATCCAGCCTGGTTTTTCCCTGGACTTTATCTGTTCGTGTCGACCACACCCTCGGCCGTTACTGGAGAATCGGCTTTTACTTACTTATGGTATTTTAGTTTAGTGAGTGAAACCTGACGGCTCAAGTTAACAGGATTTAATATGTGAAGTAAACTGGTTATCCTTTTATTTACAATGTGTTAAATGTGCATGAAGTAGTTGTATGCAGTACATAGTGTTGCAGTCAGTCACTCACCACCTGCAGCTGCTGACAGGTTGACTTCACTCCATTTAAAGAATTCATCATCAACAACAAACTGCTGCACCTCTGGCTACACCTGTCCAACATGTGGTGTGTGTGTGTGTTCATCCTGCAGGTAAAGGCGACAGCTTTGAGCGCTGTGTGTCGGAGGCGGAGCTTCTGCTGGACCAGTCGGTGCGCCTGGAGCAGGCGGGCGAGGTCGCCGCTGCGCTGTCGGCGGTCAACGAAGCTGTCTGTAAGCTCCTCCCACTCCCACTTTACACACACATCGCCTGTTCGCCACACACACACTCAGTATCTCATACTTACCAAATAAGCACTATGAATGAGGTCACCATACCCTGTCCACCAACCCTCTGCTTGGTTGCTAATGGCAACTAGAGGCTGCACACACACACACACACACACTTTAAATTTTGTTCTCTCTGAACATTTAGACTAATTTCTCTCTCTCTCATTTCGTTTGATCTGTCAATCATACTTACACACACACACACACACACACACACACACACACACACACACACTCTGCCTAGTCCAGCATCCTCCATCGTCTGTCGTCGCTGCAGCGCGACAAACTCTTCAGTCGTTCAGCCACAGAAACCTGACAGCTGATGAAAAACTGTGCCGAGACAAAAAGAGACAGATTAAAGAAAAGCCTTGCGTATCGAAGTCGAAGGAAACAAAATATCCAGACGAGAAGCAGGCCGGAGAATCGAGTTTCAAAAGATCTTAAAACCTTCTCTCAGCCCGTCACAGCAGCGTCACATTGACGCAGGAGTTCCATTTCATTACAACTTGGTCTTAGTTTGGGAGTTTTGTCAGTCACTTCTGTCAGTGATAATAACATTGGACTCACCGTTAAAGTTGGGTAGGCAGTTTTCTTTTGGCGTCACTGGGCAAAAATGCCATATTAACCGTGCTGCATATTGTAATTCAAGTGGTCTGAGAGCAGACCTCTACTTCAGCCCCCCCCCCCTCTTGCCTCTGTTTTCAGGCTTCAGTAAATCTATCCCGTGACGGTAGACTTTAGCCAATCACAAGTTATTTCAGAGAGACGGTGTGTTCGTATTGGCTGAGCTACAAGAGCAGATGTGTGTACACGTCCCTTCAGACGGTGAAAACCTGATTCAGTGGAGGAAAATCCTGAAACTTGTGATAAATGTCCAACACTTCCTTTGCCTACAGCGGTGTATAGAACAAAACAACACGGAGCTTCAGGCTCAGTATGTTGATGCCATGGCGCTCATAACGACGAGTGGCAAAGAGGCCTGATGACAAACAGTGGGGAGTAACTGTTGACGGGGGACAGTGGTGTGTGTGTGGTGTACCAGCCTTTCTTCCCGCTGCTGGACGGCGTTGCAGCTGCCTCTGAAGCCTGGGGCGCTCTGCTCTGCAGCCGTGAAGCGCTGGAGGGGCGTCTTTGAGAAGACAAGTCACGGTGGGAGGAACCGCGGTCTCGGTGAGGCTCACGCCGTGGAGAGCGAGCCCTACGAGGGATACGGTTTCACTGGGGAACCGACTCCTTCTGCTGCCGGTCCAAGTTGTGGGTTTGGTGGGAGGGGCTTAGCGGAGTGATACGAGGCAGCAGAGAGAGGAGGAAGGTTTTGCACAGGTTGCACAGATTCTGCCTCCTCCAGCTTTAAGTTACTATCTGGGAACACGGAGGCATCATTAAAAAGAAGTCCAGGTTAGTCGTCGTATCTAAAGGTTTCCCCTCAGTCTCTGATGACTCACACCACAGCAACAGTCACAGAGTTAAAGGAAAATTATAAAAATGAGACAACTGCGTCAACTTGGTGACTACAGTGTTTTTATTACTGATGGATAAAACTGCTAACATAAGACCGGGCTGTAATAAATTACCTTTAACCTGAGCGCTTGGTTTGAGTTAGTTTGGCCCGACGTTTGTGATTATAATTTTGTTAATTTAACGTTCTGTCTGAATATAATTTCACCATTTCATCACCGAGAACCAAACCGAGTTACTGATCTTTTAATACCGCCATTTCTCATGCCTACCATTCCCATAACACACACACACACACACACACACACACGCATCACCATCATGTCAGCAGTCTGGTGTATATTTGCTTTTTAAGATTTTTGCATGAAATCATCGTAACAAGTTATTTTCTGCATCCTTCATTTCTTTTTTCCTCATTTATTCTTTCCTCTCTTTGTTTTTGTTCTTCCTGTTGTGTATTTTCTGTTGACATGTGACCTGGCTGCAGCCAAACTGCAGCTGGTGGCGGCTGAGGGCGGAGCTAGTAGCCACAGCCGGCTGCAGCGCTGCATGAGGAGAGCCCGCAGCCTGCAGCAACGCATGCAAGTGCAGCAGCAGCAGCAGCAGGACTCAGAGGCAGGCAGACAGCAGCACCAGCAGCAGGAGGAGGGGCAGCAGCTCCAGGAACAGCCCAGGTACCACCTGTAGTCTGCCCAACCAGGAGTCATGTAGCATTACCACTTAACAACGTCATGTTTGTAAAATCTTCAAATACGCTGTGCAGACTGGAGAAGCTGCCAGACGAGGCTCATGTTTGAATGTGGGTCAACATTTTAGAGATGAGACGATCAGTCAGTCTCATGTTGGTGCTGCAGGTTGTCGGGTTCGGTCTGTGAGGTTTTGGTTTTAGTCCTAACGTGGACTGGCACTCTGTGGTGGCAGCAGCCTAGTATGTTAGTCTGCACCATTTACAGCTAAAGAAGAAGAGCAGAGGTGGAGGGTGACTCACAGGCGGGACCCCCGGCCATGGACCGGGTTTTGGTTTTGGTCTCTGCGCAGGACTTCAGGAAGCTGCACCGACTGTTGTTTGACATTTACCTGACAACCCGAAGCAATCAAACCGCAGCCAATCACGTTGAGCGATCAGGGGGTAAAGGTGTGTTTTGTCAGTTCAGAGCAGCAGACAGACAACAGGTGACCCCTCAGATCATCACATTGGACGATTATCAGTGTCACACCTGGTTAGATTTTAAATGTTATACAGCTTATTTGACATTAATAAATACAAAACTGACTGTTACTCTGTTAAATCATTTACAGTGGCATTACATTTGGTGAAGGATGCATGGGGACTTGTGCAGGACTTGTTTAGGACCTGGGACTTGTTGGTCTTGTCTCAGGACTTGACTTGTGATTTGCAAAACAATGACTGTTTCTTTATAGAATTTCCATGGGAAGGTTTGTCTTGTCTTGTTAAAGAATAGGAGACTACCTGATGTCTCTGCTGAGTGTTTTGAAAAGGTAATTCACTAAAGGAGCAGATTAAAGGAGTCTTTCTTTACTGCCGCTGTCTCAGCCACAAGCTGCCCAATCTGACCAATCACAGATCATCTTGTCTCCACGTGGAGTCTCTGCGGCCCTGACGTGTAATTACACTTAGCTGTGGTGGCTACATACACACAGAAGCTGTAACCCTCGACTCACTACTCTTTAAGAAGAGCTGATCATCAGTGTGTTGTTCGTTCTGTGACTGTAACGAGCGCTGCAGCCTGTAGGGGGCGCCGTCAGCACTTTACAGTTGCTGTGGAGAGAATTGTTGTCGTGACAACCAGCTAATTCGGAGGGTGAACCATGGTGAGAGATCAACACTCCACAGGAAAAACACACACACACAAACAAAACAAAACCAGCCCTGTGTGTAGCCAGAGCTCTCGATGACACCATCTGTTCCAAACATATTGCAGACACACACACACACGCGCACACACACACACACACACACACACACACACACACGCGCGCACACACACACTAACCTCCTCGCTCTCTCTCTGCAGTGAAAAGCCTCTCTCGCTCCAAATACTTCTGACAGAGAGACAGGGTGACCAATCAGCTGCCAGTAAGGACCAGCAGGCCACGCCTCTCTCTCCCTGCCTTGTTAAGCCCCTCCCTCCCCAAACAAATTCAGTGTCTGACTCTGACCCCGCCTCCAGCACCGGGGCCCCTACAGGTTCACCCAGGGAGGACAGCAGGGCCGGGGGCCCCTGCTCTCGCTTCGGGAAACCCCTCACTAACACCAGGTCCCTCCCTGCTCTGTGCGTGGACACCTGGGAGCAGAGTCCCCTGGGAAACTTGGCTCCACCCCCTCCACCTGAGGAGGCGGGCCATCCCGCCCAGTGGACCAGAACACTCCCCGTCTCCATCCAAACACAGGCCCAGCCCCCACCCAGGCCGTACTCCCGGACCCCGTCACCTGTTGGTACCAACGACAGGTGTCATGTGATGATGGAGGAGGAGCCATGTTACACCAGACACCCACAGACCACGCCCCCTGTGTCCAGCACCCTCTCCAGCCCAGCCCCGCTCCCTTCCACCCATCCAACCAGGAACTGGTCCTGCTTACACTTGGACCGACTTGATGCTGTTGATGCTCCCGTTGATCCGCCAATCAGCTCGCACCTTTACTCACCCCCAGACTCCCCCTCCAATGCCCCGCCGCCTCCCGCGAGCCGGCCTGGTCGGACCTCCTCCCCGCCCCCCAGCCAGGACTGCAGAGCAGCCCTGCCTGTGGAGCGCTGGGCGGAAAACGTCAACAGATACTACGGCTCCCAGAATGCAACAGGAGGAGGAGGGGGAGCCGCGGTGCCCGATGAGGAGCTGTCGGAGCTGGACTCTCTGTACCAGGCCAGTCTGCTGGCTCCCAGCATGCACCAGGGCAGCCGCGGAGTCAGTCCGCAGCCAACCAACAACAAACCAGGTAGGAAGTGCAGAATAATCAAAGGTCAGAGGTCAACTCAGGTGTCCAAAACAGTCCAGGTCACCACTCTGCTGCTCGGTTTCTCTCTGGTAAAAGAAATAATGTTATATTATTAAATAATATCTCTGATTAACTCCAGTCGGTGGTTCTTTGCCGTCAACAAAACTCAACACTTCCTGATGTTTTTCACATTAAAAGCCTACCTAATTAAAAGAAGGCTGCAAGATGAAGATTTTAATGTGAAATTCCTGGAGGAAGTGTTGTTTTCCGGTAGCTTAACATCATTCGGAGAAATCAAGACAACAGGAAAACATGGAGGAAGAGTTGAGTTTGTATTAACTGGGCCTGCTCCTCTGCCATTGAGGTAGATAAAGAAGTATAACTTTTGGAGTATGTCTGTTGATTTTTATAGAAATGTGGACACAAAAGGAGTCAAAAGTCAACACGGAGGCAGCACTGTTATAAAAACATGAACTTTTACTTTATCTTCAGACCAGCTTACCTCCAGGCAGCGACACATACTAGATTTACACGCTGAGATCAAAATATATCTTTAAAAAGTATTATATTGTTGGTTTAAAACAGAATCAGCTTCCATTCATGGATTTGAAGTGGAAATGTGTAATAAACACAGGTGGATGGAAAAGAACAGTGTTTTTCTGTTATAACAGAAAGAACACACTAGTGATTCAGTGGTTACCACTGTTATACTGCTTCTCCTGCTCATAATAGTGTGTGTGTGTGTGTGTAGGTGCGAGGAGATTGCAGTCAGGATCTGGACGCTCCAAAACACCGACGGCTGAGATCGAGAGATTCGCCTACAGAACACCGGTTACATCTCTTCATAAGGTACAGCTGACTGTGTGTGTGTGTGTTCACTGTGATTATTTGCCCAAAGTAATTTCACGGCTGTCAAACAGCTACGAGATGTCAGTTTCTCGTTAGTGACTTCAGTGTGATCAGTTTAACACAGAGCGTGTAACACATTAGAGCTTCATAAAAACACCACAGAGCCCTGATACTGACCTCACCCAATCACATACTTTCATATTTTGTTCTTTGTTATGTGGAAGCTACAGGTGACACTCACCACTTCCTGCATGTACTTCACAATAAAAGCATTTTAATGTGAAAGGCAGCGGTAGGCTTTTACTGTGAAACCGGAAGTGATGACAGTTATACTTGCGGTTTGCTAACATTGCCAAGAACTGACTTTCTAAAACTACATTTTCTACCCTTTTTGTAAGGAGGTCGTTTGGAAACATTACACTCGGTTAATTACGAGTTCAATTATGAGTTGATTTTCCACCTGGGCGTGTTTCCAGGTGTTTCCAGGTGTTGGGGAGTTCCACTGCACATGCTTTAAAGCAGTATAAAGCCTTTAGTGTCTCAGAGGGAGCTGTGTGATAAGTGACTCGAGTGATGTCACTGGAGTCAGCGTCGGTCGGGGCTGAAGATGAAAACAGTGTGTTGGTGTGGAGTCGGACAGAAGTGAGCTGACTACTAGCATAACACACCACAAACTCTGACAGTATTGTTAGAAAGAGAGGTGCTTTGTGGGTAATGTAGGCGCCAGGTTTTGAAAAGGAAGAGGAATGGAATGGGGTTTTATATAGTTTTTATCTTTGGTTTTATTTTGTGAGGCAGTAGTTTGTAAAGATGTTGTTCCTCCGTCCTCCGAGCAGCTGTCGGGTGAAGACGAGAGCTACAGCGCAGAAAACCTGCGACGCATCGCCCGCAGCCTGAGTGGAACCGTCATCGGGTCACGACCCCAGAACCTCGGCCCCTCCCGCAGCTGCGTAGGTCACACACACACACACACACACACACACACACACACACACACACACCCCCACACCCCCACCCCCCTCCACTATTGGTTTTATTTAACAGCGTGCTGCCTTCTTGTGTTCGTATGATGTAAGTGCAGCCCGGTTCATTCAGAGATGATGGACGGTTCTTCACGGGTTCTCTGTTAACGGTTCTGTGTAGAACAGTAATGACGACAACACACCTGATTCATAAAACACTCTACTTTAGTTGTATAGGATGAACTGTCATTTCACATTAATTATAATAAAAAACATTCTCAAATTTGTTGAATCGTATGTTGCCTGTTAACAAATCGCACATTTTTGAAGCTGTTCTGCTCTGCACTGACTAAAAAGACGAGGTTGGTGTAGGTTATGCTATCTCAGCATTTAATTGGAATGAATTAATTTAAAGTATATCAGTTGAACACTGTCACCCTTTCCCCTGCAGTTAGCGCTGAAGTGCTGTAAAGGAAATGTCCATAGAAATTGTTATGAATTCACAGACCTGTAAAATAACGTGTTTCTGTCACATGTTAATATTAAATGTCTAATACGTTTGTTTGCTAACGTTGTGTTCAGCCAGTTTTTCAGGAATCAACCTGACTTTTTTATTCTAATTTAGCATTTTCATTTCATCGTGACGGAGACATTTTGGTTCCTTATAGAACCTCTTTCTGAACCCAAATACACAGAAGAGCTTACCTTTTTTAGGTAAATAATGAAATGCAGCATTCTTCTGTAAAAACACTTTGCTGCTGCTGAAACGCAGCGCTGTACGTGTTTATAACGGTGTCTCTGCAGCATGACAAAGGTTCTGTGTGAAGCTGTTCAACCTGTTTCTCTCCTCCTCTCTGTTGCTGCTGGCGTTCAGCCATCTTGTATTCAGCCCTCAGGAATCGCCTCGGGCCAGCGCATTAAAGATTGATCAGTGATTTAGTTCTTCCATTAAGCTTTTAACCTCTGCGTTTGCTGCCTGATCTGAAGCGACAGCTGAGGTCTGACTCCAGCTCCGCCATCTGCGGGAGGAGGGTTTGATTCTCCCTCCGAGTGTTGGAGGGTGGATTGAGTCTGTAATATTAAAACTGAGAACGCGGTGACCTCGTAAATAATTCAACCGCTGACATGAAGAGAATTCAACTCCACTCGAGAAAAGATCTGTACTGTTTCTTTACTTCACTTTAAACCGACGACCTTCTCATCACTTGCTGCTGACGCCTGTCAGTCTCACCTTTCTTTATCTTCACTTATGAGCACGAGATATTTGACTCCATCACCTGAAGGAGCAGTCCTTAGTGTTCTGGCAGGAGGCCGAGGCCTCAGACCTGCAGGAGCTGACTGGAAAACACCACTACTTTACTTTGATTTTGTGATCTATCACTTTTCAGTTTTCCCTCCATCATGTTAACTTGTTTTCATTTTTTACCCCCCCTCTATATTTTTTCTTCATCCCCCACCACCTGTTTTTACTTCTCTCCATCGTTTCGGTTTCCGTCTTCACTTTCATTCTGTGTGTTTCCTTTTCTTCTTTCTTTTACCATTTTTTTCATTTCTTACATCTTTGTTTTCTCTTCCTCTTGTTTCTTTTTTCCATCTCACTGCTCCTCCTCCTCCTCATCTTCCTCCATTCTTTATTCTACCTCGACCATCATCTGTTTCATGCTCCTCCTCCTCCTCACCCTGAAGGACCCCTCTGTGTCCAGGCCCCCCCTCAGACACAGTGACCTTCACTCCTCCTCTTCCTCCTCTCTCCTCCGTCGCCCCAGCACCTCCTCCCTGCACCTCCCTTCCTCCTCCTCCTCCTCCTTCACTACAGATCACTCCTATCACCACCAACCCCGAAACCACGGCCCCTCAGCTCCTGCACCTCCTCCACAGCACCCCCTCTTGCAGACATCACGACCCCCGAGGTCGGGCCTCTCCTCCTGGGGACACTCAGGTAACCTGCTGGCCCTCCACCTCCACCAACACCACCAGATCACAGTTTCACTCTGTCTCCTCGCAGCAGGATGCTCCTTCAGACACGAGCATCAAAACATTTGCTCTTTTTCATCACTTCATTTATTTCTTTATTTTTTATAATTTAGTGATTTATTCAGTGGAGAAAGTTTAAGTTTTGAAAAGATGTAAATTTAAGGATCTGACTCGGTGCCATCGCTTGTTTTCTGAGGGTAAATAAATAAATAAATGTACTATTTGTCCAGCAGAGGAGTATTCCTGTCGGTGTGTGGAAGGCTTCGTGTCGGGAGACAAACTGTTCGCCTTTTTATTGCTGCTAACGTTCAAACTACAGCCTGTTTATAAAGATGGCCGACACGTCTCCACTTCCTCTCACAGTACACAAATAATACCAAAATATCCCAGATACGGGCGCTGTTGAGTCTGTGCAGTAGTGATCCGTCGAGGTCCCGCCCATACACCTGCCTGAACCAATCACAGCACTCGCAGTCGCACCCCCTTTTTATAGCATCAAATAACTAATTAAAACCAAACTGATCAGAAAAACGAACACGTGAACAAACATCAGCGTGATAAGAACCTGAAATGACAGAAACCATCTTTGGGAACATTTTATTTGACGTGTACTTTGATTTTTCAGTTTGGCCCATGTCCCATCCGCTAACATGGAGGGGGCGGGGCTTATGACCTATACTGCAGCCAGCCACCAGGGGGCGATCCAGATGTTCTGGCTTCACTGTTGGGGAGCTGTCAGGTCGTCCATCTTTATATACAGTCTGTGGTTCAAACTGTTGAAATGTTCTACCCAAGAGGTGTTTCTAATATTTAGTCTACACTCATCGATATTAGTGGAGGAAATATTAGAAACAGCACAAACTACATTCATCAAGTTCAAAACTTGAACATTATAACCTTGATGAAGTGAGGATTCATTGCAGGACTGTTGGAGTGAACTTGTAATGAAGTATTTCTATAGTATTAGTACTTTTTACCTCTGAGCGTCTGAATAATTTGTCTGCTCTGGTAAAAACCACGAATTTGAAACAAAGTCGTTAATATTGACATGAAATCAGCTGACTGAAGGAGGGTCCGTTTAGCTTCAGGACATGTGACTGTGTACTCGTTGCTGATTGGCTGAGGGGGGACTGTCATTGTCAACGTGTTAAGTTTTGTTTACAACTGTTGCATTGTGTTCTAATTGTTTCCCATTTCCTCCTCCTCCTCCTCCTCCTCCTCAGGAGCTGGACCAGGAGTCCAGCAGCAGTTTCTGGTTGTGTCTGACAGGCATCCGGCTCTCTCAGGTCAAAGCCTCCACAGCGTCGCGCTGAGTTACGGCACTCTGCCTCGGGCTCCTCGCCGAGCCCCGCCTCCCTCCTCCACCTCCTCCCTCCCCAGGCCCAGAGCCGGCCCCAGTCCTGCCCCCCCGCTGGGTCCACAGAGTCTCTACGCCACCCTGTCCCACCCCCGCGGGTCCCCCTGCACCACTAACGGTCACTACCGGCAGCCATCGCTGCCCAGTACAGTCTATGGCTCCGCCCACTACGCTCCACACCCCCTCAGGGTGCCAGGGGAGAGCCCCCCCCAGCCGCTCCGCCTGGACGTGCCTCCTGAGAGCGACTGGCGCCGTGGCGCCGACTACAGGACTGTCCAACCCAGCTCCTCCTGGGACCCCCGCACCGCTCACCACCACCAGCCCCTCCTGCGCACCGACTCCCGCCAGCCCCCCCCCGCCCGGCCCCGCCGGGACCCCCAGCTCTGCTCGCTCTGCCAGCAGCTTCCTGCCGAGCCGCCGCGCCCCTACTGCCCACCCTGTGGCGCTTACGTGGCTCGGTTCCGCCCGGCCAGCTGATCAGGACCAGGACTTGCGACGAGTCCTGGTCCAAAGGTCCCGCATCCATCATGACCAGGTGACGTGTCCACAGCAAGGATTTAGGATTCAGTCTGGAGGAATATCAAGTTTCTGTATTTAAAACGTGCCAACATGTGGCTGCACAGCTGGAATAACTCTGTGACCCCCCCACCCCACACACACACACACACACACACACACACACACACACACACACACAGAGTGCTTCTGTGACTGTCTGCTGGGTTTAAGCACATTTAGATTTCTGGTCCAGAGACAGCACCATGATGCAGACCTGGGTCTAGAGACCGAGGCTGGCAGATACAGGATGGAGGGAAGTGATCGATCCTGTTAAACTGTTCGATCAGAATACACATCAGACAGATCAATAATCAATAAACCAGCAGGAGACTGATTTCTCTTCATCCACTGGTGTCAGATTAATAATCAACACATTTATTAACGGTAAGAAAGTTATTTATGTATTGATCTGTAACTTAGAGCTGCAGGGATTAACTGATTTGATAATTGATTACTTGTCAGAACCCGTCGTGCTCCCATGCTGCTTATTTTGTTATGTGACAGAAATCTGAATCTCTTGTGTTGTGGACTGCTGGTCGGACCGAACGAGACGTTTAATGATGTCACATCCTGTTAGAGGATATTGTGATCTGCGTCATTCACATTTTATAAACGATTAGTTGATAAATCAATAAAATAATCCAGTTTTTTCACTAACAGCTGCAGAAACAAACACACAAATATCGACTTTCTGAAATCAAAGAAAAATTACGTTTTACTTTGACAGAGCCGAGTAGCAAATACTTCCTTATCCTGTCAAAGTAAAAGTCGTGAGAAATCCTGACTTCTGTGTTTTTGGTTTCTTCTTTGTGAAATCATCATTTCTGATGAACAAACACCTGAAGCCTTCTAACCTTTTATGTTGTTGTGTTCTCTTGAACGCGCTGCAGCATGTAGACTACGTCATACAATAATGCTCTTTTAGTTATTCAGTCATTCACTAAAGTTAGTGGTTATTAACTCAGAATTTAAGGTCTAAAATCTCATTTCAGGTACTATTTAAAACGTAGACATTATTAACATTTATTTTGAAAGGTTATGAGCATGTTGTAGACGTGGAAACATTTTATTTTATTATAATTAAATTTATTTCTGTAAGACAGAAAACATCGAAACAAATAATTCCAAACATTTCTCACGACCAAGAAGCAAAGTGCTGAATGTTTGTGACACTTTTCATTATTGATTATTGATGATGTCAGAAAACAGTGAGAACATGTCTAAACCCAAAGATATTCAGTTTACTGTCACTGAGGATTTCTGCTATAAAACTGATTCTAATCGATTATCAGAATTGTTGCTGATTAATTTAGCTGATTGATGTCGATGGAGTCGGAGATCATCGCTGCAGCTTTACTGTGTTGAGTCTGACACCAGGTGGTCAGAGACTTGAGGAGTGGATCGATGTGTCTGGTTTATTGATCTGATTGGCGTGCAGTCGAACAGACGGCAGGTTTCTGAGAGCAGCTGAATCCTCAAACAGGAGGTGAAGGACAGAAAAGGAGCTTTTGAAGGAGTTTGTGTATCTACTCTACTTATTTCTCTATTTATTTTTGTAGGCTTGTCAGACTGAGTTGTGCATAGATTAACTGAACTATTGTACCTGAATATACTCTCTTCTATAGACCTGATCTAATTTTCTAAAGGTAGTTAGTCGCCTTGTTTGGGATGTGCAGCCTTCTTATATTGTACACGAGGCTGGTTGTCTTTTCAGAGCGCGTTAGATTAATAACTAAAGCTTTTATTTTAACAGAGTTGCAGCTAATATTTAGCATGGTGTTTCCAGACGTATTATAGCCTTGAGAGAATCACGTTTATTGTACTGACGATATATGCAGATCTTTTTTAGTGCAGCGACTCGACTGCATCTTACTCTACTTTAGTGCACTTCAGAAGTGTTGACGCTAGATTTCTTTATGCGCTTGTTGCTGATTTCTTTTGACATCTCTCCCGTTGTCCAGGGAGACGCTTCTCGTTACATTTAGGAACTGGTTTTTGTACTCTGACGACTTTAGATCGGTTTCCTAGATTATGAAGGAACACGTTAAAAACAAGGACGCTGTTTGAAAACGGGTCAAGTGAGTTGATCTGTCCTACTGCCAAGAACCCAGTGCTGACCCCGCCCGCCTGGCGCTCCAGGTGACCTAAAACAAACAAACCCACGTCTGGTCTGAAGTCAAACATAACATCTAAATCCTTTCACCTGCCGATGTTCTGCAGATTACTGAAGATATCATTAGAATAATTATAATTATTGATCATTTTGTCCTGATGGTGTTCCAAAGTCTAACCTGCTGTTTGACTGACAGGAAGTCTTCTTTTCAGAATAAACTCTGACTTTAATTTAACACTGCAGTTTGTTCAGACCAGACCTGAGGTCATATTATTGATGATGATGCAACAAAAAGTGTCAATAATTCAAATGAAGAGTTATTTTTTCACCATGTCAGTTGTGTTGTTGTTTTGGCTTTTTGCTTTGCCAGATTTTATTTTGTTTTTTGGTATATTTTTGATGCTTATTTTTCTACACTGTAGAAACAGAGAAGATAAGATGATTAAAATGTTTAAAGGAAAAGTTCAGTGTCTTTTAGATTCTTATTTTAGTAGAAAATCACCAGCTGAATTCACACATCAAATGCCAGAAACAAATCCTTTTATTCTCTGCAGGTTTCAGGAGGTTTCTCCACCTGTTGAAACGCTGTAAGCTAGCGTTTCCTCCAAAGCCAGGCAGTATTTAACTACATGAGTTTATGAGGTCACATTAAAAAAGGCCCGTAGAGCCGGTTGGTCCGGCTCTGCAGGATAACGTTGGTGGCTCCAGCCAGTGTTACATCCAAAATAACCTTTTGTTCACCAAACACATCAGAAAAGTCTTTTCTCTTATAACGTTAAAAGACAACAAAACAAGTGTTTAAGCAGCCAAACGTCATCTTAGACTGAAATAAACAGTCTGATCATTAGTTTAAACTAGCTAAGTGTCTATAAAGCAGTTAAACTAGTAAAAGTAGTAATACCACAGTGTAAAAATACTCCTTTACAAGTAAAAGTCCTGCATTAGAAAAGTTCACTTAAGTAAAAGTACAAAAGTATCAGCATCAAAATATATTTAAAGTACAAAAGTAAAAGTACTCATCATGCAGAATAATATGATATTATTAGATTATAATTATTGATACATTCATGTGTCCATCACTTTAATGTTAAATCACTTTACTTTTAATCACTTTATATTCTGCTGGCTAGATTAATTTATAATATTACATCATCATTTATTGGTTGATTTATATTTTGTATCAATAATCTGAATCTACAAACATGTTGTGATGTTAAAAATAATGACATTGATTTTAATTTGTCCGATAATCGGACTGAAGGTCCATTTTGTTTGTTCGAGTTGTCATTTCTGTAAAGTCGACTAGAGCTGCAACGATCGGTCGATTAATCGATTAGTTGATCAACAGAAAAATAATCTGCATGTATGTTGATAATCAATTAATCGTTAACATAATTTTTAAAGCAAAACTACCGACTAACCTCTGACATTTAAGGGAGACTTATCAAAATGTTTGTGTTGTGTTCATGTTAAACCAATATCAGCTGATTTATTAACTCTTAAATATCAATGCCTCAGAAACCCAATATCAGTCGGGCCATAGTTTCCAAGGTCAGGAATGAACTTAAAGCTCGAAACAAATTTTAATTCAAACAACTGCAATTCCACAACAAACTCCATCTGCTGATGAAGATCATGTGATCTGCTCGAAAGCTCCAGAACTGAAGCTACTAAATGGATATTGAGGTGAGATTGTTGTGTCAATATCAGAATGTTAATGCTCAGATAATCAAAGTGTTACTGTTCATTTGAACCTTTGTTCTCTTTTATTCACACTTGAACCTCTGAACGCAGCACGATCCTGCAGCAGTTATAAACGTCAACACGTTCAAGAACATGAATTAATATCCGAGTAAACAGCGGAGCTCTCACAGCTTATTTTATCCTCTCGCAGACTCGACGTGATGACGGTGAACAAACGTGACCGACATCCACAAGTTCAGGGTCTGAACCAGAATCGGTGAACGGGAGGTAAGACTCGCCAGCAGCAACATATTTACATATGTAAATGATCCTGTTCCTGCTCTCCAGAGGCTGAATCCTTTACATTTCAACAACCTCATGATCTGTTCCTCCAGCGCCACCTTCAGGACAAACTTAACATTTTCAGTTCCACTGCTGGTAAAAGCGAGTTACACACTGACGGGATTAGTCAACTCGACAAATGACTAAAACAATTTATTGAAATGTGTGATCCTTAAGATTGAAGTACTCTGATCCTTTACTTAAGACTCCCGCATTCAAAATCCTACTTAAGTAATAGTACAGAAGTATTATCAGCAAAAAGTACAGTAGTACCAGTAGTAAAAGTAATTTTCTGTCTTAGTTTGATCAAACATACAGAAACCGAACCAATCAGACTGAGGCTAAAGCGGTGGAAGAAGTACTCGGATCCTTTATTTAAGTAAAAGTACAAGATGGAGCTAGTTTAACTGCTTTATGTACAGTTAGCTAAACGTCAGAAGTTTAGAGGGGAAGTCTCTCTCAGACATCTGAAAGTTGACAAAGGGCCCTGACTACACACTTTTTATAAGAGGTTTTGGAAACCACTGGTTTAATCTTTAAGTATTGTATTTTATAAGCTTAATTGTTTTAGGCAAAATAACTAAAGCGGTCAGACAAATGTAGTGCAGTAAAAAGTACAAAATGTCTCTCTGAGATGTACATGATGAGTACAAAGTTACATTAAATGGAAATCCTCAAGGAAAGTACAAGTACCTGAGTAAATGTACTTGTAATATATTAATATGCAGTGGTGGAAATGTTTTTTACACCTGTCGGTGCACAGGAACTATGAAATCTACTTTATAATAAAACGGTTACTTGAACATTTTGTTTCTGTTAATCGGCTAACCAGATTTCAGAGCTACAGATCAGCGATACGCTCAAGTCAAATATCGTCTTACTGAACATGGATTAAATAAGATGTGGAAGTAATATGAAGTTTTTTAATGTGTCAAAAAAACAATCAGCACATGTGCAACTTTAGTCTCAGAGCAGGAAATAAATCGACATCTCTGACACGATACAGCGACTTCTGTAGATAAATCCTTTTTATTAAGTTACAGGCTGGTGACAGTTCAAACACATTCATCACGGCTCAGCTGTTATATAAATATATATACTGCTCTGTGTTCTTACATAATTATATTGGTACTTTACAAACAAATCTTTTCTTTATGTAAAGTAAAAATTCCCTTAAAAGACAGATGATGAGTTTTACAGATCAATGTGTTCCTTTACCCTCCTCAGACAGAAGCTGACGATCAATCAGGACTCCAGGTTAAAGTGACACTTCAGGCTCAACAGCACGTCCAATCAAAACGGTGAGTAACCAGATCAATCAGTTACTCATGATGGCTGAAAGCTCGTCGCTGCCCGGTCCGTACGAAAATGCAGCTACTTCCTGTCACCACTTTCTTTTTCTTAAATAGAGATTTGTTAAGAAAGTCAGACTTTGTTAAGTGGAACGTATCTTTAGAAATACATATTGATCAGATGCGTTTAGTGTGACTTTTACAAAGCTACCAAAATCTAGCAGTCCACTTAAATTTGATTTTTAAAATATCTAAATTGATCATAAATACACATGAATATATATTTTATTTTTCATAATTTAACAATGACTTTATTAAAGCAATACAAGTGTTTTACCAGCTTTTTTTGGTTAATGACGAAATTAGCTCTATATCAGACAATCGTTACCAAAACAAGAAAAACGTATTTATTTAATAAACATCTGAATCTTCTATTTCATAGCTAGTAAAACTAAAAATAACGTTATTCTATTTAAAGCCCAGGAAGTAGCTGCATTCTTGCACATGTGCAGAACAGATCGGGTTTCCGGTTCGGATCGAGCAGCAAGGCATTATGGGTTACGAGCACTTGTGACTTATAATATTTCACGGTAACCGTTCTGTCCCTTGACTCCGTTAGCAGTAAATGATGTCATTGTTTTGGGCTTTTGGAGCTGGAGTCAGGACATTAGCCTAGCTTAGCATAAAGACTGGAAGCAGGGGGAAACAGCTAGCCTGGCTCTGTAGCTCACTGGTTAACATGTCGTACCCGCTTCGTTTCATCTGAACACTAACAGGAAAGTAAAAAAGGGTTTTAGGGGAAGACGAAACATCCCCGACCGTATTTAGCAACCTGCTCCTAAAACCACAAAGTGCAGCGTTTACATTTCTGTTGGTGAACAGATTGAACACGAGATTCAACATGTTGATCAGTGAGCTACAGAGCCAGGCTAGCTGTTCCCACCTGCTTCTAGTCTTTATGCTAAGCTAGGCTAACAACGTCCTGACTCGAACAGAAAGATTCTGAAACAAGAAAACTGAACATTTGTATCTCAGTTTGTGGAGCTCAGACTCTAACCTGCAGTCCACAGATTTATCAGAACTGACCGGTGGTCTGATGCCCCCTCAGCCCAACACAAGTTAACCCTCTGAGACTGTAAGGTGCTTTGGAATTTAGCAGATGTTAAATTCTCATTTCGAATGTGTTTGAAAACTGACTCCTCCTCCCAGAGTCTCTGATCAGTGTCTTTCCTCCAGCTGTCAGCTGATTGGTCCACAGCGCCCTCAGGTGGTCCGGTGGAGCAGCAGTACGGTGAACACATTGTCCTCTGACTCCGCCCACGCTCCTCCCTTCAGTTCCAGCCTCACCTCCTCCCCCCCGCTCAGCAGCAAGAGGCCCACGCCGGTGACCGGCCCCGCCTCCGTCACCTCCTGTCGGTGTAGAGGCACCAGAGCCCCACCCGACCCCCTCCTCAGGACCACGTGGGCGGGGCCTGGCCTCAGGTCCAAGGTGAGGATGAACAGGTAGATCCCATTCACCGGAGCGGTGAAGGAGCCGGTGTTGGAGTAAAACTGACCCGGGTTCAGAGATGCTTCTAACACGATGGCGCCGTTCGAGATGCTCAGAGGAGATCCAGCCACGAACAGCAGAGAGCCTTCTGATAGGCTGGACGAGACGGGAACAACACCTGGAGAGAAAAGGAGGGTCAGGAGTCTGCACCTCTAAAGCTCACTAGTTTATACGATACATTTGTTTAATCCGCACAAAAACTAAAGTGTAAAAATGACAATTGGTTGTTTTAGAAAAGATTACAGTGCAAACGTCCTGAAGTCTGCAACTGTCCAGAGCCAAGAAATTGTACGACACAAACACCCTTAAAACAGCGAGCTGTCGTTTCTACACTTCAGCTGTCGTTCAGATTAAATGAACATCTCTTTACAGTCGTTTTGTGTCTCCTTGTGGTCGAGTTGACTCGAGCGATTCATGAAAGGTTTGTGCAGTGAGAGAGTTTGATAAATCTGACTTCAAACACTTGTACAGACAGAAAGAGGTTTAGGAGAAGAGTACGAAACGTTCCGTAGAGTCTACGCTCACCTGATGACTCCCTCCTGCTTCGATGGTTTCCTCCTCCTCTCTTCTTCTCTTTCTTCCCATCTTTGTTCTTCACAAGCTGCCACAGTTTATCGAGCTCCAGCGTGGCATCAGATCCCGCCAGCACGTCGGCATTACTGAAGACGTTCTTGAACACCCTCAGATGTTCCTCCAGCCCTCTCTTCAGCCACATCACCTCCGCCTGCAGTTTGGCCTCCACACCACCGGGCGGCGCCTCTCTCTCAGTGGAAGTGTTACAGGGTTTCTCCTCCAGCCGGAGCACCTTCAGCCCCAGCTCCTCCACGGTTTTCTCCAAGTTCCACAGATCACTGCCATCTCCTCCGTGCTCCGGACGCCTCCCCTCAGGGTGGAGGAGGAGCTGACGCTCCCTGGCTGGAACTCCACCGCTCCTCATGCTGCCAGTCGGGAGCCAGTCGTCAGGGAGGAGGTGGGAGGAGGGCTGGTCAGCAGACGGTACCTCCTCTCTGCCTCCTGGGAGCAGAAGGAGTCAAACATTAATCTGATCGTGTGATCACAGATGTCCTCCCTCCCTTTCTCTGCCCTCATTCACTGTTTCAATAAAGGCAAACATTCTCAAAATACTGTTGCACTTTTATTGGTGCATAAAACAAGCAAACCTTAGGAAGTGTGTGTCCCCAAAACGCCAATGATATTTTACTTCCTGTTACTTATCTATCTTCTGTCTAAAAACACCATCAAAGCAACACTATGGTCCGCGGGTAAGTTAGTACCTGAGGACGAACGCTTCTCGGTCAGTCAGTGTTAACAGGTCCGTCTCAGACAGAGAGGACGACTGCACTCTGTCGCATGTTGTTGGTGTTACAACACGTTTTGCTCCAAAGGGGGTTTAAATCAAGCGTTCAGGCACACAGATGGAAAAACGTGACGTCAAACATCCAGCTGATCGTCAGGCAGATGTTTTAGTTTAGGAATGAAATACAGAGATGAAGCTTTAAACGTTAGCATGCTGATTGTATCAGTGCAGGTGCTGAAGGTGAGGGTTGAGGAGGAGACGTGCTGTAAGTGACTGACAGGTTCACAGTAGCCACATACATGCGTTTAAAGAGCTGTCAACACTGACGGAGGACGAAACCCAGTCTTCCTCCTAAAGTTCAGCTGAAGATCACGGAGTCTTCATCAGTCTAACTCTAAATCTAATTAACTGAAAACAGTCAGAATGCAGAATCAAAGAAAACCTTGATTTTTGAATGTGGGAGAATAGTTTCCACCAGCAGCACAATGCACTGCACAGAGGAAGAGGAGGTAAAACTGCAGAAAACATTAAATCCTTGGAAAAACATGTTTGATTGACATGCACTGGCTCAAGTATTACATCATTTTCTGTTAGTATTTGTACAGTACATGCAAAATCAGGATACAGAACATTAGTATGCAGTATGGATCTGGGACATGTGAGTATTGTTTAAAGATGGACTTAAACAAATGGGACCTCAGTGACTAAAGAAAGAGAGAATGTTGTGTTCATCAGCCAAATGAAAATATATGGGGCCGCAGTGAGAGTGTGGAAAAACAGACCGAAAGTGAATTTAAGAAGAGCATAAATTATTAAGTGGGGGGAACAAAAGAACAAGATTTATCAAAATGCAGTGGTGGAAGAAGTACTTTACTTTTAAGTACTTCAAAAGTACTCATTAAGCAAAATATAATTATTCTGATCACTTTAATGTTGCAGCTGGTGAAGGTGGGGGTCATTTGAATCACTTTATATTCTGCTGGTAGATCAATAATATTACATCATCGTTTATCAGTTGATTCTATTTTGTTTTAATAATCTGAATCTGTAAAGTAACTGAAGCTGTCAGATAAATGT
>SEMN01001377.1:0-63761 GCA_005408345.1 Macquaria australasica
CTTCTTTCTCTTGAGCATCTCCCCTCCCTCTCCCCCCTTTTGGGGAGAGGTGGGGGGAGAGCCAGGGTACGCCTAGTCCGGCGAGGTTGTGGTTGCAGGTGTAGACACGCCGCCCACTTCCTGTCCCTGGTATCTCTTTGCCTCTCTCTATTCTCTTCCCAACCACTAGGGGGTGGTCTTTTTTGAAAAACTGGGGGGGGTTTTCCAGTTGTTGGCAACTGTGCCCCACACGACCAATTGGTCTCTTCTACCCACATAGTATGTTCTTCAGTTTGAAGGGACTTTTTAGGGTTATTATATTTTACCTGGGCTTCATTTACTCTAAGTTTTTCTACCCACTATAGTGGGTCTTCCAGTATATACAAGCTTTTTGCTGGCTTTTCAAACTACCCTCCGCAGATTTTACAGGAGGGCGACTTCGGAGACTGTCGTCCTCCCTAGGTACATAAAAAACATATAATACTTGCCTGTTGGAACGTGTGAGGGTCTGGGGGTCCCTGGGAGGCCGGGGTGGCAGTGTTTGTCGCTGCGGGCCCTGGCCCTTCCTGGCCCTGGGGGACTGGGACGGCACCGTTTGTCGGGGCTGGTCCTGGCCTTCCCGGGGGTTGGGCCCCTGGGCTTTAACCATCTTGGATGGGTGACTCTGAGGATACGGGGTGCCGTGTTGTTGCAACGCTGACCCCTGTGTCTGGTTCCCTGGAGGGCCCGGGGACGGTTCTGCTTCGGCGGGGCCTGTCCTGGTTTTTCTGGGTGAGGAGTGCCCTGGATGATTTCTTCACATGCCCAGCCGGACTAACAGCAAATTGGCTTGACGGGACACACCCTGGGTCCTGATCAGACTCCGGGGGGGCCTTCCTGGGTGAGGGTGTCTAGTGATAATGGCCGAAACGCCCTGTGATCCTGAGGTCCACTACTGATGATGTGTCCTGAAATTTAGATGCAACACAGAAACATAGGATCATTACACACTATACGATTCATATCGTCATACTTTAACCTAAGGCTAGCAACCTAGGCCAATTTCTGTTTACCTCTGTGGATCTACTCCTAACCCCATCCCTGTGGCTTATCCTAACCCTAATCACTTAGAGAGGCATGCCTAACCCCAACCGTCTCCATTTGGGACACCTCTGGGTCGGGCCCTGGTCCTTCCGTTTCCTGGAGGGGCCGGGAGGGCACCACTTGGCCGGGGCTGGTACGGGTCTTCCGGTGGGGGGTCTCCGGGGACAGTGGCGATCCTTGCTGCTGGCCCTGGTCCCGCCTTTTGTCGGGGGACCCCGGAAGGCACTGCTGGGTCGGGGCTTTTCCTGGTCTTCCGGTGACGGGTCTCCGGGGCGTTGACTGTCATGAGGTGATGCTCTGTGGGATCAGAGAGGCTGTGTTATCACGCGGCTGTTTCTGGTCCTTTAACCTGGGGGGGTGGACTTGGAAGGCACTGCTTGGTCGGGGCTGGTCCTTGTTCTCCTCCTGGGGGGGCGCCCTGGAGACGGTGGCGCTTCTCCAATGGGGGGGTCTCCGGGGACGGCGGCGGATCTCGCTGCTGGCCCTGGTCCCGCCTCGTGTTGGAGGGCCCCCCGGTGGGACTCCACCGGGTCGTAACAGTTAGCCACCCTTGGGCTTTATCCCCTGCCTGGTGGGCTTTCCTAACCCTAACCATTTGGGCCATTTGCCTAATCCTACCCCTATCAGTTCCCTTTGGGACACTTCTGGGACTGAGACCCATCCTGGTGATTAACCCTGAACCTAACCGCCACTGGCTGGTGTATGGGTTTTACCATCTCCGCTTCTGGAGCTGCCTTTGTGGCCTACCCCTAATTACCTCCAAGTCACTTTATGGTAATACTGGGACCCAGCCACCCTTTACTTGGGTCTGGACTCCGGACCTACCCCTACTTACCCCCGTTGGCCTATTCACAGGGCCTGGTTTTCTGCTCTTTCCTTTCTCCCTCTTGGTGGGGGGGCGCACAGTCTGGGGAGTCCTGAATGACATGCGTTGGCCCGTGCCCTCCTTTGGCTCTCTACTCCAAACTGCGTAGTCGTTGGACGAAGCGGGGAGAGCCATCGAGATAAAAATTACAACCCCTAACCCTAACCACTAGGTAGTTTTCATCCCTATAACCTAACCCAAAAATAATCTTCCTGACTGAACTTGTGCTGAACTTCATTTCACAATGACATCTTGCTCATCTCCAACACACAAACAGGACCAGCAGGTTGTAAAGTTTACTTATTAAATACAGCCTCTTTATTTTAATTTTGTAAAAATCAGTAAAACAAAAAAAACCTTCAACATCATGGTTGGGTGATGCAATCTAAAACACGTCAGCTGTTAAGGCTAGTGGTTACCAAAACTGAGTGAGCCTTTTACATTTTACATGCAGTCTGTTGAATAATAAAACATCTCCTGCTGTTTTCTTTCTTTTGTTTTTTTACCATCACTGCTATTTCCATCAGTTCATAACACTTAATTACTCTACTGTAAAACTAGAGGCCAAAGTCTTAAAGGTCATGAAAAACAAACATCAGAGTACAAATCTGTTGAAATACAAAACACAAAGAAGTAACAATTAAAATTTGCCTTTAATTGTTAAAATTAACTACAATACTCAATAAATACCATTAATAATTTTATAATATGTTTCCTGTCTTCACTTACTGCTACACTCAAACAGATTAAATTTACACAGACTACTAAAATATTTAAGAGGTTTGTAAAAAAAAAAAACAATGACACTACCAGGACAAATAAAGGACCAGAAAACCACAACCTGCCAGTGGACACTGGTGGTGATGGAGGCTCCTGAGCTGAAGATGGAAGGTTTTCAGAGGCTGCTTGGCATTAAGGACTCATACTTCAGCATGAACATACCAGTGAACTACAAGAGTTGAGAGTTTGTTAAAGCCATGAAAAATTACTTTCAGCAGCCAACTGAGGAGGACCAGGTGTATGATAGAAGCTGCTGAGGGACTACATCTCCCAGAATGCTTACAGTGTGGGGTTTTCTAATGAAAAGATGGAGCGAAAGATGCCAGGGTAGCCCTGCTAAACCTATGAGAACTGATTTAAAAACTCAGGGAATTATTGAAAAAGAGACTGTAGTACATGTTTTGTATCACTGTATAATACACAACAGTAAGAAAAGACATTATTAATATGATTATTGTTATTACTTCAGAGTAAGAACAGTACGTCTGATTTCATAGTCAGAAAATTTCACCCACAGAAAAAAACTACCTCTTTATAAAAAATTAGCATTTTTCAGTGTACACCATGAAATAATTAATAGATTTTGGTGTATTTTATTGTGAAAAACATACTTTCATTTTTTGTGATTGTATCAGTGTGTTGTTTACATTTTAAGTGCATTTGTGTCGAATACTTTGGTCATTAACCTAAAAACAACAGGCAGTCAAAAGGTAACTTTAAATTCATAAATAAATGAAAGAGCTCAAAGATCTAAGTGAACAGTCCAACACTTTGGGAAATGCTCCAGTACAGAGAAATGCAGGATGTGTTTAGCCTAGCTTAGCACAAAGATTGGATGCAGGGGGAAATGGGGCAAACTCCTAGCCTAGCTCCATCAGAAGAGAAAAAGTTAACCCTAAACCTAACAACTTGTCTGATTTTCACATTGTTATATGTTTAAATGTTGTGTATTGTTTATTGAACAGGTGTACAAATGGAAATGTAAAAAGGAGACATTGTGGATTTAGCAGCAATTCAGTTCAGTTTTATTTATATAGCGCCAAATCATAACAGATGTTTTCTCAGGGCACTTTTGCTATAGAGCAGAGGCCTGTACTATGAAGCAGGATTCAGGGTTACTGAGGTAACTTACGGTTTAACTCTGGATTTTCAGTTTTACGACAGTAGTTCACTTGTTACTGGGGTATATCTTCATGGTAACTTATGCTGCATACCTAACCTGCTCCAGAGCAGGTTATGTTTGAGATAACAGATCAACTCGTATAAAAGCGGCGTCTACTGACCAATCAATTCTCTTGGAAAATGGCATCACCAATAGAAGATAAAATGGAGCTTGGTGGTTTTTATTTGCTCTAAGTCTGTTTGACACTGCAGGGGTTGCAGCTGAAAGATAAAACCATCATATACGCCATAAGAATACATCTAAGCAACACATTCATTTAATGGAATACACAAATGTAATTATAGTCAGATATACTTGTTCCCTAATGACAATGCAGTGATATTATAAGACTGTTAATTTACACATTCAAACAGTCAGATTTTTTGCCAGCTGTCCTTCCTGCATTTGGCAACTGCAGCTGTGTTGCTTTTAGCCTGGATAATGTGTTTAAATTTTTCCTATTTCTCTAATATTATCAGTTTGGTGCCAGTACACCTGTCATGTTTGTGATTGGTCACATGCTGCAAACACCGCCCCTTTTATGTGAGTGTGCTCATGGCTGGATGTGGAAACCCTGGGTTGATTTACTGAGCTGATAACCACCATTGTTTGACTGCTTAGTGTGATCGAACTTGTTAGGCTTAGTGAAGTCAGATAATAAAAAAAATATCCTGAGTATGTTGAACTGGCTTCATAGTACAGGCCTCAGGTCTAGACCGTACTCTTTATAAAGCAGTTATCATTGGAGCTATTTGTTGAGCAACAACTGCTGATTGGTTAGCTGACAACATACAACATGTCAATCAGTCAGACTTGGACTAAGGTTAGGGTTAAGCTAGGCTAATATACCTCTCTGTGTCCTGGAGGAACAGAGATGAATCATCTGCTCCTCTGACTCTGTCCGAGTCAGAGAACATGAGGATTTATCTAAAGGATGAATTTATTCTTTAATCTTACTGTATTTATTCTTCAGTGTTACTGTATGATGTGGTAGAGTGTAACATTATAAAGGACTTGGTGGCCATTATTCCAGGCATACAGTGCTCTGTCCCGGGGGTTGTAGTCGAGCATGGACAGGTGGCTGTATTTATTGGTCAGAGGAATGTCAATGTACTCGTAGGTTGAGGAGTTGGTGGAGTAGGCGTAGTACACTTTGGTTCCACCAGAGTATCCATTAGTAACGTAAAGGGTTCCACAGATCATGAAGGCCTCGCCCGCGCTGCGTTTTGGGTGGTTGGTGGTCCAGCTGCGGATGATCTGCAGAGTGTTTGGGTTTAACTGACTGAGGACGATGTTTCCAGCGTTCTGATTAGTGGCGTAGACGGCCCAGAGCCCCCCTTCATCCACCATGAGGTCGATGTCCGAGTGCCCCCCCCAGGAGTAATGGTACATGTTGTTGTAGCCAGCGAAGTCAAGCTGTCGGGAGCGGCTGATGAGCGACGTGCTGAAGTCAAACTTGATGATGGTGTGACTCTGAAACTTGTTGAAGTAAATAGATCCATTATAAACCACCTGACCAGTACCAGACCAGGGGTGAGGCAGGCGGTGAGAGGTAAAGTTATCTGTTGTCATGAAGTCATACATTGACTGATACTCCCGAACAAAGCGGTTGTTATGGTAACCATCCATGTACCACACCTGTAAGGGAAGAAACCAAAAATAAGGTGAAAAAGATCTAAAAATATGTACCGAGTTTGGTTATTTTTGGTGTCAGTGTGATACATGACTGTGTTCCCTAAAATATACAAATAATGTTACATGTTACATTTTATTAACCTTGCAGGCTGATCATTATGTCATCTTTTTAAACACTGTAGTACTTGAAATGAATGGTGTACGCTCTTAGTTAATCCATATATAATAACTATAACATATTTTATCTATATACTATAATTGTTAGTTTAGCCATATAAAATACACTGTGATGTAATCTCACTATATACAATAATGTACTCTCACCATGTACTCATAAAAGATGAGGCCCTGCATGTTTGTGTGTGTGTGTGGATGTGGGTGAACTTGTCCTTACAGTCAGATTGTATGGAAGTTAAGATGAGGCAGGATGGGAGAAAGAGCAAATTGCTGTGTTAAAGTCCAGATTGACCTGACCAGAGTTTGAACCATGCGGCTTGACTGTATGACCACACACTATGTAGTGTTTATGAAAAAGTTTATATTCCACAATTCATGCTCTGTCTCAATTGTGATCCTTTAATTGCATGAGTTTGTTGGGAACTGGGTAGGAGGCTGTTTTAATTAGGCAGCGTTGAACTTGGTACCTGGGAGAACAGGTACCAAGTCTCTGAGAAGGGCTGAATCTACGTATCTCGTGGTCTAATGAAAAGATGAGAAGGTCGCTACGACCTGATTGTTTATGGAGGGAGGATGGAATATGGGAAAATAGGATTATCAGTTAATTAATAATATTCTTTCAAAGACTTTCAAAGAAGAGTCTGAGCCAGAAAAGCCCAAGGGATGAGATAAGACGTGATGGCCACCACCCAGTTTAAGGTATAAAACACTAACTTTTCTTTGTTAGTTGGCTGCTCTCAAGACAACACAGTTTACTTGTATTCTGTCTTGATGCAAATAAACCTATGTGAATTGAACTGGCACTCTGAACTGGTCTCTTTTGCTGTTTGTGCATTTTTTCTTTGACTCAAAGTCACTTATCAGTGAGGGTAGTGGTACCTCATCTACTTTAATTTATAGTAAGTTGAAGTTTAATTAACGACATCTGGACCTGAAGAAAAAAAAAAGAAAATCCACCACATACTGAAGTCACAGCTAAAGTAACACTTCACTATTAGCAGCTAACATGAATGCTAACTATCAACCTACCTGCTTCTCTTCTAAAGTCAAAAACATATTTTTCTTTTTGTCCTTTCTGCTTCTGGTTAATCTCTTCCTGTTTCCACGCAGTCTGAAAACCAGGACTCATCCTGTTTCAATCCTGAATAAATGTTGACTATTATACAGCTTTTACTGTGGTTGTATTTGTGATCAGCATTACTTTAAAATGTTAAAATAATACTATATTACCATAATACTAATAGTACTTCAGTGTGTCTCTTCCATATGGTAGTAGTTTTGAGAGACAGATTAAAAACAAAAAGGTCCAAATCTGAGCAGCAGAGGTGGAGATATCCTGACTTTTAGTTCAAATACACTGGATTCTATATTTTCCATAATGCACCTGGACAGTGTCTTTCATTCTAGAGCCTCCCTGCAGGTTAACAGCCATGTCTTTCAAACTCCACACCTCCAGTTTTTTAACACAGACTGGATGTTAGACATGTGTAGTCTCCAAGCTGAGATAAAACTGACATTGTATTCTTGTGTTGTGTTGTTGTTGTGTTGTATTTTGTGGCTGAGACTTACTCTGTTGTCTCCAGCCGGAGCAATCGGGTCGGTCATCCACGATCCAAACCTCGATCCAGATGTTTTAATCGTGATTGGCTCAGAGATTCCTGTCAGCTTCCCACAGGCTGAAACACATACAGGAACCTATGAAGGTACAGGGTGGACAAAATAACAGGAACATCTGCGCAAACTGAGGTGAATGGAGTTTAGTTTGTGTTGTTCACAACTTTGAAAGATGACATGAAAAAAACAACAGGTTTTTCTGGAGTCCCTGTTACACTGATAATCTACAGAAACCACTGAAAACGTTTTCTGAGGGACTGCTGTCTACTGAAAAACACTGTTGAACATAAGAACGTGTTTTTCAGTTGGACCCTGTTGTGTTTGTTTGTGTTCTGTTATGTTCTGTGTTTAGCGACTACGCTTGCCCAGTACCACTCAGATCCTCCCCAGTACCACCCCACTGGTACTTGTTTGTTTATTCCTCTGTTATTTACTCATCCAGCCACTGTGTGTCTTTGTCTGTTTATTTATTATGTGTTCGTTTGTTTACTCACCGACCCCTGTATACCTCTGTCTGTGTGTTTGTGTATTAGTTTGTTTATTTCTAGGTGTGTTTGTTTGTTTATTCCACTGTTGTTAAGTCACCCGCCTCTGCATGCATGCCCTTGGTCGGTCTCCTTTTGATGTTTGTTTATTTGTCTGTTTGTGTATTTGTTTGTTTTTGTTATAATTTGGTGCTATGTAAATTGAATTGTTTATTAGTTGTCTGTTTGTTCAAACATCAGTATTCATTTGCTTCTTTATTTACTTTTCTCTTTGGTTATTCATCTGTTGTTCACTCACCCAGCCTCTGCATGCAGGCCCTCAGTCGGTCCTCCAGGCTCACCACTCGGTTGTGGAGCTCCTGGTAGTCCAGACCTCCCAGTTGTTCCTGCAGTGATCCCAGCAGCTCTGTCACATTCGCTGCCTCCTCCTTAAACTGTCGGACCAGCAGAGCATCGGCCTTGTAGGCCTCCAGAACCGGAATCAGAGGACGTAACTCCTCCATCTTTAATTTGATGGACTGACAGACAGACAGCAGAGATCAATAACCGTGTAGGTCAGACTTTCCAGACATCTTCCTACAGTCCACCTTCACGTGGTGGTCTGAGCTTCAGATGTTTGTTAATTCTAGATGGTGCAGTGTTTACATTTCATAGATTAATGATTAATGCTTGGATACTTAACTTTAAGAACACTGCTCATTCTGATAGATGCTATAAATCATGAAAATTATTGAACCTGTTCACACTGATCAATACTGAGAACTGACACCTTTTCTACACAGGCATTAGCATTAGCAGCACTTTAGCAGAGCAGCAGCTCTGGTTCAGGTACGGTATTGAATGTAGGCCAGCAGGACTCAGAGCCCAATCACTTTAGTAATGCGTATAAAACAAAAGAAAATAGACTTGTAAGAAGTGTAAGTATAGCACAAGTAAAACGTGACCTGTCACACAGTTCATATAGACACCTAGATTTATCCAAATAGAAGCAAATCTTTTCTGTCAGACACTTCCTGTGTGGACATGCCGTGAGTTATCAAACATACGTACAGTGTCAGCTGGGGCTGTGACAAAGACCGCACAACCACACAGCTGGAATACTGCGGACATGTTATGCCTACTGCGGGTTGAGCTCATTACTATCATCACCGTAATTTTTTTTGCAAAGTTACAGGAGTGCATATGGTGTGTGATATGAAATCTAATAAATGCAATAATCATTGGGCGGATTTGACACTTTTAAAGAGGGGTGCCAGTCAGAGTCACGTCTGACAAATAATAATTATAAAATAGAAAGAAACCATAAAAAACAAAGTAAATAGCAATGAAATATAAATCACCAAAAACCAGCACTGCAAAAACAAACAGACCACAACTCTTTTCAGTTTTCAGTATTAAATCAAGTGAGCAAAGCAATATCTGTGTGTGTGTGTGTGAGTGCGTGTGAAAGACTCGTCCCACAGTCTCAGAGTTATGTAAATCCACTCGGTAAAGTGTTGTTTTGTTTTCCCCACAATCCCAAAACAAGTCAGTCCCAATCCAGTTCACAAACAACTGTATTTGCAGTTCACTAACAGTGATTATTTACATTAGGCTATATACACCAGGTACTCACGGTACCATCAATCAATCAGTCAGTCGTCAGTAGTCAGGTTTACAGCGTCAGCCTTAGCTCCGCCAAGACTGGCAACTCCTGGAGAAACTCGACTGGGAAATACACATCCACTGAATCATTCCTCCTCCTGACACAGGCTCCAGAGACAAGGCATATGTTTAACCAGAAGGTGGCTCCAATGAGTCAGATTTTATAATGTGATCTGATGCAGAGGGTAAAGCTGGTGTATCCTACTGACCCCAAAAAACACTGGTGGCAGATTTCCTGGTAAACTGCGGGAATACGTTGCTTTTTCACCGCAGTAAGAAAAAATCCATACCGTCACAGCCCTAGTTTCAGCCATGTTTATCAGCTGTTATAAATGTACTTGTTTCCTGTGTCCACACAGGAGGTGTTTCAGAGCTTTTTTCAGTCATCTGTCTTATCTATGAAATGTAATAGCTTTGCTGAGTTGTTGATTGGTAGTTTAAGCCATGCTGTCATGTGAAGACTGAGCTGTTGATTGGTAGATCAAGGCATGATGTCATGATGTGGGCGTTACCTTATACTGTCTGGCAATGTTGCTCTCATGTCCATCTTCCACTTGTTTGAATTTGTTTTCCAGACCCTTCAGTTGAATTTCCATTTTCTCTACAAACTGCAGATCTCTCTGAGTCCGCTGGTCCAGAACCTCAATGGACTGACTCATATTCTGAACCTGGACGACACAAACACACAACACATATATTACTGCTACTGCTACTACTGCCACTCTACTACTAATGTACTTTTATAATAAACTTCACTGTCAGGTTATCTGGTAATACCAGAATCAGCAGTAGTATCATCATTATTATTAATATTGTTATCAGTAGTATTATTTTCAGCAGTACCATCAGTAGTATTATTGCCAGTAGTATGGCCTAATAATCAGTAGTATTTTGTACCTTCTCCAGCAGCTGTCTGAGCTGTTTGGTTCGGGCGTCTCTGGAGCAGATCGTCTGCTGAGGAGCAACCACCGTACAAACACATCGACCTTCAGAGTCCTGAGCTGAACTGTACACCTGCCAGCCCTCCTCAGGGGCAGATGGACCCACCTATCAGACAGGACAGAAGACAACGATGGAAGTGCAACTCTGCAGTGCAGAGCTGTGTTTACAATTATCAAGTAAAAGAAATCAATCAATCAACTAGTAGTCCCTCTACCTCTCTCTCTCTCTCTTCAACCTGCAAACCTACCAGTCCTGCTCAGGGGAAGACAGACCCAAGTTCATCTTCTTCTCCTGCAGAAATCCTTAATTCAAATCAAGAGGAAGTAGTTTTGTCATGTGTAGTTTGTGTTTGCTGCCCTCTGCAGACTGAACTCAGTATCATACACTGATGTATTTATACTGATTATATTGTTACTGTTATTATTATCCTGCTGAAAGAGGCCACTGCCATTAGGGAATACCGTTTCCATGAAGGGGTGTACTTGGTCTGCAACAATGTTTAGGTAGGTGGTACGTGTCAAAGTAACATTCACATGAATGGCAGGACCCAAGGTTTCCCAGCAGAACATTGCCCAAAGCATCACACTGCCTCCGCCAGCTTGCCTTCTTTCCATAATGCATCCTGGTGCCATGTCTTCCCCAGATAAACAACGCACACGCACCTGGCCATCCACATGATGTAAAAGAAAACGTGATTCATCCGTGGTCCAGTTCTGATGCTCATGTGCCCATTGTATTCGGTGGACAGGGGTCAGCATGGGCACCCTGTCTGGTCTGCGGCTACACAGCCCCATACGCAACAAACTGCGATGCACTATGTGTTCTGACACCTTTCTATCAGAACCAGTATTAACTTTTTCAGCAATCTGAGCTACAGTAGCTCTTCTGTTGGATTGGACCACATGGGCCAGCCTTTGCTCCCCACATGCATCAGTGAGCCTTGGCCACCCATGACCCTGTTGCAGGTTAACCGGTTTCCCTTCCTTGGACCACTTTTGGTAGGTACTGACCACTACAGAACGGGAACACCCCACAAGAGCTGCAGCTTTGGAGATGCTCTGACCCAGTTGTCTAGCCATCACAATTTGGCCCTTGTCAAAGTCGCTCACATCCTTATGCTTGCCCACTTTTCCTGCTTCCAACACATCAACTTCGATGACAAAATGTTCGCACACATATACACACATATACACATACGTATACATATATACACATAGACATATACACATGTATACACATACAGTATATATACACACATATATATGTATATATGTGTGTATATATATACACGTATACATATATACACATAGACATATACACATGTATACACATACAGTATATATACACACATATACATATATACGTATATATGTATACATATACATACATATATACACATACATATACACATGTATACACATATATACACATACAGTATATATACACACATATATACATATATATAGATATATACACATATATATATACACACACACACACATATATATACACACATACATCCAGTACCCATCACAGTGGCAGACATCCAAGAAAGAGTCAAGTATGAAGAGCTGGACAGCACCAGGACCTCACATGATCCACACCTACTGGCTAAAGAAGCTAACTGCGCTGCATGAATGCCTGGTAGCTGCTAATGGATGGGATCCATTCCTTTTTCCCAGAAAGGAATTGGTAAGAACACCAGAGGTAGAGCAGTCACCCGAGACTGTAAGACCAGACAGACCAATCTGTGCACCACCTGGACTGACTACAAGAAAGCCTACGACTTGATGCCTCACACATCAACAGGACTCTAAGTGCCTTCATCAAGAACTCAATGGGGCTGTGGAAAACGACCCTAGAGGCCAACTTCAAGCCAGTTGCACAAGTCACCATCAAGTGCGGCAAATACCAAGGAGATGTGCTGTCCCCGCTGCTGTTCTGCATAGGTCTGAACCCTCTCAGCCAGATCATCACAAAGAGTGGCTACGGATACTGGCTATGGAATGGAGCAACCATCAGCCACCTCCTCTACATGGATGACATCAAACTGTATGCCAAGAATGAGCGAGACATTGACTCACTGATCCACACCACCAGGATCTACAGCAACGACATTGGAAGAGAAGGTAGTCAAAACTGAAGGGATTAGACTACCAGAAGGTGACATAGCAGATGTTGAGGACAGCTGCAAGTACCTTGGGATCCTGCAAGAAAATGGGAACCATGAAGAGGCTGCAAGAAAATCAGCCACAGCCAAATACCTCCACAGAGTAAGGCAAGTCCTGACAAGTCAACTGAATGGGAAGAACAAGGTCTGAGCTATCAACACCTACACCCTGCCCATCATCAGATACCCTGCTGGCATAATAAGCTGGCCAAAAGAGGAGATAGAAGACAAGACAGGCATAGAGGATTTCACTCCAAGTCCAGCACCCTGTGACTGTACACTAAGCGGAAGGAAGAAGGCCAAGGACTAGTGAGTGTCAGAGCCACTATCCAGGATGAAACAACAAAGATCCATGAGTACATCAGGAAAATGGCCCCAAGTGATGAGTTGCTTAGAGAATACCTCAGGCAGCAGAAGCCTGATGAGGAAGAAGAGCAGGTGGAACCATCATGGGAGGACAAACCCCTGCACAGTATGTACCACTGGTAGATAGAAGAAGTGGCTGATATTGAAAAATCCTACCAGTGGCTGGAAAACACTGACCTGAAAGACAGCACAGAGGCACTAATCATGGCAGCACAGGAACAGGCTCTGAGCAAGATCGATAGAGGCCGGGGTCTAACACACCAGGCAGGACTCCAGGTGCCAACTGTGCAAAGATGCCCCTGAGACAATCCAGCACATAACAGCGGGTTGTAAGATGCTAGCAGGCAGGGCGTACATGGAACGCCATAACCAAGTGGCTGGCATAGTGTACAGGAACATCTGTGCCGAGTATGGTCTGGAAGTCCCAAGGTCAAAATGGGACACACCTCCAAAGGTGGTTGAGAATGACCAAACTAAGATCCTGTGGGTCTTCCAGATACAGACCGACAAACTGGTGATGGCGAACCAACCGGACATAGTAGTGGTGGACAAATAGCAGAAGAAGGCAGTAGTAATAGATGTAGCAATCCCAAGCGACAGCAACATCAGGAAGGACCACGAGAAGCTTGAGACATACCAAGGGCTGCGAGAAGAACTAGAAAAGATGTGGAAAGTGAAGGCAACAGTGGTCCCCATCACAGCCCCCAAACTGGGAGAGTGGCTCCAGCAGAGAAGAAAAAGAAGAAAAATATTTGATCAAACATTTCTTGATGCATCAAAATGACAAAACATGAACTCAATGTGTTACAATCAGATTAATGTTGATCTGTAAAATATTAAAGTGACTGAAGACAGGAATCTACAGTGATTGGTCTGACACATTAAAGGAACTAGGACCAATGTTAGCCTAGCTTACCTCAAAGATTGGAACCAGAGGGAAACTGTAGCACACAGATGGCAGCAAACTAACATGCAAAGTGCTGACCTGAGCAACGTGTCTTTCCCGAAGACACTGACTTGGAAGACTTGGAACAGGAAAAGTGATTAAATAATAATAGTGAGGACTACAGTGACCAGCAGCTGTTTGAGTAGAGCAAAAATTATATTCAGACAGAAAGTTGTTGGGTTAAAATGGATGAATATTTCTACCAAATAAAGTAGAGAAACTGGATGTAAATGTTGTAAATTAGCCCGAGGCAGTCTGAGAAGTGTTAGCATTAGTGTTGGCGTTAGCATTAGCAGAGGATAAATCTGAGCCCTGATGTTTAAAACCTCAAGTAAAAATGTCAGAATTAGTTTCAGACATTCAGAGAAAATGGAGCTGATGACGAATCTAGAGTTTAGATGTCAGAAAAATTAACTTCCTGCTTCTTTCACTATTCTTATATTATTATTATAAGAGATCAGATAAGATAAGCCTTTATTGTCCCACAGCGGGGAAATTTTCAGCGTTACAGCAGCCAGCAAGAGTGTCCTATATAGAAATACAATAAAATAAATAGAAAAATAGTCCTGTACACAGTACAGACAGTAATAAATAATAAAGTGACTGAGTGCAGCTGTAAATATGAACAAATAGATAAGATAAAATATTGCACATATATAATATACATGTACATGAAAATATTGCACAGCAACAGATGAAGTAGATAACATCATGAATAAAATATATGCATGAAGATAATGCACAGCAGCAGATGAAGTATAGTAGCAAACAGTCTGCGTACTGACAGTCGACAGTCATGTGTAGATTACCGGGAGTTGTACTGATTGTAGAGTCTGACAGCAGCAGGCAGGAAGGACCTACGGTACCTCTCCTTCAGACACCGCGGGTGGAGCAGCTGGTCGCTGAAGGAGCTGCCCAGTGCTGATAGAGTGACCTGTAGGGGGTGGGAAGTGTTCTCCAGTAGTGATGATAGCTTGGTACCATTCTCCTGCCTCCCACCACCTCCACTGGGTCCAGAGGGCATCCAAGGACAGAGCTGGCCTTTTTTACCAGTCTGTCCAGTCTCTTCCTGTCCCTGAAAGAGATGCCACTGGCCCAGCAGGCCACCCCATACAAGATGGCTGATGCCACCACAGAGTCATAGAAAGTCCTCAGGAGCGCACCCTGCACTCCAAAAGATCTTAGTCACCTGAGCAGAAAGAAATGGCTCTGGCCCTTTTTAAACAGAGCGTCCGTATTGTCTGACCAGTCCAGTTTGTTGTTCAAGTGAACACCGAGATACTTGTACGATCTCACAATCTCAATGTCCGTTCCCTGGATGTTCACTGGTGTAGGTGGAGGGAGTTTGCGCCTGCCGAAGTCCACCACCAGCTCTTTGGTTTTACCCACACTGATCTGGAGGCGGTTCAGCTGACACCAACCCACAAAGCCCTGGGTCAGTTCTCTGTACTCCCTATCATCCCCGTTGGTGATGAGGCTGACGATGGCAGAGTCGTCAGAGAACTTCTGCAGGTGACAGTTCGAAGTGTTGTGGGTGAAGTCCGCTGTGTAGAAGGTGAACAGGAAAGGCACCAGAACGGTTCCCTGTGGAGCCCCTGTGCTGCAGAGAAGTGTGTCAGATACACAGTCCTGTAACCTCACATACTGTGGTCGGTTTGTGAGGTAGTTCAGGATCCATGCTGCCAGGTGATGGTCCACCCCAGCGTGCTCCAACTTGTCCCCCAGAATCCTGGGCTGGATGGTGTTAAATGCACTGGAGAAATCAAAAGACATGATCCTCACAGTGTTTCCAGCCTTTTCCAGGTGAGAGAGGGATGTGTGAAGTAGGTAAATGACAGCGTCATCCACCCCAATGCCGGGTTGGTAGGCAAACTGCAGAGGGTCCATAAATGGGCTCAGCAGTGGACGCAGGTGGACAAGAACCAGTCTCTCCAGGGTCTTCATCAGGTGAGAGGTCAATGCCACTGGCCTGTAGCCATTGAGGTCCTTGGGGTGTGGGGTCTTCGGCACAGGAACCAGACACGATGTTTTCCACAGTTGTGGTACCCTCCCCAGCTTCAGACTCAGGTTGAACAGGTGCTCAACAATCCCACACAGCTGGTCCGCACAGGACCTCAGAAGTCTGGAGCTGATGCCGTCTGGGCCCACCGCCTTCCTCACCCTCATCTTCCTCAGTTTGTTTCTCACCTGGGATGTTGTGACGAACAGCCCAGTTGAGCTTGTAGGGGGCAGGGGGGCTGAATGGGGGTGTTTGAGGGTGTGAAATGGGGAGATGGGCCCAGCCCAGGCTGTGGTGTGGGTGTATTAAGTGGCTGTAAGCTGAGGGCTGTGGGGAGTGGTGAGATGAGGGAGGGGGGGGGGCTGCAGGCAGGAAGGGTAGATGGTGATGATGGTTGCAGGGGGGATGGGGCAAGGGGAGGGGTAGATGCCTGATTGAATCTGTTGAAGAATACGTTCAGGTCATTTGCCCACTTCTGATCCCCCACAGGCTGGGGCTTGGAGTCCATATGGCCCGAGATGGTTTTAAAGCCCCTCCAAACTCCTCTGGTGTTATTTTGCTGCAGCTGACTCTCCATCTTCCTCCTGTAGCTGTTTTTCCCCTCCCTGATCCTCCTCCTCAGCTCTCGCTGAACAATCTTCAACTCCTCCTTGTTACCCGATACAAAAGCTCTCTTTTTTTCCTTGAAGAGAGCCTTAATATCAGGAGTGATCCAGGGTTTATTGTTGGCGAAACAACGCACAGTCCTGGTAGGGACGATGTTTTCCACACAGAAATTTATGTAGTCCGTCAGACAGTCTGTGAGGTTGTCAATATCCTCCCCATGAGCTTCACTAAAAATGTCCCATACAGTAGTGTCAAAACAGTCCTTCAAAGCCTCCCCTGCTCCGTAAGACCACTTCTTCACTGTGCGAGGGACAGCAGGCAGCCTGCGCACAAGAGGTCTGTAGACAGGCCTGAGATGCACAAGGTTGTGATCAGATCTGCCCGGGGGGGGGCTCAATGAGATATATGCGTCCTTGGTGTTGGCATAACATAAGTCCAGTATTCTATTGTCTCTGGTATGGCACGTAACATACTGAGTGAATGTGGGTAGAGAGGAGGACGGAGGGGCATGATTAAAATCACCAGAGATGATGAGGAGGGCATTTGGGTGCTGTGTCTGCAGCCTGCTTACTGCTGAGAGCAGGACATCACAGGTTGCCTCAGCGTTAGCAGAGGGGGGAATGTAAGCTACCATCGCGATGGCATGCGAGAATTCCCTCGGTAAATAGTATGGCCTCATGCTAACAGCTAGCAGTTCGATGTTCTTGTCGCAGGTTTGTTCCTTAACAGTGATGTGCCCAGGGTTACACCATCTATCATTAACAAACATTGCCAGCCCTCCTCCCTTCCTCTTACTGCTCTCCTTCGTCCTGTCCTCCTGAAAAAGTTGGAAGCCATTCACCGAAACGTTCGTATCCGGAGTTAGCGCAGTTAGCCAAGTCTCCGTGAATAGCATGATGCTACACTCCCGGTATTCCCTCTGATGCCGGGTCAGCGCCGCCAGCTCGTCCATCTTATTGGTGATAGATCTTACATTCCCCATGATAATCGATGGGAGGACGGGTGTATAACGTCTTCTCCTGGCGCGGTGCTGATCCCCGCACGGCTTCCCCGTCTCCTTCTCCTAAGCTCCCGGGGCACATCAGGTCTCTCCCACCGCTGTATTATGGAGAGCTAACAGCTGATCCCTGGTGTAAACAATGGAATCATCATGGCTGCCGGTGGTAACTACGGACACGGTCTCGAAGGGCTTCAGCAGTCTTGTTTCCATAATGGATAAATAAAATGTCCCAGAACGTTAAAGACGTTAAAAAGTAGTAATATAATAAGTACTAGAAAGATAGAGTAAAAAAGAACAAGTATACTTTGTGAGTAAACTCAGAAAACTAATGAAAAACTAAAACCGCGAACGGGAGCTGCCACTCACAGCGGCGCAATCATGTCATGCTGAGTTTCAACACGCTGACATGCTGACACACACACTCCAGTGACATTATTATTATTATTAGTCGTAGTAGTAGTAGTAGTAGTACTACTGCTGTAGTTGTGTGTAACCGTGAATTCAATGTGTTTCTAATCCCCCTTATTATTGATCCTAATCTCTTTAATCCATTTGGTTAATCCGGATTATTAACACATTTATTGGCATCTGATAACAGAAATCTTATTAAACATGAAATCAAATTAGAAACCTTTGCTGTGAGTATTTAATCTACCAGCTTGTTACAGTCTAGTCTGTAGCATCACAGGTTCAATCCCCTCTGAGCCACTGAGCAAAGCACTACAGTTTTTATCTGCTGATTGATTTCATTAGATCAATCGACAATCTGAAATCTGATCCAGTTGATCAAGAATGTAAAGAATGTATGATGGAGAAGTGCATGCTGGGAATGATTGAATATTGTATTTTCATCAAATTATTTATTCTGACATTAAATTATTTTGGTTTATGGTTCAGTTTTGGTCTCCGATGTTCAAATATCGATCAATCTGATCAGAAGCTTATTTTCTCACAAACATTTTCTGTCATATCAAAAATCAACAGGAACGTCAGTGAACAAGGTTTTACACTCTGACTAAAAGACAGAATATAATAGAAACATATTTACCACAGCGAACTATCATTAAAATATAATAGAACATAAATAGAAACATATTTACCACAGTGAAGTGTCATTAGAATATAATAGAAACATATTTATCATAGTGAAGGGTCATTAGAATATAATAGAAACATATTTACCACAGTGAACTATCATTAGAATATAATAGAATATAAATAGAAACATATGTACCACAGTGAAGTGCGATCCGATCAGCAGCAGCAGCAGAAAAACGTTGAGCAGATTCTCCTCAGACTCCATTTCTGTGTCAAACACATTCACCTCCTCCTCTATTTGTCTTTTTATTTATCTATTGAGCTCTTTATTTATGTATTTATTTATATCTCTGGTTATTTATTCATCTGTTGTGCATCTGTCTCTCTGCTCCTCTCTCTGGTCTCTCCGTTCCTGCTCTTCCTCTTCCCTCCCTCCTCTCTCCATTCCTGCTCTTCCTCCTCCCCTCGTTCTCCTTCTCTGATGTGACGTCAAAAATCAGTCGGGTGGAAACAAGATCCTCCAGCTCACAGTGTATTTCTGTGTGTGTGTGTGTTTCTGTTTAACCTCCATCCTGGCCCTCTATAACTGAGTGTTCAGCTTCTCCAGCAGCCTTCTGGTACACAATGCTGTGGTGCTGGTGGCTGTCATGTGATAAATGCCCTTATGGGTGATCAATGCTGCCAACCTGAAGATTCTCTCCACATCCAACCCACTTAGATGTCCTAATGATAAACTCCACTCCCAAAATAAACACTAATGGTGAAACTATGGACCCTGCCATGATGCCAAAGTCCAGCTGCTGTCACGCTGTAGTAAACTCTGCAATATCTGAATGTCTGCAGACAGTCAATACTTATTTTCACTATGTTTGGTCCTTTGAAGTACTCTCAAGCTTCCCACAGTAGACTAAATGGAACAGAACCAAGTGCATTTGCTCTTCTTCTTCTCTTTGCTGACTGAATGTAATGCCACATCATGCTTGTATACTCCAAGCATCCAGAAAACCCTGGTATGCCGGGTCTCTGCACTGAGGTGTTGATTAGCTTATTCCTCTCTGGATAATTAGACAAACTCTGTGCCACTACACTGAAGAAACTCTCACCTTGTCAGGGTGCATAGTACAGGTAGCAGGGAAAGGACCCAAATGCAGACAAACAGGGAGGCTCAAGCAGTTCTATGATCAATTTATTTTGCTTACATGCAGGTACAGGTAGGCAGGTAACAGATAACTGGCAGGTCCAGGTATGGGAGACAGAAGCATGAGGAAAACATCCAAAAGAAGAACACAAAAACTAAGTAAATGTCAAGCAGTATGAATGCATGAGGAACGAAGGAAGGGTACCAGTATATATAGGAAAGTGGCTAAGGAGGGAATCAGGGGCAGGTGAGCACTGGGGAGAGGTGATGAGCCAATCGTAGACAGCTGTGTAGGAAGAGCAGCGCTGGGAGCCAAGAGAGCGAGGAAGGCACAGCCACACCCATGGCAACACACACACACACAAACAGGAACATAGAGAGAGACAGACAGGGGGGCATTGGGAACACAGGGAAGGGGAAAAAACAGAGGAAACACCAGGAAAACCATGTGTGGCATGGCACTTGCCATGACACACCTTCTATACTAAGAAGATAGACAGGACTGAACTGTCCTACATCAACAGAATAAAGATCCCTCCTGCCCTTCACCAAGACCTCAGAATAAGCTGCTTCCTTCATGTTATCCTGATAAGCCTCCACAAAAACTGCCACACATCCGGAGTATTTTTATACAGCCTATAGGGCACACCATTAGGCCCTATAGGCCCGGGGGCTGATGCTGACCTTACTCTTCTCTTTTAAAGTGGGGGCTTTAACATCCATTGGGTGGCCTATTACCCCAATGTGGGCCATATCAAGTGGTAATCCTAACTCCCTGTCACTATCTGTATCTGTATGAAGCTGTTCCAAGTAAGCCTCTACCTCCCTCTTAGTGCCACTTTTCTCATTACTAAATAATGCCTCGGTAAACTATAAAAGACTGCGTTCCCTTGTTCCTTTTTCCATCTTTTTTTCCAAAGACTTTCTGATTTTCTTAAAGTTGCCAGTCTAGCTTTGAGGTAATTCTGCAGCACATAGATGTCCTCTCTCTCACTATCTGCAGCCTTCCTCCACTGCCTCCTAAACTGTCTTCGCTCTCCGACAGGCCTTTCCATCTCCTGTTGCCACCTTGATGTTACAACCTCTAAAGCTACCCTTTACTCTCACAAACCCCAAACGTTTCCACATCATATTCATAGATTAAATCTCCCATCTTCTTTAACTTCTCCTCACCTGTCCAGGTCAGTCCTTCCAGTGCACCTATCAGATCTAAATTAACAGTCTCATTAGCCCTAGGCCATTTCACTTTGGGTTTGTGGCCATCACTCCTCTTTCCTTGGCTGCCTACCCTCACCACTCCCCTGTTCCTGCCGAGCTACCGTCTGCTTCCTCCTCAGCGGCAGAGATGTCAATATCTTGCAAACTTTGATTACTAGGCTGTCACTGGACTTCACCCAACTGATTTGACTGACTTCCTAAGAAGTACTGATCAATACGGGATCCCTGACCACTATCCTCTTCACCTGTTCCCAAGCACCTTCCCTTAGTATATTCTAAGACCCTTGCTTAAAGTCACCTTCCTCCAGTCACAAGGGAATTTCTGCAGTTGTCTTTCTTCTACCTTTGATACTGTGGCTTCCACTGAAGTGCTATCCCTGCTCGTTGTCAATCCCTTTCCCCCCATAGATGGGTGTCCTGCCTGTGAGTCATCTTCAACCCCCACTCATGCTGACTCTCAGGATATGCTCTTTTTCTTACTTGTAGTTTTAAAGGGTGCAGCCTAAAATACTAGGCTGCTGCCAGTCCAACTCGGCCCACATGGGGTCTATTACCTCATGCCAGCTGTCTGTCCAGGCTGTCACTTGGTCTTCGTCACTAGATGAAGATTACGATCAGTGGCAATTTTTCTTTGAGTAAAAGAAGTGACACATTGAAGAAGTGAAACAACAAAAAGACAATATCATGAAAATGACTTGACCTATGACTACCTGAACATCAGAGCAGATGACATCATGAGAACATGGCCTACAGGTAAGAGACACTGTGCAGATGCTCCATCATCAGACCAGCTGGCCTTAGGTCAACTGCTGTTGTCATAGTGATGACTCCAGGTGAACCTGCAGGTGAAGGAGGTGTGGTTAAACTGTGATTCAGATTTAGGAGTGAGGGAGTAGCTGGCCCCCCTCGAAGTGAAAGAGTAGCTGGCCCTCTCATAGTGAGGGAGTAGGCGAGCCCCCCTCGTAGTGAGGGAGTAGCTGGGCAGAGGAGTGGTGTAGTGTGGGAGAACTTGGGTAGGTTGAAGATCAGCTGGGCTGCTGCATTCTGGATGAGCTGCAGAGGTCAGATGGTTCATGCAGGCACAGCAGCCAAGAGTGAGTTACAGAACCTAGACCAGAACCTGCACCGCCTCCTGGGTGAGGAATGAGCTCCCGATGTTGTGGAGGATGAACCTGCAAAAGCTGGCTATTGCAGTGATGTTGCAGGGAAGGACAGCTGGTCATCCAGGTTCACTGCAGTCTGAGCTGGAAACACCACAGAGTCCTCAATGGTAATGGAGAGGTCATGGACGGGAGATGCCTTCCCTGGAAGGAAGAGCAACTCAGTCTTGTTGAGATGATTATGGTGATGATGATGATGATGATGAAGGTGATGATAGTGATGATGATGGTGATGATGATGGTGGTGGTGGTGATGATAGTGATGATGATGATAATGGTGATAGTGATGGTGATGAAGATGATGTGGAGGAAGCAGAGTGAGAGTTTTCTCTTTAAATAAAAACAAAGTGTGAAGTTCTGCTGCTTCAGGAGACGTTCACTCTTAGATTTGATGTCTTCTTCTTTTCATTTTCTTTAGCTTTAGGCTGGAAATACTTTGTTTCTTCAGGTAAAAACCAACAGGTAACCAGTCAACTTCCTGTCCAATCAAGCTGTTCACTGAACAAAAACTACTCTGATAAAAGTAAATCATCAATCAGATTCAAGAGCTGATCAGGTCAGAGAGGTAAATGTGTTTCAGTCTGACAGAGACACAAAGAGAAGAAGAAACAGATGGAGGAGAAAAACGTCTCTAAATTAATCATCATTTTCCTCATTTGGTCGTCATGGAAACAACATTTCCATCTGCAGGCACGTGTGTGTGTGTGTGTGTGTGTGTGTTCTGAACCCTGCTGCGGACCATCTGATACACACACACACACACAGTATGTTGGACAGAAATCAACATTTCAGTGAGAAAACAAGAAACCAGACATTCAGGAACATTTGGTCACAGAAACATATCAGTTATATCAGAAACTAAGACTTTAATGAACATTCACATTTATGTTGTTGGCTGTTAATATTTACGGTATTTCGACAGCAGGTTGTTCAGAGGTGTTGAGAGAAATATTATTTTGTGTTATTTAATTTTCTAAGTATCTTCTGTCAGTATTTAATATATTTAGCTTATTTTCCTTGAAGTGAATATTTGACTGTTTCCAGATAAAAATATAGATTTAATAATAAATGAGCTGACATACAGAATCAGTGTTGGAGGAGATTGTATGAAGCTGTCGACATCTGCTGGTTAAACCGCAGTATTACATTTGTATGAAGGGTTAAATCTGACCTCACTAAGTGCTGACACTGCTGTCATCAGATAACAATAGGGCTTTTATAAGGTGAGGGGAATGAGTTGCAGGTGGGGAGGTGGGCGGGGCGGCTCAGGTGAGAGGAATGAAGTGATTGCAGGGCAGATGGGAGTGGTAGGATCCAGAATGTGTGAGGCCACCTGGTGGCCAGGTAAAGAACATCACTGAAGGGGCAGGAGGAGGGACAGAGAGGCCAACTCTGTGACACGAGGAGTTAATGAATCTTTAATATTTTTATAATGTCATCAAGTTTTTACTAAAACATCCTGTTAGTGTCAAACTCACAGTATTTGAATGTGTCCCTGTTGGTCTTCACATTGATCACAGATTAAACTGTGCAGGTGTTTCTATTATTGTGTTCAGCCTTTAACAACGTGCAGCAGGTGAACAGCTGCGTCTTTATATCTGAACTAGTTAAAAACCATCCAGCAGCTTGTATTTAGTTTACAGTTTGTTTAATAAAATGTATTGGTCTAAAACATTACTGATTCATCAATAACTATTGATTATTCAGTAAAATCAATATTTAAAGTGTTGTGCTTTATTATTCTCCTCACTGACCTGACGTCTAGATAAACGCTAAGATATTAAACTAAATGTTGTATTATAGATATTAAAAAACATGTCAGCCCCCCCCCCCCCCCACACACACACAGCTTCAGGAAATCAGATTCATCACTTCATAATACTTTCTGATTTTTATTGTAATAAACGTGAGTTTCTTTACTTGTTTCCATCACGGTCATTGTTTTTGTTTCTGTAGCGATAGTAATGATGGAGGTTGGCTCTGTTGTTCTGGGTTGCTGTGGAAACCATCACTCTGCTCATCTCCACAGACGTGTTGAAGCCGTTATCGCGGTACATCCCGCTCTGCAGCATCGCCTCCGAAAACTGATGGGAATTCCCTTTAAACTGAGTCTGAAACACACAGACACCTCGTTGTGTCAGTTACATCTTTCTGTATTTCTGAGCTCATTATGTCTGTTTGTCTCTCTACCTGTCTGTCTGTCTGTCTCTCACCTGTCTCTCATCTGTATCTCGTGTACGGTCAGCTGTCTGTGTCTCTCGCCTGTCTGTCTCTCACCTGTCTCTCATCTGTATCTCGTGTACGGTCAGCTGTCTGTGTCTCTCGCCTGTCTGTCTCTCACCTGTATCTCGTGTACAGTCGGCTTCTTGCTGCCGTACGTTTGGTTTGATGTTCGATAAAGTGGGTGACTGATATTCTGACTGGAACAAACAGCAGAGTTACAGTTGCAGTATTAGTACATGCAGTACAACATGTAGTACAGTAAATACTAGTATGTAGTAGTGGTGATATTATGACAGCAGTATTACTATAACAGTAAGGAAGTTAAACATTAATAAAGTACTCGGCCTATCTAATTCGACAATAGTAGAAGTGATAGTAATAATACTAGGCCTACTACATGTAACACTAAACAGTACAGCAGCTTTACAGAAGTACTACCTTAATCAAAGTAGTAGTAGTATACTATAGTAATATTAGCAGCAGTAGTTATAATCGAAGTAGTAGTACTAGCAATAATAATACTACACAAGTACTGGCAGTATACTGAAGTAAACTGGCAGTAAACTAGTTCAGCTCGGAGCTGAAGCTGTTACTGTACCTGTAACCATGGAAACAGTCAGGGTTGTTGAACCTGTGCGGCAGGTTTGGATCAGTTCTGTAAACGTCGCAGGTTTGAACTCTCTGATCCTCCATGACTGACTGATCAAAACAACACAGTTACTAACAACACAACAGTTACCATGGAGACACATGACATCACTCACTACCTATTGGCTCCTCCTCCTCTGTGTGTGTGTGCTGAGACACACACACACACACACAGAGAGAGAGAGAATCAGACAGGAAATCAAGTTAAACACGTTAAGACGATTCACAGATTTAATAAATAAAAGTTCTCTTTTAGAAGTAAAAAAATTGATATACAGTATTTTGAAAAAAAAAATCTAAATAAACATAAAACAATATTTGTGAATCAAGTGTATTTAGTGAAATTCTACATTTATTTAATACAATGTAATTTACAGAAGAGATATTATAGATAATATCAACAGAAGTTAGATATATAGATTTATTAGATATATTAAATAGATATTGACAGGTGTTTTTATTTGAAATCTTCTTACATTGAATGTTTTAAATCCATAAACGTCTCAAACAGACTCTCCGCAACGACAAAAACATCATCAGGTGGAATTTAGTTTCTATTTTCTATTACCACACAGAGAGTTCAGAGGCTCAGAGGCTCAAAGACTCAGAGAGGCAGAAGGTCAGGAGGCTCGGAGAGTCAGAGGCTCAGAGGGTCAGAGAGTCATAGGGTCAGGGGGTCAGAGGTCAGAGGCTCAAGCTGTGTCTCAAATCGCGTACTCCCATTAGTACACTTACATAGTGTACACAATGTACTCACTGTGTACACTGTGTACTGACTTGTGTAGTGAGTTAATTTTGACAGGGTAGTGTTGTCCCAAATTGAATACTGCTGTTGTGCGCTTACCAGAAATGACGACCACAACCTTTGACCACGTCGTCGTCTTCTTCTTTTTAATGATGCAACCGGGTGGAGCATTATCACCAACATTTACCGCGATTGCCGCATGCCGAAATATCTGCAAGCACGCTCACTTGACTTCAATTCAATTCTATTAAAAATGAACGTGCTTTTACTTTTAGCCGTAAAAATTGCAACCGCGGTAGCCATTTTCATATGTTGGTGGTCCTCCCCTTCCGCTACAAAGCCAAGATGGCGACCGTTGAGGGTGAGAAGTGTGCAGTGTTCCACACTCAACTTTCTGGCCGTTTTGTGTACATCATCTGGGTACTTATAGTACACTGCATTTTGCCATACTTACCAGTGTGAATGCACTTATGAACTCAAAATACTCAAAGTTTGAGTACGCAAATATGCGATTTGGGACACAGCTTCAGAGGTCAGAGGGTCAGGGGTCAGACAGTCAGAGGGTCAGAGGCTCAGAGGCTCAGGGTCAGAGGAAACACCAGAGTTTAATCAGCTGACAGGTCTAATCAACAGAGTCTGAATGAAGACAGCTGACAAACTCAGTGTTTGACTCAGATTTACTTTATTTTGAAAGTTTAACACACAGGAAGTTGAAAAGAGAGCAATTAGCAGCCTCATGTCTCAATATAAAAAAAATCAATAACTGATCAATATCTCACTATAAAATAAAAAAGTTTCACATTTCACACAAGCAATTAATAACATGATCATTGATCAACAAGCAGGGGGCGGGTCCAGCGGCAGGGCTAATATGGGCTGGTTAATCTGGGGTCATGGCTAATAAGCAGGTTTGCAAGGGGCGGGACTACACCTGTGCAGCTACAGTTTATATTTACACACAGTGGACTTTACACTGTTTAAACTTCACTGTAAAGTTTAAACGTTTTTTAAACACTTTAAACTTTCATTTTAAACTGTAAAGTTGAAACTGTTTTTACAGAGTAACCTCACAGACGTTTCACTGTCGACCACACACATAGTGAAGTCACAGTGTACCGACATACCCTGGCGTACACTGTGACATCACTGCAGTAAGCTGTGACGTGGTCAGAATCTTCAAACTTTAATGTTTTCATTGGCCAACAGGAAGGATCGTCCACCATTTTACATTTTCTTTTCAATACATTTCTTTTACAAACAATTTTTAAGTTTACACTTTGATTTTTCATAATTCATAGTTTTAATACAGCAGGTTTAACTGATCTCAGTTTTTCAGTGAACCAGAACTGATAAATTACAGAAACTCAGTTTTCACATCAGAACAAATGTTTAGAGAACTGAACACAAAAAAAGATAATTCATAATTTTGGGCTCAAAAGTTAAATATATTTTATCAGAACATTAGATTTTCTTCATCTAAATTTAATGGTTACTGGTGATTAATGATCATGAAACTCAGTTTAAGTGGATTTCTTCACATTTAAACAAATTAAGATAAAAACTATCTGAGCTGGTGATGAGAAACTTTGAATGTGATCATATGGATCTATATGGATCAGAGTGTTAGGGACCTGTCTAATATCTGATCTCTGATCTGACACATGATCTGTGTTAGGGACCTGTCTAATATCTGATGATTTCTCAGTCACCAGTAGAAGTTTTCCTCCATCATGTATCGACAGCAGTCTGTCATCTGATTGGTCAAAATATCTGAAGTGTTAAAGTGTCCAATGAAAGCTGTTACTGGACTTCCTCAGAGCACATCACTTCCTGTGGCGAGACGTCTTCACTGGTTGATTACTGTGCTAGACTAGCCGACTACTCTGCACAAAGCCTACAAGATAGACACAGACAGGCAGACAGACAGACAGAGAGACAGACAGGTAGATATGTTAGAGCTGGTAGAGTGAGACAGGTGGTCAGACTGCTGCCATCTGCAGTACCAACACTGATGACTTCACTAAAACTACACTAAGTATGATCATACTGCTGGTACTAAATAATATTCATACTAATAATAATACTTCTGTCAGTGTTTAATCATAATAACAATAAAAACAAGGTTGTTGAAGATAAATGAGTTTTCTGACGTCAAAGAAGGAAAAGTTTGACTGTTTTAAACATTCAAAGGTCAGAGGTTCATTGCTGTAACTGAACTGTATTTCATTTATCAGACAGAAAACAGATCTCTTTTTAAATTCATCTTCAACAATATTTTCTCTTTTTCTCTATTTTAGATGACAGTAAATGGAATATCTTTGGGTTATGGGCAAAACAAGACATTTGAAGACGTCACCTTGGACACCTGGTCCACTTTTGACATTTCAGAGACCAAATCATTGATTAATCAGCAGATTCATCAGTAATGAAAAGAATTGTTAATAGTAGTAGTACTAAGTAGTTATGTGTTGGCAGGTGATGATGTGACAAGCTGAAAAAACAAAATCATGAAGCAGTGGATGAATAGATGTGACTGATGTGAACATTCAGCTGTTTCATCATTTAAAGCAGCCTTTCCCAAACTTAGGGAACCTGTTTTTATTGGGTTGCCAATTGGTAGAGTAAAATGCATAACAATGCTATGATATGTGAATTCATACGCTGGTCTGTTCAGCTCAAATTCTGTGTGCTACGCATGTACTCATAGAACTGTTATATCTCATAGAGTTATATCCAGTAACTACTTTTTTTGCTATGCTGGTCTGTTCAACTGAGATGCGGTGTGCTGGGCTGTTTACCATACCCACCCTTCCTCGCAAACCTGGACCTGAACACGTTCGTGTTCTCTGAAGTAACGTTGAGTGTTAGCTGCGATTGACTCGCAGGCTCGTCCTTAATGTGGATTAGGCAGCAAAGTGCATTTATTCAACATTGTTTTGACAGTGGAAGAGTCAGTAATGTGTGTGTTACGTTTGTATTAACCTTGTTAGTGTGTATTTGTGTTATTTCCCATGCCGGACAAATGCAAGAAATTCTGTGTGTGTGTGTGTGTGTGTGCGCGTGCGTGCCTAATGTGGTGGTGACTAGTGAGAGTGGTGATTTTTAATGATAATATCCTCTCTGTCAACTACCTCTCTGTCTCAGTCAAGACATTCATGGTTTGTTGTGTTCTTTATTAGTAGTTTATAAATGTAGATGTTATGGCAATTTATGATGTATTTTTGTAAGTTTGGGTCCCGGGGAGAAACCAGATTTCTCTTTTGGGTCTCAAGCTGAAAAAGTTTGGGAACCTAATAAATACTCAAACGCACTCGACATCAGGTGATCCAGTTAATGAGGTCTGATAAACTCGTGTCAACTTTTACCGAGAGGAGATGAAACACTGAAGGTTCATGTTGGTGACAGAAACTGAAGATTAACAGGTTTGGATGAGATTATAATAATCTGTCTGTCTGCCTGTTTGTCTGTCTGCCTGTCTGTCTCCTGACATCACAGTCAAAAAGAGAGTTAAATACGACGATTCATCACAAGACTTGCCATTTCAGAAATGGCCAAGTAGTGTATTGCTGTCTCAGGCGAAAACACTTCAATCATCATCTTCATCAGAGTTTAATGTTGGTGTCATGGTGGACGAGTCGCTCTGTTGCTGATTTGACAAACATTTCACCTGTTTTAACTCTTATCATTAACACAGTTGAACATTTTTAAAGAGGTGCTGCATACTAAAATGTGTTCTTTGAGCTGTAAACTAAATGATGTGACTGGACTGTGATGAATCACATCGTTGCAAATGTCTCAATACACCATTGGCTGTTTTAAATCAGTAATGCTGTGTCTCAAATCGCGTACTTCCGTTAGTACACTTACATGCAGTATACTGTGTACACTATGTACTGACTTGTGTAGTGCATTAATTTTGAATGAAAACAGATTCAGGGTCATTACAAAATAATATCTGTCTGATATGATATCATCTCTCTCATCTCTATCACATCTTTCCCTAACCCTAACATCCCTATCATCTCTAACATCGCTAACAATTATAACATCTCTCTCATCTCTAACATTTTGACAATCAGCTGTATGACGTTCTACACAATAAATTATTTGAGGATTTTCAGTCAGGATTTAGAGTGTATCTTAGCACAGAGACAGCACTGGTGAAGGTTACGAATGATCTTCGTCTCTGTACTTGTCTTGTTAGCTCTTAGTGCTGCATTCGATACCATTGACCATCACATTCTATTACAGAGACTGGAACATTTGATTGGCATTAAAGGCACCGCACCAAGCTCATTTAAGTCCTATTTATCAGATCGATATCAGTTTGTACATGTTAACGATGAATCCTCTATGCACGCCAAAGTTAGTCACAGAGTTCCACAAGGTTCTGTGCTTGGACCAATTCTCTTCCCCTTATATATGCTTCCTTAAGGCAATATTATTAGGAAGCACTCCATAAATTCTCATTGTTATGCAGATGATACCCAATTATATTTATCGATCAAGCCAGATGAAACCAATCAATTAGTTAATCAAGCATGCCTCAAGGACATAAAAATCTGGATGACCTGCAATTTTCTGATGTTAAACTCAGACAAAACTGAAGTTATTGTACTTGGCCCTGAACACCTTTGAAATACATTATCTAAAGATCTCATTTATCTAGATGGATTTGCTCTGGCCTCCAGCGCCACCACAAAGAATCTTGAATTATCTTTGATCAGGATATATCCTTTAACTCCTACATAAAACAAACTTCAAGGACTGCCTTTTTTCACCTATGTAATATTGCAAAAATCAGGCACATCACAACATTCCAAGAACCAGGAAAAGAGATCATATTTCTCCCATATTAGCTTCTCTACACTGGCTCCCTATAAAATCCTTCTCCTCACTTTCAAAGCACTTAATGGTCAGGGACCATCATATCTCATAGTACCCTATTACCCCACTAGAGCACTGTGCTTCCAGAATGCAGGGTTCCTTGTGGTTCCTAGAGAGCCTTCAGCTATAAAGCTTTAAATGGTTATGCATAGCGCTGGTGCTGTTGTGGTACTTTAGGGTAGCCTTACATATATCAAAGCTGACGGTTTGATCTGTTCTGGTAAAGGATTTCCACACTGTTGATTGTAGCAGAGCATTAGGACGTACAGCCATGTTTCTTTCTGCCTCTTGCTGCATGTCTGCTGCTTTAGTGCCCCACACTGCACAGTGTTAAAGTCACACATGACAACAACAACAACAACAGTACCATGGCACCCCAGCTGCATATTTGCTGTAGATGCATTGCCACTGCTTTATTACTGCACCGTGCTAAAACCACAGATGAACAATTCATCTACAACAATGCAGGATCAGTTCCTGGTTACAGATATCACTGAGCAGATCTGAGTGTAGATCAGTGATACTGATATTTGACAGTTTCACACACTGACTGTTGGTGATTGACAGCTGGTAAAACTAACATTCAGTCTCTCTGTGAGCAGGAGGAGCGGTTTACATTATTATTTGAATCTGTAAAATGATTGGCAGATTTAAATAAAGCATATAAAATGTGAGCTGATTGGACTAAGTTAAACTTGACATCCAGGACAGACTCTGCAGTTACAGATACTGATTACAGATATCTCACAGACAGACAGAAGCAGCAGATCCAGATCTAAATAATAAAAACAGGAGCTGTGTCACAGTTCAGGCTTCGCCTCCTCAACAGACCACATGATGATAAAAAAAAGCTTTCCTATTTCAGAGTGTTCAAAGTTTGGACTCATACATGGGTGTTCGAACCTGGCAAGTTCAACTTGGGAGTCCAAACTCCTGAGAACAGGAGGACACAATACGATCAGTTAATAACTGAAACATCAGAGTTCTTACTGACACCATATCGGCTTCAACACAACTGTACCTGACTGTACTGTGACATCGTCTCAACTCAGAGGTCCACTAACATAGTATTTCAGAAAAAAAACCAACCAAGTTCACAGTCAGATACAGTCAAAAGATATGCCTGTTATCAAATCTGTAATGTATATTCATCTAGAATTAGTGCCTTCACCAACCAGTCAAGTTGCAGTTTCCATCCATGTCTGTCCAGACACAAAAAATATATGAAATTAAGACTTGGAAGGAATTGAATAAAAGGTATAAAGTATAAAGTAGGTTTTTTGGCTAAATGGAAGTGATCACTATATTGATGATACATGTGTCTGATTCCAGTGAATATACATTGTTAAACTCATTAATGAAGGATTATCATAGATGTTCAGACAAAGTAAATATAGGATTTACACTCTGACAGCAAAGTTTATCTTCCAACATGTATATGTATCTTCTGGTTCAAACTCTACAGAGACATCAGAGCCAGCAGTAAATGACCAAAGGGCTTGCTGAGATCAGACTGTTTTCCCCAGAATGACAATGGATATTAACTGGCCAGTCATCTCAGGAGTCGAAAACATCAGAGCAAATTTCCAAACAGACATTATTTTAATAAACTGACCACATATACAAAATCTAAACTTTCTCATCCTGAAAACTTAATTTAATGACATAATAACAGCCCAAGGACAATAATTATAACAGTTATAGGCCTGACTCAAAATCTCCTCCCTCACTGCTGGTTGATGTGAAATGCATGCTGGGATACTTGTCAAAAGTATCCTAATGGTGAGTGGAGTGAGGTGGAGTGAGACCTCTTCAGGTCATTCAGACAGAACTAGATGTGACTGAACATAAACAGTAGTTTGACTGATACTGTTTCACAAGAACTAAAGGAACAGACAAGAATGCAGATTGAGAAAGACCTACTGTCTGTCAGTAAAGATAGTTCAATCAGACAAGTCACGCTGAAATGATTATTATGCAGCAGAACGTAGTTAGAGTTTGGCGTCTAGGCTCTGACTTCATCACTCCCAGCCAATGTGTTTACGTGAGATATTGGGGAGTGATGAGCAAATATCTTAAACCCTCCTAGCCAGAGCCTGCAGGTGGATGCTGGGGCTGAAAGAACAAGCGGCAATACTGATGCAGGGCAGCAGTGGCCTTGACAGGCAGAGGGAGAGATGGGAAATTTTTGCAGTTTAAATAGACCGCCAAATTGTGAGGGTGTGTTCGGTAGATGGTTGAGGAGAGTGAGGTATGTCACATGTGTAGCAATGCAGCTCGAGTTGACTGCCTGAACTAGCTCGCAGGCGTCGCTCCATAAATGATCTTCAGTATCCCACAATGCACTGCATACTGGTGTCTGATCAGAGCGTTCACTTAGAATCAGTTGCACATATAGCGTTCAGGTGCTCCTCATCAGCCTGTGAACTGATCATGTGACCAGGTGTTTCAGGAGCACCTGATTGCATCATCAGTCTGGTCTCTGTAGGAAGTGTTTGAGGAGGAGGTTTAGTCCTCCGTAGGCCATGCCCCATTGAGGCGGAGCCTGAGATGAGACACACCTGCCCTACAGGTGTATAGGTGTGTCACACAGGTGTGAAGTTTCTCTCAGAAAACAAACAGCATCCAACAAACAACAGGTAGCGTTCAGCACACAGACAGGCAGAACACATATACGCACAGAGGCTGCTGCTGTAACCATAGCAATCAATGTGTTGACATTCAGGTTTCAGAGGTCATCAGGTGGGGAGGGGTCAGGATTACTTAAGGTTTATATAAGAAAGGTCCAAGTTTATCTGGAGTTCAAAGACCAACATTGGTACATTTTTAACAAGAGGTCACTTAATGTCACATTGAGGTCATTTAAAGGTCACATGGATGTTGTTTAACCCTCTGTAAACAGACCTCCTGTGGGTGGCCCCGAACTGGCCGCAGGAAGGCGCCGTTTGCTTAATCCTGGTTAAAGTGATGTAAAACAAAAACCATAATAGTTAGAGTGTTCATTCTTCTTGCATTTGAAAGCTAAGACTTCTGTCTTTTGTTTCATTTTCATTTGTTGTACGCTCGTATCGCGAGTTGAGGACATCATAACGTCACATTACGTGTGGTACAAAACGTGGCTAACTGGCTGCGGCAGGTCGTTGTTTTCATAATCCTCTTTAAAGTGAGGTAAAATAAAAACCTTAATAGCTAGAGCATTCATTCTTGTTGCAAGTGAAAGCTAAGACTTCTCTTTCATTTCATCATGTTGTACTCTCGTGTCACAGGCTGATGCCGTCATTAAGCTGCGTTATGTGTGGTACAAAACGTTGTGACAACGCCAGGTGGCGCCATGCTGTCTATGGGTGGCACGGTTTTAATTTATGACACAGTTTCAATAATTTTATCAGTCATTATGGTTTATTCACTTACATAAAGTATTAGGTTATACTGATTTTAGGTATATGAAGCATTTTAAGATAATCCAGGAAATGACATCACAATAAGTAAAAATACCATTGTAGGCACTGGGGAAATATTTCTATTACAGATGAGAAACACCTTTGCACTCTGCTCAAACAAATTAGCATATCTCAAAAACTAAAAAATCTACAAAGTTCAAATAACTTGTAGAGTGTTAAGAAATGTTTTGTTCATGTTTTTACATTCAGAAAAGTTTTGGATCAATATGTTTTATGTTTTTATTTAGTAAAATTCAATGAAAAATCATGTCCAATTTTTGTATTTTTTTAATTTATGACACAATTTCAATACTTTTATCAATTATTATGATTTATTGACTTACATAACCTTTTAACTGAGGTTGTACAGATTTTAGGTATATGAAGCATTTGAAGATACTCAAAGAAATGACCTCACAATAAGCAAAAATACCAATGTAGGTACTGGCGGACCATTTCTATTGCAGAGTTCAAAGGGTTAAGTCATGTAGAGGTCACTTAACGGTCATATTTAGAGAATATATGCAGGTGATTAAAAGTCAAATTGAAGTCAGACAGGTCATATAGTGGTCATGTGAAGGTCATATATAGAGGTCATGTAGAGGTCATTAAAAAGTTACATAAAGGTTATATGAAGGTCATATGTCCAGTAGTTCAAGTAAAGGTCATATGTAGGTCATGGCACCTTTGGCGCTGCTGTCCAGGAAGACTTTGATGTAGGAGGTGGGGACGTATCCCTCCTCTTCCAAGTTCCTCCGTACTCTTGTCCAACCATCACCTTTGTCCTCCTCCACCACAGAAAGTAGTTCTCCCTCCACCATTGACAGAGTGCCTTCATTCTGACCTGCAGAAGATCAATAACAACATGTTTAGACCACAGAGAACCAGAATGGAACCCAGTAGAACCACAAGGGAACTCAACATGTGGTCACATGTGTGAACTAAACTAATAAAAAATAAACTAAAATGTCATTCTTAGAAAGAATCAGAGATTGTGCTCAGTCTGATAGTAAAAACAAGCAGGTGGAGGGGATTTGTGTGATAAACCTGAATTTGAACTTCACATTAAGATAATTGTAATGTGATTGTAGAATCACTACAGACTGAAACTAAATCCTATTGATACTTTTACTGCATATACCTCAGTGATGAACAGAGACATCAGATACTATCCCTCCGCTCTCATTTGATACTGCATGTGCACTCTCATTGGGTACTGTCTCTACGTTCTCATTGGATACTGTCACTGCGCTCTCATTGGATACTGTCCCTACATTCTCATTGGATACTGTCCCTTCGTTCTCATTGGATAGTGCTCTTTTCTTGTCTCAGACTTGTTTCCAAATTGACCCGACTACAAATGCATCCAGTTTTTGGCTACAAGAAAATCAACCATGTCAGAAAACTGGTACCATCTGGGACAACTCACGATGAGGTAAAGACTCGTCTCTGTACCACTCGAACTATACATCACATCCTGGCAGGTATGAGTGCTGATTCTGTGTCGACTTGAGGGTTTTAGTCTCAGTCAAAGACATTTGTTTGAGATGGGCAAAGCGTGGAAAAAGTTTTGTAATGATGTACTGACAGTAGGACGAAGTGCAGTAAAATAAAACAGAGTACCTTGGAATGGGTAAAGGGACTTGCAGGTACCAATACTTGGTAACGGTTCTTCATCATCAAAGTCATCATCAAACTCTGAACTACGAGACTTAAAGTGAAGCTCTGCACTGTGGTCTTCAGTGTAGCTGCCGTCAGGACTAAGGAGAGAGAGACAGACAGGTAGACAGAGAGAGAGGTAGAGAATAAGACAGACAGGTAGACATAGAGAGAGAGGTAGACAGGAGAAACAGGTTTAATAATGACTATTGGTCTGGTGCATTTCAGACTGTTAACAATAATCAATAATACATAATCATTACCTTTCTCTGCTGGCTGGACTGCGGTTGTCCAGCTGTTTCAGGCTGCTGCTGCCTGGTGTTGTTGCCTGGGAATTTAACCCACAACCTCCACTCTGTCTTCTACTGCTGTGATCAGACAGTCTGCTGTCTGCCTCCGACAGCCACGCCTACACACATAAACATCAACAGACATTAACATACAAAATAAAAACAAAGGCGGAGGGAAGAGAGAAAGATTAAGGGTTAAGTTAAAGCTAACTCCTCATTGGCTATCTCTACCCAGCATTGTCCTCGCCAGTGTACGGTCTCTGGCGGATAATGCAGATCATCACTTATAAAAGTATTATGGACAGCAGCATCATGATTTGTATGGAAACCAGGCTCAACAGCAGCATTCCTGATAGCGCCATTGAGCTAATGGGGTGCTGCGTCCTCAGAGCAGATAGAACAGCAGATGACTCCAGTAAGACCAGAGGTGGGGGACTGTTCATTTATGTAAACAAAGCTTGGTGCACAGACAGTACTATAATTAAGAGTCACTGATCTGCTAACCTAGAATATCTCATGGTTCAGTGTAAACCTTTCTATCTGCCCAGAGAGTTTATGTCTACTGTTGTGACTGCAGCATACATCCCCCCGGATGCTAACACTAAACTTGCAATGAAAGAATTGCATGCTATCATTAGCAACCAACAGACTACACACCCGGAGGCAGCCTTTATTTTTGCAGCTAATTTCAACCAGTCCAACCAGAAGACTGTACTCCCCAAATTCCACCAACATATTTCCTGCCCCACTAGAGGAGACAAGACTTTGGACCATGTTTACACCAACATGGCTGAGGCATACAAAGCCATTCCCCTCCCCCACCTAGGACAGTCTGACCACCTCTCACTGTTCCTACTCCCAAAGTACACCACTTATCAAATGTGTGAAACCTTCAGTGAGAATGGTTAAAGTGTGGCCAGATCACCGGTTTGAGCACACAGACTGGAGTATGTTTGCCACTCTGACATTGATTCTTATGCCTCCTCCTGTCCTGACTACATTAACATTAACATACAAACCTCCAACAGATTACAACGTTCCCAAAACAGAAGCTGTGGATGAACAGAGAGGTCTGCCTACTGCTGAAGGCACACGACATCAGATCAGATTTCAGATCAGGTGATGCACAAGCTGTTCACCTGAAGAGGGCCATCAAGAGGGCCAAGCACAGCCAGAAGTTTAGGATTGAGGAGCACTTCAACAACTTTGACCGCTGATGCATTTGGCAAGGCATCCAGGCCATCATGAACTAAAAATACACCAGCACCACCTGCCAACCAGTGACACCTCCTTTCCTGTCAAGCTTAACAACTTTTACGCCCACTTTGACAGGGACAACCAGTCCCTGTAGACCACCAGCCCCTCACACTCTCCCCCACTGACGTGTGTGCTGTGCTTAGCAGGATTAATACACGTAAGGCTGCTGGCCCTGATGGCATCCCTGGACACATGCTCAGGACCTGTGCTGGGCAGCCAACTAAGGTCTTGACTGACATCTTCAGCCTGTCACTGTTATGATCCCCTAAGGACCCTTGTTTGGACTGTGTTTTCTGGTCTTTGTTTCCCGTTTTATTTTGTAATCCTTTCTGTCTTGTTCCTGTCCTCATGTCTTGTTTCCCGCTCTTTTGATTAATTTCACCTGTGTTTTGTTTCTCACCTGTTTCTGTTTCCCTCGTTGGCCACGCCCCTATTTATACCGGTGCCCTTCCTTTGTTCTCTTGTTGGTTCATTGTTGTTGGTTGTCTCTTTGTGTCATGTTCCTGGTGTTTCCCTGCGTGTGGTTTCCTGAGTTTTGTAAGTTTATTTTGTATTTAATAAATCTTTGAACTGCTTCAGCCTCCCCGCCTGTCTGCACTTGGGTCCTCTCCCTGCTGCCTAGATGGCAATCCGTAACAGAATGAACCAACCAGTAATGGACCCAGCAGATGGTTATCTTCCCAGCCTGCCTTTTTGCTGGGAAGATTTTGGAGTTTTGAGAGAGGTTTTTGTCAAGGACCCACACTTCCTGAGGGCCCTTGCAATCCTCTGGAATCGGGACCGTGAAGTGGCCTACAGGGTAGCTTTTAGCAGGTGGAGGTTGTGTCTCGGCACTTCTCCTTGTCCTGTCCTTTGGGAGCCAGTCACTCTAGCCTCCTCTGCGCCCAAGCCATGGCCTGCTAGCCAATGGTCTGCTAGCCTCTGGCCTGCTAGCAATATTTACATATTACCTCTACACATATTTACATTCTCTGCACTATACAGCTTTTTGCAGTTCTTGTTAGATGCTAAACTGCATTTTATTGTCTCATTACTTGAGTGATTGACATGATTTCTAAGTAGTTTTATAGTCATTTATTCATGATCACATTAGATATATTGATATCAGATATAATGAAGCGTAAGTCAGTAAGTCTGACTGAGTTATGACTCCGAGAAGGAGTGCAATTTTTCAATCTGACTTGTATCCATGAGGTAACTTCTTTATCCACTGGTAAGCTATGTTACTGATTACTCACAGGACTCCAGGAATAAAGGTTTATTTTTAGGTTCTTTTCATCAATCATCCAGTAGATCCCAATGAGCAATTAAAACATGTTATCCTGTCACAATTTATCATTAACTCTGGATATTTCCAGAATAAACTAATGATGATGGCTGAGGATAACCGTCAAAAGCGGTATGCTTACAAACTATGCACATTGTCTGACTAAATCACTTTAATTTTCTAGGTTACAAGTTCTAGACATGCGCAGTAAGCAAGTTTACAATAACCAATAAAACTGTCAATAGAACAAACTAACCTTGATTCTGTATTCTTTCTAGACAAAATCCCTGAACTGTATTTATTAAGCAGAAAATACATCTATACATTTCAATATATAGGCAACTATTTCAAAAATATTTTCAGTGCTTTTGGCTCCAACACCTTCCATTGTGTGTATTATGTGTATATATAGTACAGTGCGTGTATACTGTGTGTGTACTATATGTATATATAGTACACCATGTGTATACTGTCTATACTTTGTGTATACAGTACTTCCAGTCTCTGCAAACTCTGTTTCACTTCATTCTGTACTGTGAGTATACTGTGTTTATATAAACCTGGTTCCTCCTCAGCTCGTCCTCCAGTTTCTGCAGACTTTGTTTCACTTCCTCCAGTCGAGGCTCCAAACTGCCGGCATCGCCCATCTGAGGACTTCGTTCATACACCTCCCTCATCTTCAACAGAGCATCTCTGAAACAACATACACACACACAGAGAATTATACACATTTCATATACACACAGAATTATACACAACATTTCATACACACACAGGAAATAATACACACATTTTAAAAACAACATGATAGGATGAGAAGATGACGCTCTTCAGACAATCAGCCTGAACTAAACAGATTTCATATTTCCAGGTTCGTTTCTATCCAAAGGAACAACTGTGTGTGTGTGTGTGTGTGTGTGTGTGTGTGTGTGTGTGTGTTACCTCTGCTCTCTCTCTCTCTGGATTTCCTGGTTGATATTGTTGATTCTGGTTTGAAGTTTCTTGCGTCTCTGTTCAGGAGGAAGGTGACTGCAGTCTGCAGGACTGGAGCCCTACAGCAGTTTATTATGGTTATATATTATAATTTCATTATAGTTACACACACCGATAACAGTAAACATCATGTGGTTTAATACACCTGTATGATGTCACAGACAGACAGACAGGTGTAATACTGACCAGTTTGAGTGACAGCTGTCCAACCACAGAGGAGCATAAAGAAAACATGACAACATTAAAAACACAGCTTTGAGTTAATATATACATGTGTGTACAATGTACATGATGTGTACATATATACATGTGCACATGTATACTCTCTCTCTTGAGGCAGATGACCGCCCACCCAGAGCCTGGTTCTGGTTCTGGTTGAGGTTTCTGCCTGTTAAAGTGAGTTTTTCCTTGCCACTGTCACCTAGTGCTGCTCATGGTGGGAACTGTTGGGTCTCTGTAAATATAAAGAGTCGGTCCAGACCTTCTCTATATGAAAAGAGACCTGAGATAACTTCTGTGAGGATTTGGTGTTATATAAATAAAACTGAATTGAACATGTGTTCATTGTGTGCACATATATACAGTACATGTGTGTGTGTATACCCCTCTCTTCAGGCTGCGCAGACACTGCTTCCTGGTTCTGGAGCCAGAGGTCATGAGGTCATTCAGTCGCTGTGTGATTGGTTCTCTAGAGGCAGGGGGCGGGGACTGGGTATTGTTGGCCACGCCCCCAGGTGAAGGTGAGGTCGGGGGTGGAGGGGGAGGCTGCCGGGGGGAGGAGAGGAGGGTCAACAGCTGGGGACAGAGAGAGAGAGAGAGAGACAAAGAGAGAGAGAGTGAAATTATAATGTAATGGAAAGGAACCTGGTTTAGAACATTGGACAGAAGAAAGTAAAAGCCAAAGCAGGTCTGAATATTCTCTGGATTCTGAGTTTGCAGAACATCTCTACTGTCAGAGAGAAAACATGGTCAACTCTGTAATCTCACAGTTCAAAGAGTTTAATGAGCTCTCAACATTAAAAATACTCCACACATACACACACATACATGCAGAAGATATATTGTACATATATAATGAATATATATCTATCTTAATGTTTCTGTTATTGTGTACTGTCCAAATATTTGCACACATTGTTTTTTGAAACTTTCATGCCAATAAAATCTTTTTGGATTTAAGAGTTGTGGTCAATACAACCAGGTGACTCCTCCAGGTGTATGTAACTTGTGTGTGTGCGCATATACCTGGGTTGTGTGTGTATATAGTATATGCATGTGTATATTTGTGTACCTTGTTTTTCCGTATGAAGGGCCATAGCTTCCTGCTGTGTCTCCGCCCCTCAGTTCGGTTGTCGAGGTAACTGGATTCAGAGATGCTCCTCCTCATGGTGGCGCTGTAGTCCTCAAACTCGACGTCACCTGGAGGGTCGAAGCCTGATTTATACACCTCCACCACCTGCTGGGTATCCTACACACACACACACACACACACACACTTGCTTTGATTGCTCAACAGTCTTGAGATTTTTTTTCATCAAGCTGGTGTTTTCAAGATCAAGAAAAAACTTTCAAGCTCAAGTCTTTGTTTGTCAGGATGGTAAACCTAACTGACTCCACTCATTTGCATTCAGACAATAGAGCTTTTTCAATAGAAACATGAATTAGCATCCAAAGGAGTTGAGGAACCAAAGTTTGTGGACATCAGTGAAGGTTGGATTTTGTTTGGATAGTTAATGTCTTCAAGCTGAGCTACTTCTTCGTGACACTAATCCAGTACAACATCTCTATATCTGCAGACAACAGATAGAGAGATGACTGGATGTTACCCTCATTGCTAAACGACATCCTGAGATACTTGGGCTGCTACACCTACAATTAACAACTCATTCCCAAATGACTGGCCCAGTGCTCACTGGAGGTCATAGTCTGATGAAACCAACAAAACCACATCATCTGCAAAAAGCAGAGACACAATCCTGAGGTCACCAAGGATGTTTTCAAAACCACCTGCTACATACTACGGACGAACGCAGTATGCAGTATGTACTACATACTGCGTTCATCGGTAGTATGCAGTATGAAACTATTTAAATCGAGTTATTTTGCAGTATGCTAGGCCAGGGTTAGCCGGTTTCCGGTTTTGAAAAGCGGAAGTAAACGTACGGCTGACAGCAAACAATCGCAGCTGTGGTAAAACGAAAACTAATTACTGTGGATGCTTTCAAGAGACTAAAATACAATAAAAAATGTCATACCTGTCTGTGATTAAAGCCCACAATTTGGCACGAAGAAGTAGAAGGGGAATGCCAAAAGGACAAATATTGTGGCCATCTTATGTGAATGTGAATCCAATGTAAGTATATATCAAGCTCTCTTTAAGAGTTAGCTAGGGTTAAGCAAAGCAGTTAACTTAGGCTCTTAACCTACTGTCAGATAAGTTAATAAATAATATTCTGTGACAAACACGTTTATTAGAAAACATTTTATTGCTTATAAACAGTGAATTTTGTGAAAAAAATAACTTTTGTAGTAGAGAGTAGCGAACTTTTCATTTTCCCCACTGGAACAATTCATCTAGCAGCAAACACCTAAAAAACAAAGAACATTAAGATTGAATACTAAAACACATACAGCTAAATGAACACATAAAACACATTAAGATTAAGTCGTAATACACTCAAAGGACAGTATTTTATAGCCAAAACAAGTACCTATCAGACAAAAACTAAAAATTTAGAACTGTTTAACATTAGAATACTACACTAACCAGACCATTATTTAATAACTTTTGAATTTCTATTACTGGACTACACGCCTTTAGGCAAACATTCCTACACTAGATGTCTATCTGATAGTGCTGTAGCTAAATTTAAGGAAGTGATTCCATCGGCATTTAATTCAGTTCCATGTCTCAATGTAACAGATGACTCCTATGCTAACTTTAGTCCCTCCCAAATTGATCATCTTGTTGATAGTGCTGCAGGCTCACTACGAATAACACTCGACTCTATCGCCCCTCTAAAAAAGAAGAATAAAACAGAGGAGGTTAGCTCCATGGTATAACCCGCAAACCTGCAAATTAAAGCAAACATCGCGAAAACTTGAAAGGAAATGGCGTTCCACCAATCTGGAAGAATCACATTTAGCCTGGCAAGATAGTCTTAAAATTTATAGGAAGGCCCTCCGTAATGCCAGAGCAGCCTACTACTCATCATTAATAAGGGAAATAAGAACAACCCCAGGTTTCTGTACACACTGTAACCAGGCTGACAGAGAGTCACAGCTCTGTTGAGCCATGTATTCCTATACACCTCAGTAGTAATGACTTTATGAGCTTCTTTAATGATAAAATTCTAACTATTAGAGACAAAATTCAGCACCTCCTGCCCTCAGTTGGTACTGACTTATCTTCAAACACAGGAACCTTAGAAATAACTGTAAAACCTGATGTACATTTAGACTGCTTTTCTCCCATCAACCTTAATCAATTAACTTCCATGATTTCCTCATCTAAGCCATCAACGTGTCTTTTAGACCCCGTCCCAACTAGGCTGCTTAAAGAAATTTTACCCTTAGCATTTCTTTACTAGATATGATCAATCTGTCCTTATTAAAAGGCTATATGCCACAGTCCTTTAAAGTAGCTGTAATTAAACCTCTTCTTCAAAAGCCCACTCTTGATCCAGGGATTTTGTCAAATTATAGACCTATATCTAACCCTCCTTTTCTCTCTAAGATCCTTGAGAAAGCAGTCGCCAATCAGTTGTGCGACTTTCTACACAACAACAAGCTGTTTGAGGATTTTCAGTCAGGATTTAGAGTGTCATGGTCCACGAAGGACTCGTTTGGACTCTGTATTTTGGTCTTGTTTCCCGTTTTATTTTGTAATCCCTGGTCTTGTGTTTGTGTGCTATTTACTTCCTGTCATTGTTCATTTCTGCCAGTTTGATTAGGTTCACCTGTGTCTTTGTTCTCACCTGTTTCTGTTTCCCTTGTTAACTTTTGCCCTATTTATACCAGCCCCTTTCCTTTGTTCAGTGTCGGTTCATCGTTTGGTTTGTCGGTTTCTTGAGTTCCTGCGTTTCTCTGTTCCTGGTTTCCCTGCGACTCATGTCCTGATTCCTTGGGTCTTGCCGTTTTGTCCTTGGCTTTTTCCTCGAGTTTTTTGCCACATGAACCAGGATTCCTGTGATGTAAGTTCACCCTAAAATAAACCTCCAACTTGCTGAAGCCTCCCGGTTTGTCTGCATTTGGGTCCTTTTCCCTGCTGCCTAGATGGCTCACTACAACATAGAGTGCATTATAGCACAGAGACGGCACTGGTGAAAGTTACAAATGACCTTCTAAATGCATCCGACAAAGGACTCGTCTCTGTACTTGTCTTACTAGATTGCAATGGAAATTTGCTCTATATCTGTCTGTAGCTGACCTCTGGGAGATTGTTGTGAGACTCTCTCCTGTTTTATCCTAGTCCTTGAAACTGCTTATCTGACTGGTGAATTGTTTCTTCCTTGGGAGGATACAGTGTGCGGGCAACTGAGGTAAACCTGCATGCAGCTACCAACAGTAGATAGCCCAACCTTCAAATGTAAGATTTCTCTAAAAAGACAATGTAACCACACTTCTTTTCACCCTCTTGACTGTGGCACCTGTTGAGTGTACATCAGTGGGTCCTTTCTGCAGAAAGCTTAATAAATACTCCAAAGACTTTGGTGACTCTTTATTTTCAGATTTCCACCACAAGATCTTAGTGCTGCATTCGATACCATTGACCATCACATTCTATTACAGAGTCTAGAACATTTAATTGGCATTAAAGTCACCGCACTAAGCTGGTTTAAATCCTATTTATCAGATTGATATCAGTTTGTATATGTTAACGACGAATCCTCTATGCACGCCAAAGTTAGTCACGGAGTTCCACAAGGTTCTGTGCTTGGACCAATTCTATTTACCTTGTATATGCTTCCTTTAGGCAATACTATTAGGAAGCACTCCATACATTTTCATTGTTATGCAGATGATACCCAATTATATTTATCGATCAAGCCAGGTGAAACCAATCAATTAGCTAAACTTCAAGCATGCCTTAAGGACATAAAAACCTGGATGTCCTGCAATTTTCTGATGTTAAACTCAGACAAAACCGAAGTTATTGTACTTGGCCCCGAACACCTTCAAAACACATTATCTAAAGATATAGTTTCTCTAGATGGCATTGCCCTGGCCTCCAGCGAAACCGTAAGGAATCTTGGAGTTATCTTTGATCAGGATATGTCCTTTAACTCCCAAATAAAACAAACTTCAAGAACTGCCTTTTTCCATTTACTTAACATTGCAAAAATCAGGCACATCCTATCTCAAAAAGATGCAGAAAAACTAGTCCATGCATTTGTTACGTCTAGGCTGGATTATTGCAACTCTCTATTATCAGGCTGCCCCAATAAATCCCTTAAGACTCTCCAGCTGATTCAGAATGCTGCGGCACGTTTACTGACAAGAACCAGAAAAAAAGATCATATTTCTCCAATATTAGCTTCTCTACACTGGCTCCCTGTAAAATCCAGAATAGAATTTAAAATCCTTCTCCTCACCTTCAAAGCCCTAAATGGTCAGGCACCATCATATCTTAAAGAGCTCATAGTACCCTATTACCCCACTAGAGCACTGCGCTCCCAGAATGCAGGGTTCCTTGTGGTTCCTAGAGTCTCTAAAAGTAGAATGGGAGCCAGAGCCTTCAGCTATCAAGCTCCTCTCCTGTGGAACCAGATCCCAGTTTGTGTACGGGAGGCAGACAACCTCCTCACATTTAAGAGTAGGCTTAAGACTTTCCTCTTTGATAAAGCTTATAGTAGGGCTGACTCAGGTGACCCCTGAGCCACCCCTTAGTTATGCTGCTATAGGCCTAGACTGCCGGGGGACTTCCTATGATGCACTGAGCTCCTTTCTCCTCCTCTTCCTCTCCATCTGTACACCCTCATATCCCATCAATGCTTGTTATTAATTCAACTTCTTCCCGTAGTTGTGTGCTTTCTCTCCTCTCTCTCCCCTTCTGTTGCTTTCTGCAGGTATTTCTGCCTCCGGAGCTGTTGAGTCTGGATCTGTGGTTGCGGCCACCTGCTGCCCCCGTGCTCCTGCTCTGCACCCACTGCTGCCATTACTGTTGTTGCTCTTATTATCAGTATTGCTATTATAATGTTGCTCTTAGTGTTGTTTCTGTTGGTGTTAACATCAATGCCATTACCCCCCCCCCCCCCCCTTCAACCCAAACGGTCAAGGCAGATGACTGCCCACCTAGAGCCTGGTTCTGCTCGAGGTTTCTGCCTGTTAAAAGGGAGTTTTTCCTTGCCACTGTCGCATAGTGCTTGCTCATGGTATGAACTGTTCGGTCTCTGTAAATATATAGAGTCGGTCTAGACTTGCTCTATTCGAAAAAGTGCCCTGAGATAACTTTGTTACGATATGGCGCTATATAAATAAAACTGAATTGAACTTAATCATATGGCATATTAAACATTACAATATAAAAGTACTGTATTAACACAACCTGTCATTTAGAGGTAGCATTATGCAATACATCAGATATCACATTTGACCTCTATTTGTTTTTTCTTGAGATGAAGTTAAAATTATACACTACCTTAGATGTCCTCAAAAGCCTGGCTGTAAACTGTATGTCTGTGATGGCAAAACGTGTTATACAATTTTATAACACCAGGGTGTAGTTATTGCTATGCTGGACTAGGTGCACCTGTTGTCTTGGTGTGACGAGTAGTTTACTGTTTACACCATCCCCAAAAACTACCACCTTGGTGATGAAACCCATCATGTATGTTTATTCAAAATCATAATTTTTATGATGTGGCTCATCCACCCTCATTGTGATACAAAATACACCATCCAGTGAAAAATACTGCCAGATGCTAAAGTAGATGATGGTTATGCGACACTACCAATCACACTAGAACAAACAAAATTAACAGTGTTAATAAAAGAGCAGGTACCAAAATTCAATTGTACTTATTTTTATTCAAGCCTCACTTCTTAGATAATTTTTCTACAAGTGCCATTAAATCTGTCTCCTCTCCTCCCTTTCTGCATTTTCATTTTCTCTCCTCTCCAACCACACTCTCTACTCTCTCTCCTCTTTCCTCTCTCTCCACACAAATCTCTCTGTCTTCATCCCTCTCTGTCAGTAGGTTGATGATTTGGACCCACTCTGGCTCCTTTCTTCTTGAGGGGTTTCTCGCTTCAGCTTGGGGTTCCCTGGGTGAGGGAGGAGAGACCACCATGACATCCTGGTTGGATGAGTCAATGATGACCGGAGGCGTAATTGTAGGCCTCCGGCCCAGTGCCTCATCCATTAATCTGAACCACTTCCAGGATGCTGCAGTGGTCTCTCCTCCCTCTGTGCTAACCCCTGTCCTAGGGGCCTTCAATTCCTGTATCGTAACAAAACACACACACCCCACATCGACACACATTCAAGGCATGGCAACTGCATCTGTTGCTCTCAACAGAAAAGCAATGGCATTGTAGGAGGTCTTACAGAACTTTAGGATGCAGCAGCCCAATGGGCAGCTCAGGCAACATAGCTAGCTAACTTGCCTTGTATTTTTGTTTGAGGTTCTCCCACTTTCTCTTCACTTTGGTGGGCTCTATTTTGCCCACCAGAGCATGCTCCCTTACGAACTCTGTCAAAAAACGGTAATAAAAAGTATTTTTCATGAAATACAACGAACTCCCCAAATGTAAGGTTATCATAACACTTTAATATCTTATGTTACCTAGTGAGCAAGCAAAGTTAATTTTGTAAAACCTGATGTTAACTTACTCAAATCCTTTTTGGGCAGCATTTTGCCGCCCACTGATGAGGGCCTCTGTGTCCTGCTCTGTCCCTAATAACAAACCATATAACAACATTATTTCACAGATTTATGTTATGTATTTTGTGCTGTTTTCTTATTGCCAGCTAGCTATGGTTAACGTTGCTGTCTTGGTAGCTTACCAGGCTTAACTTAAACGTTATGGGTAGTGGGACAAATGTAGTTATAGGTTCGTTACAGATGGACTGTAGTCACAATTTCTGGATGCACAAAATTAAATTAGGAAAAATGTTATGAGTGGTACTTACATTTGTATTCCTCCCTGGCAACCGCCATGTCAGCCGTTCCACCGCTTCCTCTTCTCTGAATTTACTGGCAGATCGCAAACCAATGTAAATAGGTGCATACCGCCACCTACTGTACCCACGGAGTGTGTAACATCAGGGCTTTACCATGGATGTCGCTTTGCATTGTGGTATGTAGTAGGCAAGGTAGACTGGTCCGATGCATACTGGAGATTTTTTCCAAATCAGTACGACATCCGGGAATTTCTGGCATACTGCAGATTTTGCTTTTGTTTGCATACTGCATACTACATGCTACATTTTGGCCAAATCAGTACGTACTGCTAGTATAGCAGGTGGTTTTGAAAACAGCCCAACACTCTCCACACCTTGACTGCACCTTCAGATTCTGTTCATGAAAATCACAAACTGAATCTGTGACAGGAACGACCCTGGTGGAGTCCACCGCCCACTGAGAACATGTTTGACTTCCTGCTGAGAAACAGACATTAATTTGACTGGGACTGCTGCATTGGCTCAGTGGGGGTGCTGTCAAAAAAGGCTCCAGCAAAGAAACACTCAGGGTCGTCCAGCAAAAAAGCTGAATCATGCTCAACTTTTGTCTAAAAACAATGCAATGTCATCCAGAAAGACACTGCACTGGCAAATCAAATACAATATCAGCCCAGAGGAGACTCACCATCCTGGGCTGGATGCCCTCAGCAGAGTCCATCATGGCATCCAGACAGTGACTCACAACAGGAAGAACTTTTCTCTCAGCCTCCGCTGACAAACGCATTGCTTCACAGATTCTCTCGATCCGCCGCTCCTCCATGTCCTGGATACGCTGCACACAGGTACACTCCGTTATACTGAGCCTGGTAGTCCTGGTTAGGGCCCGAGCATGAAAGTGCCAGGGCCCAACGGTCCCTCGCACTGAAAGTGCAAGGAACCTATTGTTTTTGGAAGGATTATTATTATTATTATTATTATTATTATTATAATACTTTTGTAACACATTTTTGAAGGGCTTGGGATGCTCGAAAAACTGATGAAAATTGGCACACGTCAGAACTGGCAAAAATTGCAAAGTTCTGCAGTGATTGAACTCGGGCGTGGCCAGGGCACTCCATAGCGCCCCCAAACACACGCCATGGTTGGTATAAAGTTGCTTTGGTGGGGTTATTGCTCTCATCATGAAGAACATATTTCAGTTTTTTTTTTTTTTAAGAGCGTTTGCCCAACAGGAAGTCAGTGTGCTGACGTAGCTGAGGTGAACGTATTGTCTCATTTCCAGTTGCCGGTGTTTCTGTGTTACTGGTAGCAAATTTTGCAGCTCTAGCTAAACCCAGTTCATTTTGATATTTTCTTTACTATAGCGGTTAATTACCCGCTATACATTTAAGTATACACTAGTTCTGTTTAAGCACTCATATCTCTCTCCTGTCAGTGACTTTCCGCTAATCCCACAGTTGTTTACACACTAATTAGTTGCTTGCTACTGTAATTTAGCTTTAGCTAAGTTAGCGATGGCGTCTCCCTCTCCTTCTCCTGCTCTCTCTTGCTCAGTGTGTCAGATTAGTTACTCCTCTGCCTCCTTTAGCGATAATGGTACGTGTAACAAATGTAGTTTATTCACTGCGTTGGAGGCGAGGCTCAGTGAGTTAGAATCACGGCTCCGCACCATGGAAAGTCAGTCAGCCATAGCTAGCCAGCCCCTAGCCGGTGCGAGCCGACCAAAGGTAGCTTCTGCTAGCCGTCTCCCGGCAACTCCCGAGCAGCCGGGAAGCCAGGGAGGCTGGGTGACTCTCCGAAAGAAGCATAGCTCTAAACCAAAGCCCATGGTTCACCACCGACCCGTTCACATTTCTAACAGGTTCTCTCCACTCAGCGACACATCTGCTGAGAAATCAACTCTGATTATTGGCAGTTCCATTTTGCAAAACATGAAATTAGCGACATCTATATAAATAACTGAATTGAATTTCCTGTGTAAATTTCATCTTTCTAAACACATATTTGAGGTCTTTAGGATGCTCAAGAACTTATGAAACTCGAACAGGTAAATATTTCGATTTGATGTCACAATTGGGTTTGGGTGTGGCACATCGGCTATATAGCGCCCCCTAATTACTTTTAGCCTTCAAACATTTTTGATGCCCTTGATATACTCGAAAGCTCATGAAATTTGGCACACACACCCTTCCCCGTGAACATTGCGAGAATATACAGCGATTGGGTTCATGCATATTTAGCGGGTTCCGTAGCACCCCTTGCTGCATAGCAGGCCATAGTCGGGATAGAGTTGTTCCGATATTCACCAAATTTGATACGCACATTGCTCTCATCATTTTGGACATATTTCTCATTGGCTTTCATTAACTCTGCCCACCTGGGAGTCTGCCATTTTGAATTTTGTGTTTTTCCTGTATTTTGTGTGAACTTTTTCGAACTCATTCATTTCAAATTTGGTAGGGATAATCCTCAGACTAGTGTGATGCTAATTGCGAAGGAATAGTCAATATCTCGAATTATGACGTGATACGTCATGAGACAAGATGCCATTTTAGACAATTTACAAGTATGGAACTTTTGCAATCTTCTCCTAGAGGATTCAAGAGATTCACTTGAAATTTGGTTGGCTTAACCTTAAGACATGTGTGATGCTAAATTGCGAAGCTTTTGAGTTTACGTGGAATGCAGCTGCTGTGGCAAGGCGAACAATTTGCATGTTTTGCAATCAAACAGAAACCCTTTATGTGGGGCTAGGGATGCTCTAAAACTCGTGAAATTTGTCACACACAACAGAAGTGGTGAAAGTTTTGAACTGATATGGGTCTTGGGCTTGAGTGTGGCCATATGGCTCGATAGCACCCCCTACAATATTTCAACAAAGTAGCCCCCGCAGCACGTTTCACCTAGATGTACAAAATTTGGCAGGCACATGTAACATCTCCAGACTTACAAAAAAGCCTGTTGGTGCCATGCCATACAGCCAACGGGAAGTCGGCCATTTTGAATTTTGTGTGCAATTTTAATGCATTTTTTTCCATTTGACAGGTGCTGTTTTTTTCCAACTCTGCCTAGCACTTTTACAGGATCCACCTCAAATCTGGTCAGAGAATATAAAACACCTTCATAATGTTAAATTGTGAAGCTTTTCAGTTTTCGTAAGTGTCCGATGTCCTGCCAGCACCCCCGACATGCGTGAAGGTGCGAGGGCCCGTTAATCGCTGCTTGCAGCTTTAATTTATCTTGTATTTAACTAGTACCAGTGTGTGGTAGAGCTGGTTTACCTGGTATATAACTGGTACCAGTGTGTGGTAGTGCTGGTGCTGGTCCTGGTTAAACTGGTTTAAACTGGTCACATAGTCTTTTCTGGACTCTTCAGCAGCTTGTTTTTTCTGTTGAGCCGTCTGACGAGCCTGAAACGAGCGAACAGAGTTTTACACCAGATGTATCTCCCAACACCTCTCGAGCTCAGTGATTAACATGCTGTTTAATCCAAAGAAAAACTATATATAAGAATGCAGTTAGTGGTTTTAGGAGGAGTTAGGTGAAGACTCTGACTGTCATTCAAAATAAAATAGTTCAGCAGCAACTCCCTCTAAATCCACAAACTGAGTTTCTCATTTGTTTGGATTAAACATATGAGATATAACATGTTAATCAGTGAGCTTTAAAGGTGTTGGTAGAGCCAGGACAGGTCTAGACTAGCAGTTTCCCCCTGCTCCCACTCTTTATGCTAAGCTAGGCTAACCCCATCCTGACTCCAGCTCTGTACTGGACACAGATATCATAATCTGAACATCTCACTTTCAAAAACAAAGAAAATAAGACTCTTTCCCAAAATATTGAACTATTCCTATAACAGAAACAGTACTTCACTATAGTGTTAAAATACAGTAAACATCTGCTCCAATGCACTCTAAAATTTAATTAAAAAGGGAATACATATATTTACAATAAATGTGTGATATGACCTTACCTTCAACGAGCAGCGCTAAGAGAGACAGACAGAAGTTAAGATTACTTAGATTTCTTGAAGACATTTTTCTTCTCATCTGAAAAACGTCTTCAGTTCTTCTTCAGGCAATACTGTCGATCCTGACCTCCCTCAGACAGTTTATTAACACCTGGAGTCATATGACTAATAACTGTCACATGACAGCTAGGTGGACTAACGACCTGTATCTGACTAACAACTGACCAGAGACCTGTACTACAAAGCAGGATTTGGCGTTAGCGAGGTAACTTCAGGTTTAACTCTGGGTTTTCAGGGTTTCGATGGTGGTTTACTTCTTACCGGGGTACACTGCCATGGTAACTTATGCTGCACACCTAACCTGCTCTGGAGCAGGTTATGTTCAAGATAACAGATCAATGCATATAAAAGTACCGCCTACAATGAATTCTTTTGGAAAATGGCATCACCAATAGAAGATCCCATGGAGCTCAGTGCGGATCGTGGCTCTTTTTAGATGAGACATATAGATTCTGACTCATTTGTGTCATCTTCTTGCAAAGTCATTACCATTTAATTGTGCTCTAGTATTCTTATATCATCCTACAACAGAGATTGATGCACTAAAGCCTTGTATTTGTACTTATAAGATATGAAAGTAAGCCTATTGACTGCTTTGAATTATTTTTTTATATTTATTTTTTATTTGCTCCAAGTCTGTTTGACACTGCTGGGGTTGCAGCTGAAAATATAAGCCCTGAAAATATAAGCCATGAGAATACATCTAACCAACACATTAATGGAACATTAATGATAGGTGTGGTGGTGGGGCGTGGTTTGAGCATGGCTGCAGAGTGGGAGAAGTGGAGGAGTGGCTCAAGAGCTCAGTGCAGGTAGCCCTGAGAAACACAGGTGCAGTGCATTAATCAATCTGTGCTTATATATCAGTAGTGGCAGCCCTGAGGAGAGTGGCTGTGAAAGGAGTGGAGAACGTGCCCTAAAAGGAACTGAGCTGGCCGGAATGGCAGACCGGGCCAGAGGACACCAGAACAGCAATAGTTGTGAATAAACGAGCCGAACGGCTCATAAACAATTCCAGCGTGTGACAAAGTTTCTCTGTTGACAGACTCGCAGTAGCGATTGTCGCTACAATAGGGCAGCGATATTATGAGCCTGTTAACACATTCACACAGTCTAGCTGTCCTTCCTGCATTCAGCAGCTGTGTTGCTTTTAGCTTGGATGATGTGTTTAACTTCTTCGTATTTCTCTAATCTTACAGTTTGCTCTTTGTAAAGTATGCCACTCCGCTGCCAGTACACTTGTCATGTTTGTGATTGGTCACATGCTGCAAACCCCGCCCCTTTTATGCGAGTGTGCTCATGGCTAGATTGGGAAACCCTGGGTTGACTTGCAGAGTTGATAACCACCGTCGTGTGAAGTTATTAGCCTCAGTGAATCCAGATAACGAAACATATCCTGAGTATGTTGAACTGGCTTCGTAGTACAGGTCTCAGGTGTGAACGACCCCAAACACATGAATGAATCGTATTTTTGAACTTTGAGTGCCGCTCTCTCATCCATACAGAACAATGCTCTTTCAGAGGTGGTTTCAACAATCAGATTTCAATCCATCTTGAATGCATTTACACTTTTTAGAGATCAGATATCTGATCCTCCTGAGACTCATGAAGCAACTCTGTAAATGGAGTCAAAGTCTTCAAGGATCTACAGAGGCTAGCTGCCTTTGACTCAGACTTCTGAGAATCTTCAAGCAGCTGCACAATTCAATTCAGTTTTATTTATATAGCGCCATATCATAACAAAGTTATCTCAGGGCACTTTTTCGAATAGAGCAAGTCTAGACCGACTCTTTAACGCGAATAAACATGAAAAAAACAAAGTGAAAGCATGAAAACATAATTTCATCCTGTCTGGACTCCGTTTGTGGAGCAGAGCATTAGTTCTGACAGAGATCTGAAGTGCTGCTTGTATTTATTGGTATCAGCCGTTTCATTCATGCTTCACAATCATTGGCTCATACACAGCCATGTGGCTATCAGCTGACAAGTAATAGCCAATCATTATAGTCAATCATTATATATGTAACATTATAACCTGACATTCATGTCAACCCCTGCTCCTGGTGTGATATATTCTGACGGGTATCTGTCAGCATAAGTGTTTGTATATTTATATTGATACACCTTCTCTCCATCCGTCTTGTTGTCGAGGTCGATTCTGTCGGAGACTTGTTGAGCTCGCTCCGCCTCCTTACAGTCACGCTCAAACCGACGTTTACTCTGAATGACAAGTAAACAACAAAACAAAAAAAACAATGAAAACATCCTCAGAGTTTAGCTGGTTACTGTCAGTCAGTACATCTGAACATAAAGTGAAAAGAAAAGTGACTTTGAACCCGGGCGGGGTCAGATGTGTTATGGGCGGAGTCGGGTGTATGGGTGGGCAGTATCAGGTCACTCACAGACTCCAGTTGTTTCCAGGAGCTCTCAATGTGCTGCTGGGCACGACGGCCATCTTGGAAATGCTGCAACAAAAACAAACTGGTCAGCCCTGAACATACTGGTCACTTCATAATGTGTCCATACTGAAATGTGAATTCTGATAAAGTTTACTTTGAAGCAGTTCCCCAACAGGGACTTTAATTGTGAAGTGTTTGTGTCTTCTTCCTCTGTGAACTAACTTTGTTTCCTGGTTATAAAAGTTATTGTTTTGTTGTTTTTTTTCTCTGAAGGATCAGATTATAAAAAGCAGGAGGAAGGAAGGTTGAATCCACAGACTGCAATTTTATTTTTTATTTTTAATCTCAACATCAAATTTTATTTACTATTTATTTTTGTAATTTGTATTTTTTCTGATGGAAAATGTAAATCTATGTAGAACAATGAAGATACACAGATTACGTGACCATGACACAAACACATGAGTGTGTGTGTGTGTGTGAGTGTGTGTGTGTGCGCGTGTGTGCGTGTGTTTCTGTGATGTCAGAAATAATGAATGAGACAGAGAAACCTGCTCTCTGATTGGCTGGCAGCTGTTTGAATCACATGTGTGCAGGTCAATAGTTTAACCTCTGTTCTACATAGAAACCTGCAGGTAACCATAGCAATAGGACTGAAGCTTCAGTTTACTGACTGGTGAAATTAAGCAAACCACTAACACCCTAACTAACACCTTGGATCCCCGAAGACGTCAAAATCAAATATTTGTGTGTTTTCATATTTAGATGAGAAGGGATAGTGAACCGATGACTGAACAGGTGACTGATAGTGAACAGGTGATGGAGACTTTCTACAAACTACACGGTTAATACAGGAAATAATACATATATCTACTAGATGTACTCTTCATATACTACATAAATGTACTCTACATATCTCAAAAACCTAATTTATCTTCATGTTATTTATCAAATAGAAAAAGTTTTAAAATAGTCTTTAAATCTGGAAACAATATAATAAAACATGGTTTGGAGATCGCCACAATTCAAAAAGAAATTTGACTTTTTACTCCCTTACTTTATTTTGACAAAGTTAAGTTATTTAACAAATTAAGATTTTATATATAAAAAACATAAAATATGATGCACTGTTACAGAACTGAAAGTATTTCAAAGTAGCTCCACTTCAACCTGTTATGAACTACCCCAGTAGTTCAGACAGCAAGGAAAATGACCCAAATGCAGACTGCGCAGGCAGACAGGAGCAGTTTGATAATTTATTGAACACAAAAAAAATAAGCTTACGTGAGGTATAGGTAGGCAGACAGGAAGACAGAAACAAGGCACATGGCAAGCAGTCTAACAAACAGTGACAACAATGAATCAACAAGAGAACAAAAGGAAGGGCAATGGTCTACCTACATACATAGCAGGTAAAATAAGTATTGAACATGTCACCATTTTTCTCAGTAAATATATTTGCAATGGGGCTATTGTGATGAAATTTTCACCAAATGTCAACAAACCATGCAATCCACACATACAAAGAAATGAAACCATAGATATCCATAAATTAAGTTATGTGTAATAATGTGAAATGACAGGGAAAAAGTATTGAACACATGAAGAAAGGAAGTGCACAAAGGCATGGAAAGCCAAGACGCCAGCTGAAATCTATTAGTAATTAGAAAGCAATCCTGCCCCTCGTCAGTGCAAATTAATATCAGCTGATTCAGTCCCAACTGATGGCCTATAAAAAAGGTGTCTCATTACCAGGGTGTCACACAAGAAACATCTCATGATGGGTAAAAGCAAAGACCTCTCAAGACCTTTGCTACCTTATTGTTGCAAAACATACTGATGGCATTGGTTACAGAAGGGTTTCTAAACTTCTGAATGTTCCAGTGAGCACTGTTGGGGCCATAATCCGTAAGTGGAAAGATCATTTCACCATAAACCGGCCACGACCAGGTGCTCCTCGCAAGATTTCTGACAGGAGTGAAAAGAATTATCACAAGATTTGTCCAAGAGCCAAGGACCACTTGTGGAGAGCTTCAGAAAGACCTGGAATTAGCAGGTACAATTGTTTCAAAGAAAACAATAAGTAACGCACTCAACCGCCATGGCCTGTATGCACGCTCACCATGCAAGACTCCATTGCTGAAGAAAAAACATGTTGAAGCTTGTTTAAAGTTTGCTGCACAACATTTGGACAAGCCTGTGAAATACTGGGAGAATATAGTCTGGTCAGATGAGACCAAAATTGAACTCTTTGGATGCCATAATACACACCTTGTTTGGAGGACAAATGGCACTGCACATCACCCCATAAACACCATACCAACAGTGAAGTTTGGAGGTGGGAACATCATGGTGTGGGGCTGTTTTTCAGCATACTTCATATAATTGAAGGAAGGATGAATGGAAAAATGTACCGAGACATTCTGATAAAAATCTGCTGCCATCTACCAGGATGCTGAAGATGAAATGAGGGTGGACATTTCAGCAAGACAATGATCCCAAACACACAGCCAAGGACACTCAACTGGTTTCAGAGAAAGAACATAAAGCTGCTAGAATGGACCAGCCAATCACCTGACTTGAATCCAATTGAAAATCTATGGAAAGAACTAAAGATCAGAGTTCATAGAAAAGGCCCACGGAACCTTCAAGATTTGAAGACTGTGTGGAAGAATGGGCCAAAATCACACCTGAGCAATGCATGCGACTAGTTTCTACATACAGGAGGCGTCTTGAAGCTGTCATTACCAACAAAGGCTTTTGTACGAAGTTTTAAATACATTTCAGTAAGCGTGTTCAATGCCTTTTCCCTGTGTCATTCCATTTTATTACACAATTTAATTTCTGAACTTATTTGTTTTGGTTTCTTTGTATGATTACTTGGGTTGTTACTAACATCTGGTGTACATGTCATTTCATTTCATGTCAATAGCACCTTTAGAAATATATTTACTGAGAAAAATGGTGATGTGTTCAATATTTATTTTACCCACTGTGTATTTATAGGGATGTAGCTAATCAGGGAATCAGGGGCAGGTGAGTAATGGGGAGCAGGTGTGTATAATCAGACACGAGGGCAGGAAGTGAACAGACAAGACAGGTAAGAATTACAAAATAAAACAGGACATGTAACAGACAACAATGGGATGTCACACAACCAACTAACAGTAAAATGCTCTTTAAACATGAGTGCATCAGTAATAAATCAAATTATTTTATTATAATACTCAGGATACATTTTTCTGCAGTTAGCTAGTAATACTTATAATTTTATTTGAGTAACATTTTCATGCAGGACTTTTACTTGTAATTTTTATAATGTGGTATTAGTACTTTTACTTAACAGTTTTTCACAGTTGTTTACACTAAAATTGGAACTTAAAACGCAGTCACTGAAACCTGAAACTCATGCACCAAAACCCTAAACCAAGTCTGCAAAACTGAAAGCACAATTTCTGCTTTACACTCCGTTTTCAGTTCTAAAATCACACTTTTTGCAAAACACTACATACAGTTCTCTACATTAGGCACAACATTCAAAGTTAAAATATCTTGTGTTCCTTTGGAAAGTAACACCAATCACAATGCCAAGCTTTATTTACCAATGGCAATACCCACTCCTCCACAGGTGTAAACAGGTGCTTAATTGTTCACTTAGAAATCAGAGCTTTAGCACTATAAAAAAAAAAAAAAGGCCATAGATGAGCACTTCTGTTTTGGAGGAAAATAGAAGTCAATGGTAAAGCAAGAGCGAGAGGTCAAGGAATGAGAGGAAGAGGAGGATGAGGATGAGGAATGACAGTTATCTCAAATGAGATCAGGGCCACATTGGTTGACCATGTGCTCAACCATGGATCGAGTATGAGGGAGGCTGGGCAGAGTTCAGCCCAACCTGAGCCACTACACGGTTGCATCTATCATCCGTATATTCAGAAATGAGAACCAGTAGGTTACTTATTATTTACACTATGCTACTGCTCTTTATGCATGTATACTGCAGTCTGACAAATCAGTAGGCCTATGTTACTCAGTGATTGTTGGCCAATGTTACAGTAATGTCATTTCATATTGAAAAGAAATTATTTTATCTTACTGTAACCAATTATATTTTTGGATCTTCTGCAGAACTGAGAGATGACTAGGCCCTGGTGGAAGACACCGGCTATTGTGAACATGGTGGTGGCAAACAATACCATTAAACTACAAGAAATCCAGAACCACATAAATGCAGACATCACAATATTCAATAACATTCCCCAGGTGGGCTTGTCTACATTGGACCGTGTATTACAGCGCAACCAAATCTGGATGAAACGGGTATACAGGGTGCCATTTGAGCGAAACCCAGAGGATTAAAGAACAGCGCTATGAATATGTGCCAGTAAGTACTATACTGTAAATTTACTATCATATCAGCACTGTAGACACATTGCAGTATTGTAATCTGGTGTATTGTGCTTCACCATATTGACTGCTGTAGGTGTATTTCTCATTGTTTTGTTGTCTGTTTCAGAGAGTCTTGGAGATGGATGCCGCTGCAATTCAGCACATTTATATTTTTATTGATGAGGCTGGCTTTAACCTAGCCAAAAGAAGGGGACGGGGATGGAACATTATTAACCACCGTGCCATTGTGAATGTCCCTGGATAGCATGGACAGAATATCACCATGTGTACAGCCATTAGCCAGCAAGGCGTCCTCCATCACCATGCCAACCTTGGTCCATACAACACTGCCCTTCTCATCACATTCCTGGACACACTACATGGCATCCTCATTCCAGCTCAGCAGAGGGGTGGACCAGAGCAGCCCAGGTATGTTGTCATCTGAGACAACGTGACTTTCCACCGGGCTGCTCTGGTCCACAACTGGTTCATCGACCACCCACAATTTATTGTTCTATACCTCCCACCATATTCCCCATTCCTAAACCCAAATGAAGAGGTTTTTTTCGGCATGGCGATGGAAGGTATATGACCGCCATCCCCTCACACACATGCCTCTTCAGGCAATGAAGGATGCATGTGGTGAAGTTAATGTGGGGGCTTTTGGCAGCTGGATCCGTTATTCCAGAAGATTCTTTCCCCGCTGTTTAGCCAGGGAGAACATAGCTTGTGATGTAGATGAGGTGCTGTGGCCAGACCAAAATAGGAGGCAGGATGCAGCCTAATTTCGTTTCTTACATTTAGCATTTGTTTTTGTCTTTAGAGTTTTGAAAAAAAAAAAAAAGACATTTATTTTATTTATTTATTTTACAGAAAACCCTTTCACACTGAATGTTTTTCCTGGTTTTCTCCTGTTGAATATGTGAAGTGTTACATACAAAAAAAGATCTGAATACTTCCTCTACCACTTCTATCTGGTGTGTTGAAGTCTGATATCTTTACTATCCAGATCTATTTTTGTTGGAGCAGCTCGACTCTGAAGCCGGAAACTCTTGTGAATGTACTTTAACTGTATTTATTGGCAGTTGACTTTAAATTTTTAATGATACATCTCATTTGAATCCGACTTCGTCTTCACACACAAACAACAACCAGAGCTCAGCCAGATGATGTGAACATTCTGCGTAAATTTACTGTCATCACTCCCCAAACTCTGCAGAGCTATTTGTGAGAAGTGATGAGCCCCAGTCAGTGTTTTTGTGTGTGTGTCTGTGTGTGTGTGTGTGTTTGTGTGTACTCACAGTCTTCCTCTCAGTCTTCAGCTCCTGTGTGTATCTCGTCAGCTCAGACACGATCTGTGTGTTCAGGTTTTCAGCAAGTTCTTCTCTCTGAACTGAAAGTTCATTCAGCTGACGGAGAGTCGCTGCAAATGCCAAACACCAGGTGTACCTGTAACAACCAATCAGACACCAGGTGTACCTGTAACAACCAATCAGACACCAGGTGTACCTGTAACAACCAGGCACCAGAGGCCTGTACTACAAAGCCAATTCAACATACCCAGGATATGTTTGTTATCTGGCTTCACTGAGCAGGGTTTCCCAATCTAGCCATGAGCGTGTCCACATGAAAGGGGCAGGGTTTGCAGCATGTGACCAATCACAAACATGATAAGTGTGCTGTAAGCAGAGCGGCACAGTTAAAGACATCATCCAGGCTAAAAGCAACCCAGCTGCAGCTACTGAATGCAGGAAAGACAGCTGGTCTGTGTGAATGTGTATTAAATCACTGCTCCGTCATTAGGGCACAAACTATAATTACATTTGTTTTTTCCATTAAATAAAAGTGTTGCTTAGATGTATTATGGTGTGTGTGACAGTTTTTGCTTAATTTTGTCAGCTGCAACCCCAGCAGTGTCAAACAGACTTGGAGCAAATAAAATATAAAAACATAATTCAAAGTGGTAAATAGGCTTACTGTCGTCATCTTATAAGTACAACAAGTACAAGGCTTTAGTGATTCAGTCTCTGTTGTAGGATGATATCGGGATACTAAAGCACAATGAAATGGTTTTCACTTTGCTTGCAAGAAGATGACATGGATGAGTCAGAATCTATATCTCTCATATAAAGAAGAGCCACGATCCGCACCGAGCTCCACGGGATCTTCTATTGGTGATGCCATTTTCCAAGTGAATTGATTGGTAAGTAGGTTGTGCCTTTATATGCACTCTTATCTCAAACATAACCTGCTCCAGAGCAGGTGAGGTGTGCAGCATAAGTTACTGTGGCGATTTATCCCATTAAGTGAACCACTGTCATAACACTGAAAACCCAGAGTTAAACCTGAAGTTACCTTGCTAACCCCAAATCTTGCTTTGTAATAGCCATGACAACTCAGAGTTCAGACCATAGACTTAATACAGTCTGTGGTCCAGACCAGGAGGCAGAGTTGCAGTCCTACACGCTTCTCTGCGCTTCCATTAGAGCAGTTACCCACCCTAAACTCCACAGAGAGGTTGTCTGCCCCCAGACCACTTAAATTATTTAAATCCAAAGTAAACAGAAGAGGAGTTACACATAAAAACTTAATAAAAAGTAAAACCTCCACTGCAACAGTACAACAAAATAGGAGAATTAAATGTGGACTCTTAAACATCAGATCTCTCTCATCTAAAGCTGTTCTAGTAAACGATCTAATATCAGATCATATTATTGATTTATTTTGTCTCACTGAAACCTGGCTGTGTCAAGGTGAATATGTTAGCCTAAATGAATCCACTCCCCCCAGTCACATTAATACTCACATTCCTCGAGGCACAGGCCGAGGAGGTGGAGTTGCAGCCATCTTCGACCCAAGCCTATTAATCAAACCTAAACCTAAATTAAATTATACCTCGTTCGAAAGCCTTGTTCTTAGCCTTTCACACCCAACCTGGAAAACACTACAGACAATTCTATTTGTTATAGTGTACCGAGCTCCTGGACCGTATTCTGAATTTTTATCTGAATTCTCAGAGTTCTTATCAGGTTTAGTCCTTAAAACAGATAAAATAATTATTGTAGGTGATTTTAATATTCATGTGGATGTAGAAAATGATAGCCTTAGTGCTGCGTTTATCTCATTACTGGATTCGATTGGCTTCTGTCAGAGTGTACATAAACCCACTCACTGTTTTAACCACACCCTCGACCTTGTTCTTGTTTATGGCATTGAAATTACACATCTAATAGTCTTTCCACAGAATTCTTTTTTATCAGACCATTTTCTATTAACTTTTGAATTCCTATTACTGGACTACACGCCATCAGGCAAACATTCCTACACTAGATGTCTATCTGATAGTGCTGTAGCTAAATTTAAGGAAGTGATTCCATCAGCATTAAATTCAGTTCCATGTCTCAATGTAACAGATGACTCCTATGCTAACTTTAGTCCCTCCCAAATTGATCATCTTGTTGATAGTGCTGCAGGCTCACTACGAATAACACTCGACTCTATCGCCCCTCTAAAAAAGAAGATAATAAAACAGAGGAGGTTAGCTCCATGGTATAACCCGCAAACCCACAAATTAAAGCAAACATCGCGAAAACTTGAAAGGAAATGGCGTTCCACCAATCTGGAAGAATCACGTTTAGCCTGGCAAGATAGTCTTAAAATTTATAGGAAGGCCCTCCATAATGCCAGAGCAGCTTACTACTCATCATTAATAGAGGAAAATAAGAACAACCCCAGGTTTCTGTTCAGCACTGTAGCCAGGCTGACAGAGAGTCACAGCTCTGTTGAGCCATGTATTCCTATAGACCTCAGTAGTAATGACTTCATGAGCTTCTTTAAAGATAAAATTCTAACTATTAGAGAAAAAATTCAGCACCTCCTGCCCCTCAGTTGGTACTGACTCTATATCTTCAAACACAGGAACCTTAGAAACAACTGTAAACCTGTACATTTAGACTGCTTTTCTCCCATCAACCTTAGTCAACTAACTTCCATGATTTCCTCATCTAAGCCATCAACGTGTCTCTTAGACCCCGTCCCAACTAGGCTGCTTAAAGAAATTTTACCCTTAGTTAGCACTTCTTTACTAGATATGATCAATCTGTCCTTATTAAAAGGCTATGTGCCACAGTCCTTTAAAGTAGCTGTAATTAAGCCTCTTCTTAAAAGCCCACTCTTGATCCAGGGATTTTGTCAAATTATAGACCTATATCTAACCCTCCTTTTCTCTCTAAGATCCTTGAGAAAGCAGTCGCCAATCAGTTGTGTGACTTTCTACACAACAACAAGCTGTTTGAGGATTTTCAGTCGGGATTTAGAGTGCATCATAGCACAGAGACAGCACTGGTGAAAGTTACAAATGACCTTCTAATTGCATCAGACAAAGGACTTGTCTCTGTACTTGTCTTACTAGATCTTAGTGCCGCATTCGATACCATTGACCATCACATTCTATTACAGAGACTAGAACATTTAATTGGCATTAAAGGCACCACACTAAGCTGGTTTAAATCCTATTTATCAGATCGATATCAGTTTGTACACGTTAACAATGAATCCTTTATGCACACCAAAGTTAGTCACGGGGTTCCACAAGGTTCTGTGCTTGGACCAATTCTATTCACCTTATATATGCTTCCTTTAGGCAATATTATTAGAAAGCACTCCATAAATTTTCATTGTTATGCAGATGATACCCAATTGTATTTATCGATCAAGCCAGATGAAACCAATCAATTAGTTAAACTTCAGGCATGCCTTAAGGACATAAAGGCCTGGATGACCTGCAATTTTCTGATGTTAAACTCAGACAAAACCGAAGTTATTGTACTTGGCCCCGAACACCTTCGAAACACATTATCTAAAGATATAGTTTCTCTAGATGGCATTGCCCTGGCCTCCAGCGAAACCGTAAGGAATCTTGGAGTTATCTTTGATCAGGATATGTCCCTTAACTCCCAAATAAAACAAACTTCAAGAACTGCCTTTTTTCATTTACGTAACATTGCAAAAATCAGACACATCCTATCTCAAAAAGATGCAGAAAAACTAGTCCATGCATTTGTTACGCCTAGGCTGGACTATTGCAACTCTCTATTATCAGGCTGCCCCAATAAATCCCTTAAGACTCTCCAGCTGATTCAGAATGCTGCGGCACGTTTACTGACAAGAACCAGAAAAAGAGAACATATTTCGCCAATATTAGCTTCTCTACACTGGCTCCCTGTAAAATCCAGGATAGAATTTAAAATCCTTCTCCTCACCTTCAAAGCCCTAAATGGTCAGGCACCATCATATTTTAAAGAGCTCATAGTACCCTATTACCCCACTAGAGCACTGCGCTCCCAGAATGCAGGGTTCCTTGTGGTTCCTAGAGTCTCTAAAGTAGAATGGGAGCCAGAGCCTTC
>SEMN01001378.1:0-63732 GCA_005408345.1 Macquaria australasica
TGTGTGTGTGTGTGTGTGTGTGTGTGTGTGTGTGTGTGTGTGTGTGTGTGTGTGTGTGTGTGTGTGTGTGTGTGTGTGTGAGAGAATGAGACAGAGAGCCGGAAAAGAGACAGACATGTGGAGAGAGACAGAGGGAACACGTCAAAGAAGCACATCTGTGTGTGAGTGGTTCAAAGAGCGAGACCAGCACACTGGGAACTGCAGAGCATGAAGGGCATCCTGTAAAAGAAGAAGACAGCGTGGAGGTAGAGAGACAGACACAGAGCTTCACACAAAAAATATAAAGCAGGAGGTGAGAGAAAAAGACAGAGAGAGGGACAGGATTTAAAGGGGGGGGGGGGGGGGGGGTGACGTCAGGTTTATGGGAGGCCAGCTGCCAGGAGAGTCCTTTGTTTTACTGTCTGAGACATCAGAGGAAAGGGAATATCCATTAAACACAGTCACTCTTTCTCTCTCACACACACACACACACACACACACAAACAGGACAGCGGTAGGTAATTCTTTTTCCTGTCAGTTTGTGTGTACTGATATCAAATAGTTATCCAGCAGTATAATATAATTGTTGGGATGTTTCCACTAACAGATAAATGGTAAATATTGGCTGTGGTTGGGTAAGTGTATTTACTCAGTCGGACTCTTGTTTAGGTCACCAGCAGCACTGCGTCAAAAAAACAAAAGCTTTAATTTAATGGAGACCAGACAAAAATGTGCACGTATCCGGCAGAATTCTACTGTTTAAACTGCAAAACATGAAAGAAAATAAAACAATCATCTGAACGCTGATTTGTGGTTTGTGGTACATTTCAGCTGTAAATATCTACATGTAGGGTTGAGTATGTTATTAAAGCTTTCAGAATTTCGGGCCCCCCCCGGTAGTTTACCTGGCTATACCAGGTACCACGTATCAAGGCTGAGTCCTTACCGCAGCGACCCGGGTTCGAATCCAGCCCGAGCCCTTTAATGCATCTCTCTCTCTCTCTCTCTCTCTACAGTCACTATCTAATAAAAATTTTTTTAAAAAGCAGACATGCCAAAAAAAAAAAAAGCTTTCAGAATTTGTCATTTTAAAAATTTGGTGTTTACCACCTCTTGCTGAAAAACCCACAGCCCTTGCACACAGGAAGTGATCCATCTACCAGACGCTGTGTCTGAAGAGAGAAGCGCCGCCTACAGAAACAGCAACATAAAATCTAACAATAAGAGTTCAGCATGAATGAAGGAGATGAAAAAACAGAGTGGACAAATGAGAATAGAAGAAAAGGTTTCATATCTTCTATCTCACATCATCTGCATGATATGTTTTAATGAGTGGAATGTCTCAGAGTTGCTGTGAAGTAATTAAGTCTTGCGTTGAGACGTGTGAAAGGTGCCTCATTTTGTAACTGCCATCAGGGTTGCTTAAAGATAGGCACTCTATAGCAAGAGCTCCAGCAGATTTGTTGAGATGCCTTTAATTGGCAAAGAGAAGAAACACTTCCCTGGTCCAACAAGAATAAAAAATTTAACAATCTGGCATCTCTACTACCATAAAATACTATACAGTCAATCTGGCTTTGCTTAAAACTGACACGATCCTTTAACCAAGTGAAATGTCCAAGAATGCGTTTTGAAAAGGCTGACAGGATTATAAAGCTGAACCAGCCTCTAACAGAAAACAAACTTAATTTCAGTGACGTGTGAGTGGTTTAAATGATGAAGTGTTTGGTGTTTGCTGTGGGCACCAGGGAGGCCACATCAGACAAGTGTGAATTAAAGCAAACTTGAAAAATAAACCTTGGTTCTATTCCCTGACAGTAGAGGATTTGCTTTATGCATGTGCACAAGCCTGAATGTGTGTATTTTTGAACTGCTGTGTACACAGTAAGCAGTGGCACTTTAATGTCCCCCCCCCTTGAGGCATTTATCCTTCAACTGCAGAGAAAACTACCTTGGACATAATGCAGTAGAAACAAACTAGTTTTAACACAAACTATACTACATCTCACCTTTCTCTCAAGCTTTCAAATGTATTTTTACACAAATGTTCTCTTGAAGGTAACATAAACGTGCTTGAGTAAACCTATAGAGAAAGATTTGAAGATGTTTTTTGTGTAAGTCAAAAGGAAAAGCAGAGGGGATTTAAGTGGTCTTAAAACATGTCTGCAGAAGGAGAGAGCAGCCGTTTGACTCGACAACAGTGAATATCTGATGTGCAGCAGAGCAGGAAAAGCAGCCAGCCAGTCAGCTGACAGCAGCGCTCCCGTCAACTCAAGACCTCCAGAGGAGCCGAAAAGTTCAAAAGCAAAAGATGTCTGCTGACCATATAACGAGAGCACAGACAAAGAAAAACAAGACCTAAATGTCCGACCTTTAAAGCAGAAGCCCAAGAAACTGCCATGTTAAAATTCAGAATCATGTGGAGTAGTAATGCATGACCAGATGCTAGACATGCAAATCCAGTTTTTGACTTGATCTCATTGCATGCAATTTTGAACAATATGACAATAATGCTATCCAAGTGACATATGACATACAGAATGACTATGAGTAGAGAACAAAATATCAGGTAGAAAAATCAGGAGCAGCATCAATTCCTTCATTCAGCGCAGTAAAGCTGATTTAAACAAATGACTGTGTTTGGGGGGAATAAGCTGGGATGGGTCCGGTGGGGATTTTTACTCGTACTCGAGCCTTGTTTCTCAGTTCTTACAGAGGCTGCTGCTATTTTCTGCTGGGAGATCAAAGAGGAGATGCAAATGGGTCAAAGAGAGACAGAATGCTGAGTTCACCTCTTTTTTCCCCCAAGTTGTTTCCTGCGATTTCATCTTACACTCATGTATGAGAGCAATCCTTACAAACATAAAAAATCCAAAGACACAAACAAAAAAATGTGATGTCGATCACACAAAAAAGACTAATTGTATAAACATAGAGCACTTGAGTATCGTGTTATTCTACCAACCTGTCCGGAGGAGGCCAACAGGTTGATGGTGGTCAGAAGCATCCAGCCACGACTCGCCTCCTCACTCTGGTTCACCTCCAGGAACTGGACTATGGCTCGACTGGCTGCCTCTGTAAAAGACAAACACAAACATAAATACATACAGTTAACTAGACTGAAAGTGACAGCTCATTGTGGCAGGCAGATGGGCTGCAGAAATAATGATCCATTATGCAACAAATAAATCATCTTGGTGGATGTGACATTTGAGTTGTCTACAGCCCACTTCTGCAAAAAAAACAACAACATAATTTGTACATATTAAGATGTTATTAGCACATATCTAATGTGATGTGTGATTTCCCAGATTATAACCTGTCTGAAAAGCTTATTCTCCTGCTTTATATATAAGTGAAGGAACCATTTCTTTGCAGGTGAATTGGAAAAGTATATTCCACTCTTCAATGGACAACATGTTTAACGATAATGGGGGGGGTCTCTCACATATGGCTCCTTTAGCTGTTAAGACACTGAAACCATAAAATAAACAGGCTACATACTGGCTCCAAGACATGCATGCTTCACAGAGGATGTATAAATCTGTCGTCAGTGGACATTAGTCTTTATCCAATTTTAATTCAAATCTTTCTCTCTTTCCTTTATCAAAACAAAGGACCATAATAAAACCGAGTTGCCATTTTGTTACCACTCCATTACTGACCCTGGCTTCAGGTTAGGTTAGGTTTGGGAGGGGGACTATTTCGTCCTCCTAATCCTGATACAAATACAAATAATTAAGGCAATCAATTTAAGATTGTGCCAGTTCAGCCTAACAGGTATGTTATCCTCATCAGTCAGGGCGAAACAGGCTGACTGACGTTTCCATGCTAGCTAGCCAAGTTAGCTCCCTTCTTAGTGCAGCTACCAAGAGTTCTGCTCCCAGGTCAAGCTGGCTTTTTTCTGACGTTTCTGACACATGAAGATTACAGGTGGGCTGGGACAGGAACAGAAACTGTAACGTACCTAACATGTTAGCTAAAGCAGCTAGCTAGCAAATGTTAGCAAGGGCTGTCTTCATTAATCTGTCTGCCACAGTAATTCTGCATGAAAAACTCACCTCTTTCATAAAAGAATGAGATTATGAACATACTGTATATAATTTGTATTTATTCTTTGGACACATGCAGTTAACAGCTAATATAACATAAGCAGTGATTTAGAACAGTGTTTAAACTGACCACAATTAACACAGCAGGTGTTTTGAACCGTACAACTGAGTTGGGTCAGCTGGGAGTCTGAGTCAACCACTGACACAGTCAGAGGCCCGGTGACCAGCTGGAGGAGCGTGCATTTAGACTGTGGTGTTGCAAAATCAGAGCTGTCCTCTACTTGAAAACAACTCATTGCGTGTTCAGACAGAGACGAGGGAGAGATGAGAGAGAAGGAGAAATCGGAGACGAGAAGCTGGAGACTTACATCCCTGTCTGTGTGAGTGTGTGTGTGAGTGGGTGCATGCAAGTGTGTGAACGTCTGTCAGTCTGTTTAATGTCTTTCCTGTGGGGAAGACACCGTCAACGCTGCCACTACTGTCAAAGCTTTGAGGAGATGCTGCTGGCTCACCTGTAGGGAAGACTAGTCTTTCATGTCAGACTCAACACACACTGCATCGGTCGTTTGTACAAAAATATCTAGTGAGTGAGAAACAGTTCATTTTAAATGTCCATTCTAGTCAGTTGTGGGATAAAACAGACACTTATCCGAAAGTATAAAAAAATGTGCATCTGTCTATGTTCTGCACAAAACTTTAATAATCTTAGCATCATGATTTTAACTAGAAAATCACCTAAACTGAAGATAAAGGAAGGAGTAAAGTAAAGGAATCCCTTCCAACATCTGTGTCTTTATCAACAAAGCCAAAGGGAGAACAAACACACCCACAGACACGGGGAAGGGAACAAGTAGATCATCTCTGTGACAAGAAGCAAACCAGTTATGGGAAATAACCCCAACTGATGCCAAAGAAATGATAAACTGCTGTCTACGAGTATTTCCTATTACACCTTTACCGTTATAAATCTGAGTCAAGAGGGCTCACCTGTGGATTTATTAGATGCTCTTCGTCTGATCTCGGTCACCATGAGTCGTGACACCTGGGTGGTGAACTGCAGCAGGTCGGAGAACTTCTCCGTCATGCTGCTGGGTGGAGCATTCCCAAACACCTGAAGCGGACAGATCAGCTTTGGTTAAATCAGACACAAAAAAAAAGTAAAAAATACAGAAAGAATTTCAAGAAAACTGTGGTAATAAAAATTCAAAGACATATTAGTATATGTCACCCTAAAATGAAAAGAAGAAATGTTAGTGCCTTTATAACAAGGGTTAAATCGGCCATAGAGAGTAGAAAATCTAGAGATAAGCTAAAATAAACTGGATATGAATTGCTATTAAAGCCTGCAGTTCCTCACAATTACAGCTGTAATCACATCAAGCAGGGACGCGCAGGAATCATCAAGGTGGAGGTATACTGGCTTACATGTCTCTGGGCTTTTTCCTGGCATGTCCTACTACTGTAAATATACAACCAGAGCACACTGACTGCAGCCTGAGCCTTTGGGGGAGCAGGGCAAAGATAAACTACACCTCATTCAACAACGACTCATCATGTATTTATTTATCCAGCAAATCTGACATGAAAGTAGGCCTGGAGCCTGGCGTCCCGCGCTGCACCGGGAGTACTCTACTTTTGAATTCTGACATGAATTATGGCACCAGCGAGTGAATCACAGCCAGAGCTGGATAATTAGCCAACAAGTCAAGAGACCCTTGGTAAGGCACTCCAGTCTGACGAGTACACTCAACAGGGCTGCTTGTAGTACCGGCTACAAAACAAAGAGGCATAATACTACTCTATCAGTGTAATATAAAGAAAGACTGTAAATATAAAAATCATTTCACTGAGTCCTGCATTCTTTGCTATGTCTCTTGCATGACTTCCCATTCAGTCTCTCTGCATCAAAGCTTTTCATTCACTATACCCCTTCAGTTATTTATGCATTTTATGCTTGAGCATTAACAAGCGTTTCTGATTGTCATTAGTGTTGGAATGATTAGTCTATAAACAATTAGTCAATCAATATAAACTTAATTAAGAACATTTTTGATAACCAACAGGGTGCTAAATTAACTTTTTTCTCCACCAGCCAAATGGCTAGTGAATGTTCAAATTTTACCAGCCACTAAACAGATTACCATTGTTTTTTTGGCTGATGAGTGAAGCAAATCTATCAACCACGTGCATATTTGACCAGTATTTGGCTGGTGGCTGGTGCTAATTTTGTGCCCTGATAATCAATTCCTTGTTTAAATAATTTATCAAACAAAAATGACAAATATTCACAGATTTGTTTCTCAAATGTGAGCATTTGCTGCTTTTCTCTAGTTTTACATTATTATAGATTTCATAATTCAGGTTTTGGATCGTTAGTTGAACAAAACCAGCCATTTGAAGATGTCACCTTGGGTTCTCAGAACTTGTGATGTGTGTTTTTCACAATATTTTGATATTTGAAAGACTTAACAATTAATCAGTTAATCAAAAAAGACTCATCAATATGAAAATAATCATTACTTGCAGCACTAATTATCTAGATTTGACTGTATGTCTGAGATTACTCAGGTGTTTAGATCTGGTTTATCTACAACAGAAATTCACTTTCAGTGTAGGCAAGTTTCATGTATGGTTTGCATGGTCCAGTTCTTGTTAATCTCTGAGATCTTGATGTAAAATATTTTTGCAACGAATTACTTATTTTGTATTGCTCATTCAGTATTTTCTTCTCTTGTTTTTGGTTAAATTCTATGGATCTTGAAACTGCCAAGACTAGCAGAAAGATTGGCATTGTTCATCTAAGTTTATGTATATATTTTGTCAGCTGTTGATGCTGAAGATTGGGTGTCTCAGGTGTTTGTCATTTCAATCCTTTTTTGATGCAGCCTGTGGCTCAAGTACAAAGAAGATGTATCAGGTTGGAGATCAGTGTCAGTACTAGAGGTTATGATAAAGACTGACTACACATACACTAGTTTGATCATTTACATAGCAGGTATAGTAAATATCTGTGACCCAAAGCTAGACAACACGTATCTCATTGTGCTCTATTTAGCTGAACTTCAGCCATGAAGCCAACAGGCTCATTTCCATCAGATTTAACTGCAGCTGTTGAAACAGAATCTGTAAGGTGTGTATGGAAATAAGCTGTTAACAGGATTTTACTTCCAAATAGTTCCCAGGTGACATCTCATTCATTGAGCTCATTTCAATCCATCCATGGTATCTATTAGGTCCATGATGTAAGAGGCACTGTGTGAGTTGAAGGAGCGCCAACTTGTCTATAGCACCATGAGCCCAACTGAGTGCCTGACGACAATTTATCTTTTTTTGAAACAACAGTGACAACAGACACCAGGTTTGAATGCCAGCTTCATACATCACAGAACTCAAATGAATGCTTTTCAGTAAACTGTCAACTAAGAGTCCTTATGGGAACTGATATCTGTTCTGTTCTGTACTGTTCTGTTCTGAATTGTAATTGAGACGGTCAACATCCATCCGCCTGCCTTTGGACCGCCTCCAGCCCTCCCTCCACCTCTGCTGCGACTTACCCTGTTAAAAACAGGAAGCATCATATAGAGCTTCTCCTCCTGCTCCTTCTGGGTCATGTGGCGAGGAGGGTGGCACAGTTCGGAGAAGAGGCGTCGCAGATGCATCAGGCCCAGCGCGTTGTCCTGGGGGCTGCACTCTTCCTGCCTCGGCCGCCCCATGATCCTCTTCACCATGTTCATCTTGAGCGGCTTTGTCAAGGCAAAGGCAGCCCTGCAGATGGGAGAGAGGAGGTTAAAGACATGTCTTAAAGCAACTCAATATGTAAACGTCCTGTTGGCCTGAGTATCCAACCTTAATACTTTTTTAGCACCACCTAAACTGTGTCTGCAGTATCGAGTATCAAACGCTCAAATATAGAAAGTTGGCATTGCACACTTGGTCTTGTTTACTTCTTATTTAAATCATAATTTGGCCAATTTCTGACAGTATATTAAATAGTCGTCTTTACTCGTCTTTAGACAACCTTTAACATTTGAGAGGTTTGGCTTCTTTTGTTAAATAAACTACTTTCATATTTCTCAAATTATCTGTATCGTTCTCTGTACCAAAACTTAGGTATCATATCAGCACTATTATTGTACAAATTGAAACGATACCCAGCCCTACTGTACTGTTCAGAAAATTTGCTTTAAATAAGTTGAGAATGTAACAAATAACAATATAAACATGTAGCAAGAAGTCGCCATAAAACACAAAAATGTCTTTTGGGTGACATAACGTGCCTTCTGGCCTTCATTAAATGGCTCTTAGAAAACCACGTAAAAACAGCTGATTGCTGTTTTTGGCTCTAAAATGGTCATCTTAATACATCTGATTGACCCGTCTGCTTAATTCTAACTTCTCATATGCTAGCTTTTGTGCTACACAGCTAACCACCACTGTCTCCCTGTAAACTGTCTACTTGTCTGTTGCACAAAAGCTACAAAACAGCCTGCTACAACCCAGAAGCTCATGCGCTGGCGTCAAGCCTCAATACTTTTGAGTACCAACCAAAACATGTCAATAGCAGTGAGTGTCAAAGTATTGAAAGGTGGCATCTCATGGCCAGATTTGTGGTCTTGTTTCTTTGTCTATGCTTATACAGCTGATTCTAAGGGAAACAAGCTCTGGAGTAAATGTTTGAGTGATTACACCTGTATGTAAGGATTACAGCTGCCCATGTTATTTAATGCCTTTATTATACTGTATTTCTGTACCGCTTTGGCAATATAGATTCCTGATCTGACATGCCAAATTAAAGAAATTGAAAAAAATCATGGTGGGAAATTAGCATCAGCCACCAGCTAAATGCTGGTAAAATATGAAAGTGGCTGGTCAATTTCAGACACAAAATAATGATTTACTGTTGAGTGCCTGTGAATTTGAACATTTATCTGTCAGTGGCTGGTAGATGTTCACATTTTAAAAAGTTAATTTCCCACCCTGAAACTCAGTTATCAGTACTGGCAGAATACAAAATTTCAAACACTGAGTCAAAGTATTTTAAACAGTACTTGTGACAAAATAAAATTGACACTGGTTGTTTTACAAAATACAGTAGCTTGCTGCCTGCTTGCTAATAAAGCCAAAGAGCTGTTCAGGTCAACAGATCTTGTGCTGCGTTGGAGTACAGACTGTCCCACATTCAGGTTACTGTGTTTCTTTAGGAAATTTACTCTGAACTGTATTCATTTTCTATTCTTTCTTTGTAGCGTGGTTAATATATATTTAGCCATTATTTCCACATGTCCAATTCTCTCCAGACTATCTTTAAAGATGGTTGCTAGGAGACTTCACAGAACTGCAAAGCCTACATACAACACAGATAAACATCCGCTGATAAAAAAAAAAAAAAACTAATCAACAGCCTGGAACGTTCGCAGCAAAGTTGCTCATCAATCTCAAATACAAGTTCCCCTTTTTCAGCAAGCTCACTGACACACTGTACGTTGCTCAAGGGCACACTGACAGTGGTTGCTGGAGGAGAGAAAAGCACTCCTCATTTATCTTCCTCACATGATAGAGTATGAGCCTCTAGGGACGTGTGACATAGTAAGGAAGAAAAAGAAATCACATTGTTTTGCTAAATGAGATGTGTAAAAACCTTTTAACCTCTTTCCTCCGTTGTTGTTTCTCTTCTTAGCACTATCGGGTTACTAGTACATTTTGCTGCATTGTAATGACAGCACACTGACTCTGATCCTTCCACTCTTTCATACTGTAAAGGTGGAGATTTAGCAGCATCAGATTTCCTTATGTGTAAATGACATTTCCTTTCCTTTTACATCTAAACATCAGGTAAAACATACAAACGTTCCAGCCAAGGTTACATCTCCAACGAGTTCATCAACCTGTAGACGCTGACGTGAGCTGCAGCTAAAAAGCACTGACAGTTCACTTCCAGTGCTCTCAGAAAGTCAGCCAGCACCAGAGACATGACAGTCCACCATGTAGTCCCTCCTTTCCCAAAGGAGGAAGTGCACTCCAGAGTGGTTTACTCTACCCTTAGACACTGACAAAATACACCCTTTGTTTTCAAAACTAAATGCAATAAAAGATTCAACAATCAAGTTTGCTAGGTGCCAATTTTAATTTCCAATTTTTGTGACTGGCCTAGTATAATCTGATTAGGGCTGGGACGATATGCTTATCTCCAGATTCGGTACCATCACGATACTTGGGTGCCGATTCGATATGTGTTGTGATTTGATATTATGATTTATTGTGCTTTTGTTTTGGATTTTTGTGTTTGTTATTTTTTTGCTTTTTTTTAACACTAGACCACAGGAAAAAGTTAAATCATACAGTTCTAGAGACTGTCATGACTATCATGAGTCATATTTCCAAAAAAAAAAAGACAGAGAGAATCACAATACTTAAGTGAATCAATTTGGTTTTTTTTGGACACCTACATCTGATCACTCACATGAACGACACATCAGATCCTGGCTTCCTTTGAACGACAGCGAAGTTTGTTAAAGTTTCTACTATCTAATAAAGATGACAGAGGCCTAAAATTAATATTTAATAACTAAGTAATTCAATGAACCAGACAGGACGAATACCTACTAGCCTAAGCTCCAAAAGGCTAGTCACTGAAGGACAGTTCTGATACAGAAACATGCCTGCTTTCTGTAAAGTCCTCTGTGCATGCCACCATACTTTGTCCCAGGGTTAGGGTTAGAACATTTTGGTATGAAAAACTACTTTAAATGTACATTAAATAGTTCCTGGCAGGTAAGCCAAAAGGTAAAATTTCATACACTACATCTTGGTATCCCTGTGCAGAGTAACCCTGTTTGCAATGAAGGATGCCCCCACTCTGCTTCACATTTATACAGTGCCACACATTCCCTGACACCTGCCAGTTTAACCACATGTTCTCCACCATGGGTCAGCATCACAGTCCTTGCTCAACGGCACCTCAGAAGTAGCTACCGAGGACTGGGGAAGTACTGTTCATTCCTTCTCCTCAGCCACTCAAGTCTAAACAAATCTGGATTCAAACCAGCCGCCCTCAGGGTAAGAGCCCCTCTGAGCCGGCTAACTCACTCTTGGCAAGCTTCTCCGTCTGTTGGCTGTATATAGATTTGATTCTATTGTTGTCATATCACAAGTGCTGGCACTGTGGAGATATTAGGGTCTTTTTAAAGGAGTTTGTAGAATTGACTTCATGCCAAAACAGATGATTGAATAATGTGACTGAGGATGCTCCTCCTTGCTGTTGGCTCTATGTGTTTCCTCTCTTCTTGAAAACAATAACCCAACACTGTTCTGTTCTTGTGTCTATTGTACACATTTTTAGTGAAATGTTTGTGGCTGAAATAATTATTTCTAGTAAGAACCACCAGAATCAGGTTTATTGCAAAGTAGGTTTTCACATACAAGGAATTTGCCTTGGTATATTGAGGCATAACAATAAACACAGTATGTAGAATATATAAAGATAAAAACATGTGCTCTAAGTCAAGAAGCATAAATAGAAAATAGACAACATATGAAAAATTATTATAAAAATAATTTTAAAAATATGTAAAACATGACTTATTTAAAATTAAAGAGTTTGTGCAGAGATATGCAAAATATTTACCAGGGAAATGTGCAAAAGTTTAAAGAATATTTGCAATGTGCAAAATAGTAATCCAGAAAACCATATTCAAATCAATCAATCCATTATGTCGATATATTTGTGACAAAAGATACTGAAATTTAACGGCCAGATTGGCATGGAATTCTCAAAAGGAAGAAACATACTGATTTCGGTGACCCCCATGATGGCCTTTTCTCTAGTCCCACCGTCACAGCTTATGTCCGGGTTCATTAACCAAACAATATTTAGGTGCAAAGTCACACTCCAAACAGGGAAAACCTCACTAATTTGATGACCTTATGACCTTTCCTCTAGCACCACCAATAGACCACACTTTGGCTACCGTTTCATAACTATTTCATCATCTATGCAGCACGATGTTGACTGGGAGCGTAACGGCTAAGTGGGAAGATTATTAGGTGTTCCTAGAGGTCTGCCCTTTATTGAGTGCTTTCTTGTTCAAGGTCTGCTTTGCCACAACTGGCATCTCGAGCTTCGACGGCCCACATCTACTTTCGCCTCGTCCCGCTCCTTCCTTTAAGGACGGTCATAAAAGACGGCAAGAACGTGAAAAGTAACCTAACGGCAGATTTACAGGAACGTGGCATCTGTGGCACTAATGACATTTACTCAAGACTGAAGGCTTTAGTAACCCATTTTGCCCACACAGCAGGGCTGCCCTCTGTGTGAACTCACACTCAAACGGAAAATTCACTTAACATCCGCCATTTGGTACACTTTTATCTAAAGTGCCTGACACTGTCCATGAGTGTGTGCATACAGCACCTTCACCTGGTTAGTGCTTTGCTTGTTGACTGCCATAATCATGCTTTGAGTTACACAATTAGTGTTTTGGGCTTCTTTTCCTAGTTTGAAAGAACATTTCATAAGAAAATAACCACAGACAGGAACGATGTTGGGTTAATCTCAGATCCATTTTAGACACACGATGGAGATCAAATGCGACAAGACCTGAAAGGCTCAGGGGTTGACATTTACAATACAGCCTGTGTTGGCAGCGATACACTCCACAATTCAGCTTTTACTAACCACCAGCTCTGCCTGTCTGAGATAAGGCATTAGAGCAAGGCCTACAGTATATATCCTTCCAAAACAACAAAATTATACCACCGCCTTCTGCAGACACTGATAAAGTTTGGTGAACATGTGACAGGGGATTTTTGTTTTCAGTGACAGACCCAAAGATGCCACAATTGCAAATTGTAGCAGTCCTATTTTACTGCATGCTAACAAATCTAGATTACATATGAAGGTGAAGTGATTTCTGAAGTGATAAATTCCACCTTTGCAGGAAAAAGAATACAACAATTTCTAATAAAAAAGTGAAACTCAAAAGATACAGTACATCTTCATTATGCGGCAGACACATTAAAGTTTTTTTAAGGCTAAAAAAATACTTCTCTATTTATTGACTGCTAACACACTAGGGCTTCACTTTCGCTCCATTTATAAGAGGAAGTGACTATAGAACATGAAGTCTTTTCAGCCACAGGGAGTTGTAAGGCAAGGCCTGATTAACTACACTGTTGAGAGATGCATTCAATTTTAACTAATCTGATAGAATCTACAAAGTTGAAAAAATACATTTCTGCAATATTACTGTGAGGCTAATTATAAACAGATGCATCCAGGGCAGATGTTTACAATGGCTACCGCTGTTTATGTGTCAGCATGCAATTAAAATGTATTTGGTTTGGTTTTGTTACTTGTAATGTAAGCCAACTGAGATGGTCATAATCAACAAAGAACACCACAAAAGTGTTATCAGAGTGAACTGCTAACAGCACATAACAGTATAAGCTGACCTAGAGAGTTTAGAGAACGGAAACAGGCTTCCACAGAACCACGGTCTTGTTTTCAGAAGAAAAATGGCTCCTGATTCCACAGAACCACGGTCTTTCAGAAATAAAATGGCTCCTGATTTTTGACTGTACATTAGAAACTGAGACTCAGCAATGTGTTATAGCCAGAACAGGAAGTTGCTGTACAAAAAGAGGAAAACTATTTTGTGTAAATGTGGGTGAAAACACCCATTTCACCGGACACATTCACTATTTTACCTATTTTACCTGATCTCTGAATGACATCTGGTTTTCAAAAAGTTTGGTAGCTCACTGACGCTCACCGGTAAGAGACAAGTAACTTGATCATTAACGTGTCTTGTTAAGATTAAGTTTATGGAAGTACGGGTTCATTACTGTTTTGACAAGACGTAACACTGATGAGAGGACCTATTCTCAGCACTGCTGCAGCCTAATCAGCTCTCTGCACTGCTGACATCCTTCCCCTTTCTGTGCTGACACATATAACATGTTCGTCCATTGATTCTCGTTCATAACATAATAACCCACGGCAAATGACGAAGTCTGTAGTATACATAAAGTAAATCAAATCCTCCACTGGATGAATAATGGGCGTACGACTAGCAGTAGTGAAACAAAGAGACACTACATATGAACCTGGCCGAGGCATTGAGGAAAAGCCACAGATCGTTGGCCAAGCCAGCACACACCAGCAGTGGAATGATAAAGTGATCAAGATGTACTACTAGCCTCAGCAGCATCAGCAGAAAAGCCGGTCTTCAGCTGTTGGCTAAAATGGGAACTCAGACTTGGCCTCAGACGAGCCTGTTGAAAAGCCACCAGTCAAGGAGAAAATCTTGCTGGATGTCAGAAATTGAGAATCCAAAAGCAGAAGCGGTTGTCCTGTGGCCGGTTTAAAAATATCCAGCCCATGGGCCAGGTTCCTGAGTCATTGTTTAAAGCTAAACAGACAGGAATGATGGAAACCGGTGGGATTTATTTAGATTGCTCACTGAGAATTTTAAAAATAGATCCTGATTCTAACCTGGACAATTCCACCATCAACTACAAAATGTAAAGGTCATCCGGTGGGGTCACAAGGGGAGTTATACACAAGAACTGACAAAATTGATTTCTAATATGCAAAATTAAGTGCTTGTCTTTGTCAGACATATATTTTCTTCTTAAATAATAAATCTTTGCTGCCTAGGCTTGCTTAAATAACAATAACGAGAAAAACCACAATCACAAGCAGAAATCATATTGACCTATGCACCAAAACATTATTTAAAGGAAAATTCTGTTATTTACAACTTAGATCTCAGGGTTTCCCACAGTGTTATATAGTGGAGGCGATCCACCTCACCTAAAATAAGGAGCACCTCTGCTAGTGTCACAAGAAATTATTAAGTTTTTATGAAATCAAATATTAGGCTTATCAAGCTTCAAGGGAAAGAAAACAACAGCAAGGTCAATTTAATGAGACAAGAGACTGTTTTGACCCATCTAGTAACATTGTTAATGAGAACAGATGTGTTAGGATCTCTGTGATTGAGCTCTCTTTGAGTTCACTTTGCAAAAAATGAACCTTTTCCAAGGAGGGAAATTTGGATCTTCTTTTTATAGATTCTGACATAATCATTCTATCAGTTGTGATAACATTGTAGTCACCAAAATAATAGCTGAGATCTGGGAACATGGCAACCTAACTGAAACAAGGTCCGACAGAACAAGAAATTCAAACATTCAGACAGGTTGTAAACAAGCCAACAGATTAGCCAAATTTGCTACCGCTTTATTTGGAGATTAAACCAAACGTAAGCACTCCTGAAATGTCAGTAATACACCCATCGTTGCCCAGGAGAACTGTGCATGCACAATTACAGTAAGTACAGTTGGTGGAAATTGAACCATAAAGTCCATAAAAAGTGATGGATAATGTCACTGTTTGCCTTTGTTTTATCTTCAAAATAAGTCTGGCGAACGTGGGGCTTTGTTTAAACAGCAGAAATGAAAATGAATTCCAAGTTAACTGTAATAAACCTTTAAGCTGTATTCATGTTGAAATAGCCCACCTATCTTTTGTACTATATTGTGGCTTTACATCAGATCAAAGCCAGCATTTATCTCTGAACAATACTGACTGTTAATAGTGCTGTACCGGGCCCTATGTAACAGAGAGTCACTGAAGCAGACAGAGTGCTTGGAGAATGGTAGAGTCAGAGCGCAGCAGGGCCGGGACCACAAACTGGGGCAAACACATGTCATACGACTCAGCATAAGGCTGAGCTGGAAAATCAACAAAAGGCGAGGCAGTGATCTGCAGACGAATGCAGGATTACAACTCACTCCACCTATTTGGTAAGCAGCGATCGTCACAAAGGCCTCAGACACAACAGTCAGAGTTCTGTTCGTACCTCCCTTTCAGCACTAGGCTCTCACATGCAGTCGAAACTGAAACTAAGAGACATTGAAAATAAATTTGGGTGCACAAAATACTGTCTTGGTGCAGCTTGATTAATATCTCAGGGAGGAGTAGAGGTTCACCTGACAGCCACCTTTTGTTTTTGATTCCTGAAGCTTCGTCTCAGAAGAGATGGTAACTTTCACACATAGTTTCCCAGTAAATTACTGGGGTAACCTTTCAGGCACCGCTAGTGATTTTAACTATTCACACATGCAGCTACATTCAGGAACATTTCCGTCCTGCGCCTTTTCACACATGCCATGGCAATGCCGGAATAGATGGGGCAAGGGACAGTCGAGCAGATGGCGGTAATGCAACACTTATGGATGCCAACCATAATTGGTGGCAAGGCAACTGTAAAGAAGTCGCAAATTCAAATATGTCATCAACGGAGTCTTGTGATTGGTTCGCTCGCTCCACATGAAAGAGTCTTTTGTCAGACGGACGTAACATGCTCATCCCTGCAATGTTACTGCTTTCATTCACAACACAGCCGTACCGGCACTTTCCCTGAAATGTTACCAGGTCTTGAGGTGGGAAAGTGGCGGTACAGAATTCCCTGAATATCGATCCCTGCTCCCATTCACACATGACTCCATGCAGGAAATGTTCCTGAACATTTCAGGGATAGACTGTGTGAAATGCATGTGTGAAAGGGGCTTTATTTATCCAGTCTGATTAGACAGTAGCTGGACACACTCTAGTAGTCTCAGATATAATTCTACATTCAGGTATGAATGGACAAAAATGAGTACAATGCACCTGAAAAACAGAATTAAATCTGTCTGTTTGGCAAGGAAGGTCTCTGGATGATAACCGAGTTGTTAAGGTTTTACTCGTCACCTTAAAAAGTTTGGGCACTACATAGGGGGTGCTGCATAAAAAATGTGTTGGATATAAAATATATCAGCAAGATTCAGGGAGAGCTTTATTTCAAGCATTTCTCTCTAAATTAACATGATCCATGATCCAAAACAAGATCCCCACACATTTGGCAACAGAACACTCTTACTATACCTTCAGAGATATGAGGCCACCTTATCTGTTGATCCAAATATGTATTGTGAGAGAATGGATGTACCAGAAGGAAGCTGAAACGGTTCAGAAGGACTGAGAATTGTGAGCACAAGCAATTTAGATTCCTAGCACAGCCGCCACATGATGCTGTTATGCCATTAAGTGGCTTTGTCTGACACAGAATTTTATATATCCTTATATAACGCAAAAGTTTAGACCTTGCCGGCCCATAACTCGTCCCTCTGCCCTGATGTGAATTTGAATGTCCAGCAGTTGACCTATGCAGGCAGACAGCTCACTGCATACTCGATCAACCTTAGGGAGCAGTAACATAACGGGGAGGGTTAAGATAGCAGCTTTGATGAGGATTAGAAACCCTCAGCACCATCATTCAAAGTGATTACCAACTTAAAGCTAATGATACTTCGTTGGTACTAGACAGAAAAAAAACTGTTCTTCCCTGATCATGTTATGCTATAGCCATAACCAACCCTGTCTAAAGTAAAAAACAGCATCAAACCAAGAAGTCTTGTCTTGGCTGAACCAAAGAAAATGAGCCAATGGCTTCAATGGAATGCCGACTCCTATGCAGCGGGGAACTGAGCTTGCTTTCTTGGCCCTCCAGTCTTTTTCAAAGCATTCTCTTTAAGCGGACGCCAGTTTGAATGAACGTCTCACAGAGTTAGCACTAACTCCTGGGAGATGAAGGGAGGCAGTGCCCTGGAAAAGCCCAACTCTTCAAAGGCTTGTGTGGTTGCTCCTCTAGAGAAAGTGATGTAATCACAGAAATGTCTCCTGTCTGACAGTTTACGGGGGTAGGTGGAAGATGGGGAGCCTCACAGAGAAGACAAGAAAAAACTGGGTTGACAGGAGTTGGATAAAACCAAACTTGTAAAACAAAATGCTAATTTAAAAGAAAGTTAAAGGCTATGTAGGCAGGGGTGGTGAACTCACACTAACCTCCAGCCAAATGCTGCTACATTTTGACTAAGGGTGATGAACTGTCTCCTCTGCAAGCTATTGTGACACATAATCTACCATTATATACTTCTCTTTGTTAGCTGACAAGCCAGTAGAAGAAATAGAAAATATCTTCTGACACCCTGAGACATTTTAAAATCATCACTAATACAAAAAACATGCAGCATTGTGGATTTAAAGAAACAAAACTATGATGGAGCAGCTTCTAGCTACAATAGCATGTTTTTGATTAACAGCTGATGCATGACCTGTATGAGTGTAACAAGAGCCAGAAGGGCAGGAAATGATCTCACGCCAAACAAGTCCGGACAGGACCAGAGCTGACAGCCTCCTCACTGGATATCTATTTAGGCCTTCAGTAAACAACGCCTGAGGTGTCATCATCACGGGCCATTACCACCAGCCACAAGCCACCAGCCAAATGCTGGTAAATTCTACCTAGGCGTCTTCTCCCAGCTGTTTTGGCAGATAAACATTTATCACAGTAAATGGTGACTGCTGAGGTGCAGCAACTAGTTGGACTGGAAGACAAAAAGTTGATTTATTTCTCTATAAAGATCAGTGAGAAAAGCTTATCCCACCTTTTTCTAATAAGTTCAATGTTGCCTTGCCAATATTTTTGTCAGTAATGTGTTGGTTGTATCATTGAATGGTATCCATGACAACAAGTGGGTCCCATACAAAATTGCTGGCGATCAACAACCATAATTACAAAACTAAATTATATAATTACAAAGTATTAGACACAGTAGGAGAATTTCTTCTATTAAATCACATTATTTCTAATCACAACTATAATAGTCATATTCCTATTAGACATTTATATATATTTGCCCTTTTACATGTATGTAGCACCAGCAACAACACACTGTGGTCCATATGTACAATTTCAACCCTAAGGTAAGCAACAACCACATGGAAACCTTCACAGAATCTGAACTCGAATTTGTCCTTCAAATATTTATCAAATTTTTAAAAACCAAAAAAAAACAGAACACCTAGAAAAGAGATTCAAATATGATCAGGTTGCTGGCTGCCATTTTGCTCTCTACATTATTTCCAAAGCAGATCTTTGTGATGTTCCTTTCTCTTCTTTCTGTTCAATCAGAGGTGCCTATACCTCTCAATCTCAGCTTTTATCTTGGTCACGAGTCTATTCATTTCTTGTTTGTAACAGAGGCACCTAATAATCTAAAATATGAGTTGTAAGAAACTAAAAAAAAAAAATCCCAAATCTCTGCTAGTTTTAGCAAGACTTGGATGCTTAATTCAATTTAAAAAGCACTGTGAATCATGAGCTGTGCTCTTAAATGTTAAACAAATGTTAACTAGATGTTTCAACTTAAAAATCAGTGATGCTCTTGAGGAAAATATATCAGGGACAATTCTGTTTCACTACATACGGAGGCGTGCTATATTAGATTTTCTGTGTTGCATGAGCAATAAAAGACTTAGGCTAACACACTTGTACAAAGTTAAATGTAGCCCTAGCAAGGCCTTGCTTCTTTTTTATCCAGCACACGATGGCTCTGGAGTCATCAGGGTATTCTGTTACATGTACAGTAGCTCCGACTATTGCATCCCTCACTGCTCGATGGTGGTAATGATGGTAATCGAAGCTTATTACACGACTGCACTCAGTCACTCTGGATGTACGCATCTACCAAACTGCTTAAATGTTAACATGTAAATGAGTCTGGCACTGACACTGCTTTTACATCAATAATAACAATAAACAGGCAATCAAGGTCAGGAACAGTAAACAAACCCCCGGTCGCCGCGGAGACAAGCTCAGCACCACGCTCTTCATTTTCCCTACCTGCTGTTCTCTCTGCGCTCCGCCAGCATCTCAACTCATCAGCAGCAGAAAAGACAAAAATATTCCACTATATACCAAGACCGACTCCTCTTTCCCCCAAAAAACTGTCGTCTATCTGACAAGGAAAGGCGACGACAATGGTGTCATGCCTCCCCTCGCGGCGGAGTGAAAAGAGGAGAGGCTAAGCGCGGAGGCATGGCTCTTCTTCATTGGCAGTGCCAGGGGCTTTGTTCGCCAGCCAGTGCTGTGTGTATGTGTGTGTGTGTGGCCTGCCGGGACTGGCACAGCTGATCCCCCCTGACACCGGGTGGGGTGTACAGGGCTTTGGAGGAAGAGCAGGGGAGGGTGGAGTGTGTGTGTGTGTGGGGGGGGGGGGGGGTATGGCCGTCACAGCAAGAGGAACATACCATTTAGACCAGAAAAGCGGGGGGACATGCATAACCCACCCCCCATTAAAAATTCATCTTATGGGGATTTAGCCATCCTTATGTACATCCAGGCTCAGTGAGTTCACATTAACTTTGCATTATTATCACTTCAGACACGTACAGGGAACGGAAGAAGTTTTCTTTAGAGCAGTCTCTTTATAAACAAAAAGAGAAGACTGACTTAATATCTGATGCATTTTTTAAAAATTAAACATCTGATAATGCATCATAATTTCTATGTAATCTATTAAGAGCTCCCTCCATGTTCCAATCGACTATCTGACTGACAGAAAATTAATCTGTAACTATCAAGCAAAAACAAAACAAGTCATTTGAAGATGTCACCGTGGGCTCTGGGAAATTGCAATGGACATTTTGCACTATTTTCTGATGTTGCCAGCCCTACAAAATAAGTATGCCAAACTCTAATTGACATTACAGCTATTTTAATTGCTGTAATTAGGGGAATTTCTGAATGTCTCAACCTAAAAACAAGATCTGCCATGGTGGCAGGTGACTTGAAATCTTTACCTGCCACAGCCAACATTTACCTTGTATTTGGCAGGTGGCAGGTGCCAATTTCATTCCCTGGTCACAGGCCTGAAAAAGTTCAGAAACCCTCTCCTAGAGACTGTAGTGGAACATCCTGAGAACCACGTCTTCTGGTTCATTAAGAAGATACTTAGAAGTGTGGTTTCCAGCAGGGGCACACTGGGCCATATAGAAATGAGGGCAGCGGGGGGAAGCAGATCATCCACCTCACTGAATGAAGCCTGCTATACAATCTCCTACTCAACATACCACCAGCGGCAGGGTTGAATATACATTGGAAAGTAAAAGAATCTACTACCAGAAGCTTAACAGCAGCCAGACAGACCTATTGTGTTGTAAGAGCCTGAGGAGTTCTCAGTAACTTGAATCACTCTACAGTTACAGTACAGATGTGATTTCAGCTCTTCTCTGCCTAAAACTCCACTTATTATGCAAACTTGACAGCTACTAATCAAGCATCACAATTTTAGTTTCCGTTCAGTAGGAGGGACACTGACACAAGCATCCAATATGTTCATAAATATGCAGTAAAATAGTTTGGTTGATCAACACTAATAACCACAAACCACACACATGATCGTAAACATTTAAGATTGTCAAGAGTCCCAACAGTTATCACCATCCACTACCGGGTGGAGCGCAGTCTGTGAATATCACAGCCAATTATACTACGGCAATAAACAGAACTGGGAAAATCTCTCTCCTTCAGTCTGTCCAGTAAAACACCACTGCCATTACAATATACAGTAAATAACCCAGTACTCCGTTTCCATATATGATCTATCCTCTGAACCTAAGACTGACAAAACCAGCTTTAAAACATAAAAAAATTATACTTTTAATCCATACCATTTTTGAAGAAAATTAAGTAGCAAATGCTACAATATATCCTCCAAAAGTTGAGGCTTTTGGATGAACTACTGCAGATGTTATATTAAGTAATAAATAAAACAAATCAATTAAAAGGATATTTATCTTACTGTCAACAAATCCCATGAACAGACCAAATCCAACTAGACGTTTGTCCATTTCTCAGTACTTTCTGATTTCCCTACTTGTCCGTGGCTCTCAGTCCTAAGCCCACTGGTTCCTACTTAAGACGTAGGTCTTCAAAAACGTGTCACAATATAGTTTCATTTTTAAAAAGGGCTCATTCATTTCCTTAAACAGCTGGGCACTGTAGTTTAGGCACTAAAACTACTTGGTTAGGTTAGGAAAAGAGCATGGTTTGGGTTAAAATAACTACGTTAGTTACGTAAATTAAGTTACGTTAAAATAAGTCAACGTTGATTTTTGGTTTCACACAAGACACATACAGCAGTCTCCTGGAAATATTTTTAGTAGGATCAATTCATTGTTGGATTGGTCTTTTCATTGGCATTGTTGACAATATGAAAAATACAGAATTTGCCAGCTTTATCCTTTTACCAGAATAAATTAATTAACTCACTGTAATCCATATCTAACTTGAAAAAAATGAGCACAAAAATACTGTATGTGTATGTTTGTATATATGTATGTTACAGTCAGTCAGTACACATACACAAGGTGATATGTGCCTACTACAGTATGTGTGTGTATTTCCGTGTATTGCTGGCTCTCGTGACGTGCAGACCATTTCCCCTGGGGGCTAATTAAGAATCATCCTCTCCTGCTTTTTGACTGCACGCTGCTTCTTCTCAAGAAAGACGACAACTGGTAAACTGCAACTGAATTCTGGTGTCTGACATGGCATCTTTAGTGAGAAACACCACACACACACACACAACACAGGCTGTCTCTCTCTTTGCGATGCATTTTACATGGCCAGAGAAAGCTCACTTGGTGCATTGAGAGGGAAATTTTGCATTGGCCTTGTGCTGCATTATCCATAAGATTTTAATGTAGCTATCTAGCCACACTAAATCAATAACAAGCGCCTCGCAAAGCACAGAATACACATTGCTGCTCCCATCCCACCGCAAAGAGGGAAATGCATAGATAAAAATATAATCTCTAGTGTAAATCTTTGGTTTGTCTGTGTACATTAGTCTTTGTTATTTACTTTTGTTCCCAGTCATTCACAACAATAGCTGCATCTTCTCAGATAGATCCTTCTCAAGCAACTAGTGCTGTATCATTATAATTTTCAAGATTTTTTGACAGTTGGTCTGACAAAATATACAATTTGAGACATCACTTTGGGCCCTGGTAACACATAACCATCGACTAATCATCATAACATCGATAGCCCTGTTGGATATCTGCCATACCCTGAAATGTGCTGTCCCCTGTCAAAATCTGAGCCTATGAAAGGTCACAGGTGTTGCTGTCAGGTACTACGGCTGATCAATTCCCCAATATTCAGCAGGCACTTTTCCATATTTAATACCCAAACAGCTTTTAAGAACTAAGTAGGACCACCAAACTACACTTATTATCAGCATTTGGATGGTGGCTACAATGAAAACAAAGCGTCAGCAAGGGCATTTTATATTGCTCAACTATGGTTAATCTATCACAGAAACTTGGCAATGTTTAATCACAATTAATTGTCATATAAAGCAGCTGGTAAACATGATGAAATGTCATATAGGCCAGCAGTTATTTCTGACATTCAAAAGACATAAGGGACTCCCCACAAACAATGCAGATGAAAATAATGTGCATTTATCTCAATTCATGCCTACTAGACCAATTACCATATCTCCCACTGGCAACAAATTGCAAAAATTACAAGAGAAAAATACATGAAAATAACGAAAGATCTACAGCTGTAGATGTAGGGACGGTGAATGCTGTAGTAAGTCATTAGCGACTCTTGTGTTAGCCTTGGAGAGTAGACCCAGACTGAATTAACCGGTGATAGGAGTTTCAGCATCGAAACTACAGTGTGAGAAAAGCAGAAGAAAGGAAGGCCCAGAGGATACAGCAGTTATGAGTTTACTTCATCACAACAACTACCGGTAGGTTTTGAGTAATCTCAGTAAATCACAGCAAAATGGGAACTCAACAGTTGATTTCTGTAGCGGCCCCATGGGCATTACAATCTTGGCTTAACATAATGTGCAAACTTGAGAAATAATGATACATTAATAATGACTTTGATGTACTTTGAGGTAGACTTATTTAATGTTCTTGCCAACATTATTTTTTTTCGTTCAATAGTTCATAAGAATTTTCATGTGATGTTATTGCTTCCCAGAGCAAACACAGAGCCCTCTGTGCCTAACAAAGTGAAGGGGCCATTCTTTATGTCCAGGTCACCAAAACAGCCCATATCAATCTGTTACTTAGTACTCAGGTGATGTCGTCACCTGGCATCAGCTATTAGCGGTTGGCAGTATAATGTTTTCTACTATGATATATAAGGAGTTACACAGTTTTAGGTTTGATGTTACGTTAACATTAGGGTGTAATTTGATCAGTATATAACATCAGTAAAATGAAAATGTGTTTCATTCATACTTATTTATGGCTTATTTAGGGTTTTGCTTATTTGAAAGCATGAAGAGTGGTGACAAGAGTGGTAGCTTAACTTTTTCTGTAAAAACTTCAAACACATGAAAGTGCATGAAATCAGAGCCTCCTGTTCACAGTACAAACATACAAAGGCCCTGTATGCAGAAAGAAACTCAATTTCTGTCTAAATGCTACAGAGGCAGGTGCAGCCCACACATCAACAGCTGCCTAATCAGGTTTTTATATTAGATTACTTTCAAATGATGATCAGTTATCTTCAAAGGTGGCTGATAGCGTAGACTTACATTCAATGCTTTAACAGCATTTTCATGGTCAAACCCAGTATTTTCTCAGTCTGCTTAGGAGGCCCTGCTTTTGTTTGGAGTTGGTGGTTTTAAGTGTGCCTAAAAATGAGTTAATATGGCCACATATACTGAAATGGAGTTACTGCAACAACTTCACCATCCACCAACAATTTAAACTTCAAAGTGGCTTTGGTTTTTTCACAAGTTTAACTACATTCAGCTACAATTCAGGTTGAACAAACCAATAGTTTCTAAGCCAGGAGTCTGGATACAAGGATGGGTAGCCGTCAATATTTATGGCGCATCTAATAATTTAATTAATTAATTAAAAGTGGCTTTTAATGGCTGTGTTTAATTTCATGAAATCTGTTCAATAATCCATTGCTAGACTTTGCCATTATATACATATTTTTAAAAAGTCTTTTTTCCTTAAATATACTCACTATTGTCATTGTGCTGTTTTAATTGCCTGTCTACTGAAAGTCTTTACATTTTTCTCTTTGGTGCAGACAAAACAGCATGAGGTTCTTACAATGCAGTAGCCCTGCAGTAAATACCAATTTTGGTCAAGCTCATAGAGCTCATAATATTCAGCTTCTGCTGTGAGAGGTGTTCTTTTAAGGCCTTGTTTTTAAACTTGTTGGAAGGAAATTACTATACAAATTATTATTATCATTGTGTCTGTGTGGGTCAAAAGTTCACCCTGTCCATGTCTGTACACCTGTAACAACAAGTTATGAGTGGGCATGATATTGTTTTTGGCAGATGAAGCCATGAAAATGTTGAGACAATCAGGGTAAACAACTGAGCAGCATGTAACATCTATTAAACTGCTATCAAGTGTGACTGAATAGGATGTAAATTAATGATGCCGGTGTGAATTATTAAGGGAAGCAGGTATGTAATTGGAAAACATTAAGATATTACCCACAGCCAGTGTAGCAGCAGAGCATCTCAGACCCAATTAAACAACAACCTGATACTAAAAAAAACCCCATCTCACTCATGATATTGTCCGTCATGGTGGGAAAAGAAAGAAGCAGGTAAATGTTGCCTGTGGCTACAGTCCCCTGAGCAGATTATCTTTGATCATTTTTAAAACGTACTTTTTAAGAAGTCCAAAAAACAAACAAACCCTTTTTTTTAGAAGGGCTATGTTGGCACTGGATATGATGCAATTTTTCTGCCTTGCTTTGCGAATGTTTACAGCTAGCCTTCAGGCACTGGGATGATGGCAGTTATTACACTGTGGGGAAGCCAACAGCAATGTCTGGATTGCACAAATGACAGAAGACTTGTTTTACAATATTTCACCAAAAGTTATTTTGTCTTTACATAGGAAGTTCTTATCCCCACCCAATGTTTTTCAATATTCTTCCTACATAGTTTTTGGTCATTTTAGTATGTAAAACAAATTTGCTTGGAAACATACTATATGTTTCTAAAAAAAAAAAAAGAAGCTTTTCATCTGATCTATAACTTACTGTATCAATAACAAGCCTTTCTCTGGAACACTGTCTCTCATTACAAGCAAGGATTAAACCATTTCCATCATGTGATCTGTCGTCTTGTGCGGCTCACGGCTCAGGCTGCCAGCTGACACAGTAAACACTGCAAGAGCACGACTGAGGGAGCTTGTGTTTCGCACCACAGTCCACATTTAGCCCAAGCCTGCGAGCCAGGCTGAGCTGCTGTTGGGTAGCTGGGTGGCCATACGTGCAGCCAGGCAGCCAGGAACAATGGACTGGCCAGTGGCCACGCACAGGTGGCTTCAGGGCGCACAGCAGAGTCTACAGGCACGAAATCAGGCCGATATAAGCGCACTGAATATGCCAGTCACTGCGACTATACCAGCAGACCTTACTGGCCAGTCGTGCCGTTACAGCCGCCCATAATATCATGTCGAGTAATAAGTCTAGCCAGCAAGCCGTGCCACCAACGGTTACGCCGGGTCCTCGCGTGTTTCCCATCGACCGTGGTCAGTCAATTCGCTGCTTTACGCACAACTGCGCAAGGACCCTGATCGAAAACAAACCCGCATCCTAACGTGTAGCAGAAACGCCGCCAGCTGCGTTAGCTCACAGCGCTAGCATCGCAGCATCTGAAGGACGACCGTCGAGCTAAACGGCGCCGCTGGCCTTCGGTGGATCTGGGGCGGTGTTTCGTTATTAAGGCTGGGTACGTTCCCGCGGACACGCTCACACCAGCTTCGACGTCGAAAACTAACGTTAACGCGAGCCGAGGTGCACATCCCACCCCCCCCACCACCCCCGTCCGCGCTGGCTAACTCGCATGCTAGGCAGCTAGCAGCGCGGTGCTAGCCCCGCCGCTCCGGAGACGCACTGGATCCGCCATCCGCTTACCGGAGAGCAGCGCAATCCTTCGGCTAGAGCGTTGAAGATGACCCCCCAATGTCAGCTACGTGGGGCGCTCCTGGTGTATCCATATGTCACACACGATGCTTTACTCCAAAAAGTGGTCACCGCGTCCCTCTGGTCACCTTTTTGTTTTTTTTCCCAACAACATCCACATAAACCCAGCTCTTCCCAGCCAGGTCCCGGAGCCGACTGTCCCCCAAACGGCATCCTCCTCCCAGCAACCGACTGGGTCCCGCATGTGAAAGACAAACCTGACATCTGTTGGATAAAGGGAAGAAGGCACTTCGTGAAACGGATTTAAGGACGAGCCATAAATGCAGCGTTAAGACTTCTGTCACCCATATCATCACACTTTGTTGTTGTTTGTGCATTTGCCTTTTTTGAGACTTTATTTATTATCTTTTTGTGTGATGTATTGTTACAGTTACAGTGAACAGGTTGCCATCAGCATTATATATATATTCTTGTTTCTGTCTCACGTTTTTTATGTAGTTTATTGTTATTTTTCTTTTCTTTTTTCTCTATTATTTTGAGGGATGTAATTTTTTTTTTAAAAAAGGGAAGAAAAACATGGATCACTTACAGTAAATATGACCTAATTTCTGCATAAATAAAGAAAAAGCACTATTTCTCTTTCACCTGTATTGCATGAACTGTTCTCTTTCACCAAATAAGAGAAGCTTAATAGAAAAATTTCCGCTGCAATGGAAAAGGTTTGATTCTTGCTTAATTTGAGGAAATATAAATTTGTATTGTAGGCAGCATTAAGTCTCTGCATGTAGTATATATTATAAATACCCACAGGATGATGAACAGATATCATTCTTCTTTCATTCTTTATTTAAAGCAAAACAATACAATGCAGATAGCAGATATTGTACAAAGAAGTGTAGAAAAAACAATATGAAAATAGAGACAAAGTAAGAGAGTAAAACAGTCCAATAACAGTTCATGACATGTTGAATATCTATATGTGTGTGTGTGTGTGCGCATTTATGACGCATCAGGCAGATCTAATTAAATAAACAGTGAACAACACAAGGAATTTTATCATTTGAATTTTAATTAAAAGGTAGATGTCCGTGAACTCCTGTTGGCTCGCTCAGCTTTGAAAAACACAAATGTATTAAAAATATTTTTAATCACTTACTGGATAAATTCTGTGACACGCACAACACTTTCTTATCATTTGTTGGGTGCATACAGGTACAACATTTGAATGAACTTCAACTTGCATCATGTGACCCGTACTCAAGCAAATAGATGATGAGTACAAAATTGTCCACAAATATTTGCATTGTATTTGCGCTGATGAGGGCCGAAAGTTGCCCCAAAATCATTTGTACCACATTTTTTATTTAAATAAATACAATATGACAGCAGCAATAAATATACGGCATTGTAAGAAAGTCATGTTGTATTTGCTGGAGTGACGGTCACATCACTTTTTTGTCAATTTCTCTCCATTTTGTTGGGTTTATTTTCAATATGTTGGATAGTCTAGATCATACTTATTCTAGTAACAGAACTAGTAACATACTGCACAATGTCATTTCAACCTGAACCTTAAATGCATTTTTCACACAACTATTTAGTGTGCAGAGGTGGAAAATAACTAAGTACATTTACTCAAGTAAAGTACTGAGTATTTCCATTTTCTACTACTTTCTACTTCTACTCCACTACAATTCAGAGGGAAATATTGCACTTTTTACTCCACTCCATGTATTTGACAGCTTTAGTTACCAGTTGCTTTGCAGAATAAGATTAATAATACAAAATATAATCGACAAAGAAATGATAATGTATTATTATGGATAAAGATAAGACTTTGTCTAAGCCACCTGGCAGTATATATAGTAAAAAAAAATTAAAAAGCCCCTCTTTACCAGCTGCAACATTAAAGTAATGTAAATATAAATACATCAATAATATCATATACATTATTTTGAAATGGGTCATTCTACATAATGAGTAAAATCTTGAATACTTTTTACTTGTAACAGAGTATTTCTACACTGTAGAATTGCTACTTTTACTAGTACTTCTTCCACCACTGTTGGTGTGTTGCTGTGAGTTCTGGATCAGGCCTGCTGCCTCCGGGTCAACTCCACAATCCTTAGCAAGGGGGCACTGGGGCTCACTTCCTAACATCAACCTCCTGCAGAGATCTGAATGATTTGACTCGGTAACATTCTAATATCAAGAATGAGGCACTAGGGGGCAGCAGTTAATCAAAGCCACTGTGTGGGTGGTTTGGTTTGCTATGAGCAACACAAACCACAAACCACAGCAACCTCAGCCAGTGATAGTGATACTTTGGTGTCATACCTGAGTAGTTTTATCATCATTTTTCTTCATAAGTAAACTTTCTAGGTATTGCAAAACTGATTCACTGTCTTTGAATAGTAAAATGAAGTGACACACTCTGGTTGAACTTCCTACCCATCCCAGTGGAAATAGTGCCTCTTGTCAGTTGGATCTTTTGTCATCTTCTGTGCCCTGAAGCTTTAATCAAAAACAAAATCTATTGTGTTGCTTTAAGCTTCGGGCCTGGAAGGTTTCCTAATTGGGAAATATTATTATTACTCAATAATCAAATGTCGTCAGTGCATGTCAGACCTGAAAATCTGCCTTTTATTGGCGGTTGGGGATAGAGTTCATCCATTGTTGCTCAGTCCAGGGGAAAAGCTCACTGCTGCTGTTAGGAACAAACAAATATAGTCTGCCTTACGTTTTGATTTCTCACTTCCTATGCATGAATAAAATAATATCAAAATAGGCTTATAGCAATAAATAGACACAGACACACATCTATACAGTGGTGGGCAACAAAACCAAGAAACCACCTTTTTTGTCAGCTACAGCGGCTACCAGAATTCACTTGCCACTTTCATATTTTCACCATATTTCATTTTTAACAGTCACATCCCAGCGTAGTAGTTTTGATGGTTTGCATGTTAAAAGACACCTAGACAGGTTAAAACTGGGCTAGATTTGAGTGAAAAGTGATTTTGTTTTTTACATCTAGCTTACTTAAACATTGTTTCGACAGTATGTTCCAGTGTGTATTTATGGCCTGCATTACATTTAAATATAGTCATTTAAAGCCCTTATAAGTAGTGTTTAAACATGTCTGACTTTGGCCCCATCCAGTGGTAGCAGTAAAAAGACAGACAGACAGAAATGCATGGCTCTACCCAGGGGACACAGAATGCACCAATTTCCACCAGGATTGTTTCCATTTCTGCAAACTAATAACCGAATCAACCTACTACCCACTGGCATTTATCTCAGTAGGAGGAGACGGGCTGTCTGCATCTTCATCCTTGTGACTTTTACGTGAAGTATTTCGATGTTGCCATTTCTTTCTTGCTTAACTTTGACATGAACTTTGTGCACTGACGGTTTAAGTAGTTGAGCACACAATTACTTACAAGTACCCTTCGATGAACATAAAAAGTTCAATTTAACTTGTGCAAGGTGAAGCATTTTCTAGGTGATGCTGTACCCACATGACCCCTGCCTACTGGCATTGTTAAACTCGAACAGGGCCCTCTAAAGTTGCTGATAGAGTGGTCTCCCAATCTACAAGCGCTGTAGTCTAGATCAACCCCCACTGACGTGTGCATTGTTCAAAATTGCATACTTTACACAGGTTTAATCTTTTAAAAAGTGCTGAGGAAGAAAACCCCAAAGGTGGAAAAAGATGAGTTTATGGGACGAGTCCGAGATACCAGGCAGAAACACGTTCTCAAGACGGGACACGAAACCGAGTGAGGACTCACTGTGCTACAGCTTCAACTGACCAATATTTAGCTGGTGGCTGACAGAAATTTCCCACCCTGGAGCTGAGTAAACACGAAAAAAGAACAACGACACCAGACACCACTGGCCGCACTTCAAACCTCTAAAACAAGCCTGCACGTGAAGCTTACTGTAAGTGTGCAGCACTGATAAACAATGACAGAAAAATGAAACTTTAGGCGTTTGCATGGCACTCTATGGAGATGTTACTGCTGGTACTTGTCAATCATGTAATAATAAAAAAGGATGTCGTGCATGTATTTAATGGCCTGTAATCAGTAGATTTTCTCATGAGCAGACAAATGTGGCAATATGTGTGGTTCCTCTACAGTAGTGATTCACTGAGTGTAAACAAATTTCTCAACACGTCGAGAGAAAGTCGATCCCATTTCCAAAGAAGAGGAAAGTGAGACATGACAAGAGTTTCATTTCCACAAACATCATTCACCAGAAGAAAAGGAGACCTACTGTGACAAACTCATCTGAAGACCTCCATGTGCAAAAGACATAAATGTTTTAAGAAAAATGTCTTAAACATATGGAAATATTGCATTTTAGAATCAAACATATTTGTTTTCAAAAGGAGATTTATAGCCTTCTTGGTGCTGAAAGATTATCCATCACAGTTTAAATTCTTGTTTGTCCTCTAATCCTCTCAAATGCCAAAAATAATGCGAGAGCTTCACAGGTGCATAACGACTAGATATTATCTACTTTCACTCTGAGTGTGCCGGGCAGGCCTGCTTCATCCCAGAACTACATCATGCTTGCTTATAAGTTTTCACGTAGACATAACTGTCACATCTTCCACTGACCTTGAAAACTTGAAAAGACTACATTCCAGCAGGATGGGAGAGATGTACCTTTATTCTTATTCCCATTTTAACTGGTTCATAAATCATTTAATTGTTATCGTCCCGCTAAAGACATTGCATGAGCTGCTAGCTGATACTAAAGGAACAGTTAAAAGTTTAGGGAAATATGCTTGCTTTCTTGCTGAGGGTTAGATGAGAAGATTGATGTCCATTGAATATGAAGCTGGAGCCAGGAGACAGTTAGCTTAGCTTAGCATAAATCCCATGGATGTATAAAAAGAACTGGATCCAGCGTCGGAGGCGGGGCCCCGTTCATTCCTATGAAAGCTGCTCAGCGGCGCATGAAGCCAAAAAACTTTGATCTTCCACATAGCTACCGCATTGTACGGCCCATAGAGCAAGCGCCCCAACCGCTCCGTCTCAAGCTCACTCACATGAACGACAGTGACTCTATAACTCTGGATTCAGCTATTTATGCATTTTACAACTTTTAGGACATAATGATTTAAAGGGATATTTAAGTGTTCGTACTGGCTAGTTGTTGTACCTCAAAAACAATGATCCGCTGATTTACAGACGTCTCTTTCACAATGTAAGTCTATGGGAAAAAGTCTCTTGCGGCCAGTGTGCATCACGTGACGGACCCGGAAGTTGTAATTACACGATTTGGCCACTATGTCAAACTGGCTTCAAAGCCTGGTGCACTTCCTGGGGGCTTGATAAAGCCTGGATAAACAGTTAGCCTAGCTAATAAACAACATAAGTTGATGTTTTACCTGGGTCACTGTCTGGCGAAGACACATAACCCGCCATAAACTGCGACTTATTGTTTTTACACTTGGCTGTTGTACAGATTAAACAAACAAGATATAATGTGTTAATTAGCGCGCTTTAGAGGTGCTGGTAGGCAACTTTTTTTTTTTTTACCTTTGGAAAGAACTAGACTAGCTGTTTTCTGCTGCTTTCAGTCTTTATGCTAACTGTCTCCCAGCTCCAACTTCATAGTTAACGGACAAATAACTCTCATCTAACTCTCGGCAAGAAAGCAAATGAGCATATTTACCAAAATGTCAAACTACTCTTTTAAAACTTGACATCCATTGCTTCTTGGTGGGTCGGATGTGACTGGTTACTGACTGAAAGCAACAAAAATGAATTAAAAAAAATAAACTATTGACTTTTCAATTTAACATTTGGTCACATGAAAGGAAAAGTACTTCTAACCCCTGACCTTGCAGCACTGGTATCCAAGAACAGTGACTCCCAATTGGGGTTGGAAAAATATATTTCTGCTACATAAAAAAGCCTGTGATGATGGGCTGCATATAGACATTTCTTTGTTTTGAGGGGTTACAAGCCAAGCCTAGAACATCAGAATAGGTATTCAACTCTGCAGGGATGTTTGGCTGCCACTGGTACAGCTGCTAAAAGGCGTATAAACCAATTGTCTGCACATACAAACACAGTCATGGCTGTAGTTACACTCTCACTCTCCCACGCTCTCAGCCCTGCAACAGGACAGTTTGAAATCCTCTGAGCTGAGTTTTGATTTCTTGTCAAATGGTTGGGCTGGCATTTATTACAGCCTCAAGGCTTTGTTCCCTCACATTTCTTCTGGCCTGCTTCCCTTTTTATCCAGACCTATTATATAGGGACTTAACCTTGATGTGATTGTCTGTCCCTGCTTTCCTGAAAATCACGTGGTTCCCCAAACTTGTTTACACTCCCATTTCTGCCTTTTTTTCCAGTGTGAGAATTGTGTTGATGGAGGGCTGATCATGAGAGCAGAGGAGGTGGTTGTCCTCGGGATGTGAGCGGTAAATGCATCCATGGATCAGGCCACAACAAAGAACACTCTGAATAAACTGTTGTATGTAGACATGGAGGTAGGTCACTTTTTTGTTGAATACGTTAAAGCGCCACTTATTTTTTATATCAACAACAACCCAGCACTGCTCTCTATGCTCAGCTCTATGCAGCTTTTCATCCTCTTTTAACTTACTGTTTCGGTTTTAAGGAACATTTACTGTATGCATTTGTGCTCTTATCAGCCTGGCTTCCAGCAGCAGCAGCAGCAGCAGCAGCAGGCACCTGTATTCAGAAAACAAGCTCTGATAAACCCACCGTATGCTACCTGCCCAGCCCCAAACAACACACAGACAAAGTTAGCAATTACCGGAATAGTTAGCAGCTAAAGAGCCACATATTTTGGTGAGACTAAACCAGAATATATATCAGAATACTGGACTTGCATTTATCAGGTTAACAGAGACACAACCGCAAGTGAAGGCTGACGTTGCTCCGTGGCAGCGTCAATCTTTTCTTTCTTCCACAGATTCAATATCTCAGTTTACAGGTCAGTGATTTACTCAAGTCTCCACAGAAGAGCTGCACGAGTCGCTACTAGTGTCCCGGGAAAAGTAAGATGGCGGTGTGTCAAATGGAGATTTGTGGGAATAAAGATGAGGCAAAGCCTGATCCGAAATCATTTGGGATTTGGATAGTGTGAATGTCTGGTCCTGCATATTCAGTGGAAGCACAACAAATCCCTGTGTGTGCACATTCCCGAGGGAATGAGGATGATTAAGGTCATTTTAGTCTTTCCTTGATCCTGAAAAGGTGAACAAAACTGTCATCTTGAAACTCGAAACTGTGGTTCATCAGAAATCGTCTGTGGAACGTACATTGGCTGAAACAGAACTTGATTTTTCCAAACTGTTTTATTGGACACAGAGCCAAAGAATGAAACAGGAGACGAGCAAAGTTAGTCAAATTTAAGTTAGTGAACGTGCTTTGATCCAAACGTTCACTTAGTTCTGCTCTGAGACATCCAGTTTCACACCGTTACACCCCATTTACAATAAATCTACAATCACACCGCCTCATGTGGTATGTTGATATAGCTGTTTCTGTAACTGTAACATGACTGTTCAGGCCATGTTGCTGGATGCATGAGAGGGCCTCAAGCCCTGCGGCTGTGTCTGGACTAAATTATTTTGAGTGTGTAGACGACAGTTTAGGATGTCAGAAATATAAATGAGGCAATGAGGGAAGGATGTTTTTATAAGCACTTTAATAAACTCTGCCATGCAGTCCACTTTTAGAAGCAATGTTTTAAAGATTTTCATATTTGGCAAAGATGGAGTTTTGTAATTTAATAAATTACAAAATAAATATTTACCACGTGGATGGTGGTGGTCTCAACATGTCATGCTAAGCTGCATGCTTAATTGTTGTTTTTGTTCTGGATGTGCAAGTTAATCTCTCAGCAGAATTTATAACAGTGGTTAGGGGGGATTTCCTATTGTTCACTTTCTCACTGCTCAGAATGTTTTTGAGATAAATGATTACACTGTGCTGCTCAACTATGAAAAAAAACACAACCCTCTATTGTTCTACGGGTCAAGCGTAAAAGAAGCCATGAAACCGACTTGTCAGTCAGTCATTTCCATCTACTGCCATTTCTCCTTTTCTTTTTACTGCAGCTTCCCCCTGAATGGAATAAATACACTGACCATTACCTTTAACCTATACTGGTGTGTAACTCACACCTATTTTCATGAAGTGCTTCGAACGGTTAGTATTGCAACATATCAAGTCTGTCCTCCTCCCCTCTCTGGACCCCTTCCAGTTTGAATATCGGTCCAACCGACCGATGATGCAATCTCCACTTCCCTTCACACAGCCCTCACACATCTGGACACAAAAGCTTCATACGTTAGAATGCTGTACATAGACTTCAGCTCGGCATTCAATACAATCATCCCCCAACAGCTCATTCTGAAACTGGACCGGCTGGGGTTGAATACCTTTATGTGCAACTGGCTGTTGGACTTCCTGACCGGGCGACCACAGGCAGTACGGGTCGGCAGGCACACATCAAGCATTACCACACTGAACACAGGGGCCCCTCAAGGATGCGTGCTAAGCCCCCTCCTCTTCACTTTGCTGACCCACGACTGCATACTGTCGCACAGCTCCAACCTCTTCATTAAGTTCGCGGATGACACGACTCTGGTGGGTCTCATCAACAACGAAGATGAGACAGACTACAGGAGCGAGGTGAGCCGCTTGGCCTTGTGGTGCAGACACAACAATCTCTCTCTGAACGTTGAGAAGACGAAGGAGATTATTGTGGACTTCAGGAGAACTTAGCTCGTTGTTTGCACCAAGGGTCTGAGAGTAACGCAATTTCAATCCTCTGTATGTCTTGTACATGCTGTAGAATTGACAATAAAGCAGACATTGACTTTGACTTTGACTAAATGTGGAAGACATCATGTTTCACAATGCATGCATGATAGTGCACTGGAGAAGGTCAACACTATGGCATTAAGTCAGAGTAATTTCAGGACGCAAAGCGATTATTTTCTCAGCATGACAAAATGACACATTATTAGTGGTTAAAAGAATCACCACTCTCATGTCTGTGTGTTAAAGGAATAGTGCATTTCTCCAAATAGACATTTGGAGAAATGCACTTATTCGCCTGCTTGCTGCTGGTTGCCCGGCAACCTCACAATGATGACAAGACTGCAGGAAGTTACTGCGCCTGTTCAAGAAATAGTCCCGAACATAACCCCCCTGTTGTTTTTACACTACGAGATATAGTGTGTTTATTATTGAGCTTTAGAGGTGCTTATAGAAAGGATTTTTGTTACTGTTGGAACAAATGAAACAAACCAGGCTAGCTGTTACCCCTGTTTCCAGTCTTTGTGCTAAGCTAAACTAACTGGCCGCTGATAGTGATGGCATAACCAGTTAATTTTAGTGACTTTGTTCCTTAAATCTCGCTCAGTAAAATGAACTACTCTTTTTTTATATATAATATAAATGAATCTTGGACCACTGCACATTATCTACAGAGACTTTGGAAACAGACCATGGCTGTAAGACTAAGAGGAACTCAAGCCAAATTAGTAGACAGAGCTTATCCTCGCATGTCCCTTCCCTCAGGATGTTATAAACAGTTGCATCACTTCTGGCAAAACCTGTGCTTCTAGCGGGAAAAGTTTTCTCCTGTTGCTCAACAATTCCCACACTCACATATTGCAATCCAGCACTTGGATGCATGCACACACATGCATAAACACTCATACAGACATCCTCCACGCAAACTTAAGTGCTGCCAATATGCACTCCTTGAAAAATCCCCAAACCACTCTGTCACCACACTGATATACATCTATGAGTGTGGGATTAGTACTAAAAAGATTAGATAGATAAAGATTGAGATAAAGATATCTTGGTTTACAGTACGAACAACCTTCCACTTCCGACACACACAACTACTGTTAGATTGATATATTGGGCTAACATTTGCCTTTTAATTTCAGATAACAGATATTGATGTAGCTGCACAGCCACAGACGCACCTTTCAAACCTGCGAGTGACAGTTCAACTACTTTCAGCTCTTTCACCGCTGTCAGTGCTTATGTAGCAGTTGACACTTAACTGCTTAAAGTGCAGATATTTCTGCTATCCCCAGGGCTTCCACTTCCATTTCCAATGGTAACTGCGTTCATCATTTACACTTCATCTTTCAGTTCTATTACTTTTATCTCTTAAGGCCACACACACCGGGGACATAACGAATAAACGACATGAAAATGCAAAATACTCGCCTGCGAATATTTACTCTACATCCAAAAGTAAACTAATCTACTCACTATCCTGCATCCGACCTTGACCTTGAGTTCATTGTCTTTATAATTTTTGTGTCCTTTGTCATATAATACAGGTTGATGCACAACATGCTTGGTTGATGTCTTTATTCGCTGTGCAAAACCGCAGAAAAATCAACCTAATATTTGCTTTCTGTGTGAAAGTGCTCATGACAAGAACGACAGTTCGAAAACACACACACTGACGCGCGAGTTAATTGCACGAAAAACACGCCTCCGGTGTTTAAAGGCCTTTACTGTTCAGCTGAGATTTCATTATCTGTCAGTGATTTCACTTCAAGTGACCCTTCAGCTCCTTTCAGTGCGGACACTTAAACTAACACTTCAGCTCATTAAGTGCTTCAACTTCAAATGTAACTCTCATACAGCCTTTCACAAGCAAAGTTTTAACATGTGAGACATTTTATATATATATTTAAAAAAAAAAGAAATTCCCCACTCGCCCCTGTGGGCGGCCTATTCCTCCTTCAAGCTCGGGTCCTCTACCGGAGGCCTGGGAGCTTGAGGGTCCTGCGCAGTATCTTAGCTGTTCCTAGTACTGCACTCTTCTGGACAGAGATCTCGGATGTTGTTCCTGGAATCTGCTGGAGCCGCTCTCCCAGTTTGGGGGTCACAGCCCCGAGTGTCCCTATTACCACGGGGACCACTGTTGCCTTCACTTTCCACATCTTTTCTAGCTCCTCTTTCAGCCGTTGGTATTTCTCGAGCTTCTCGTGTTCCTTCTTCCTGATGTTGCCGTCGCTTGGGATTGCTATGTCTATCACTACTGCCTTCTTCTGTTGTTTGTCCACCACTACTATGTCCGGTTGATTCGCCATCACCAGTTTGTCAGTCTGTATCTGGAAGTCCCACAGGATCTTGGCTTGGTCATTCTCCACCACCTTCAGAGGTGTGTCCCATCTTGACCGTGGGACTTCCAGCCCATACTCGGCACAGATGTTCCTGTACACTATGCCAGCTACTTGGTTATGGCGTTCCATGTACTCCCTGCCTGCTTGCATCTTACACCCCGCTGTTATGTGCTGGATTGTCTCAGGGGCATCTTTGCACAGTCTGCACCTGGTGTCCTGCCTGGTGTGGTAGATCCCGGCCTCTATTGATCTTGCGCTCAGAGCCTGTTCCTGTGCTGCCATGATTAGTGCCTCTGTGCTGTCTTTCAGTCCAGCCTTTTCCAGCCACTAGTAGGATTTCTCAATATCAGCCACTTCTTCTATCTGCCGGTGGTACATACTGTGCAGGGGTTTGTTCTCCCATGATGGTTCCACCTGCTCTCCTTCCTCATCTGGCTTCTGCTGCCTGAGGTACTCACTAAGCATCTCATCACTTGGGGCCATCTTCCTGATGTACTCATGGATCTTTGTTGTTTCATCCTGGATAGTGACGCTCACTAGTCCTCGGCCTCCTTCCTTCCGCTTAGTGTACAGTCTCAGGGTGCTGGACTTGGGGTGAAATCCTCCATGCATTGTGAGGAGCTTCCTGGTCTTTATATCAGTGGCATTGATCTCCTTTTTGGCCAGCTTATTATGCCAGCGGGGTATCTGATGACGGGCAGGGCGTAGGTGTTGATAGCTCAGACCTTGTTCTTCCCATATATCAGTGAACGGGGGTATATGCAGATATATATATATATATATATATATATATATATATATATATCAAATTACATACTACGTATTAATTGCACACAGTAGGCTACATATTTGTCACTGATCATTTTTCAGTTAGTAAATAAGAAATCAATATACTCTGCTTTTTAAAATTTGCACTAGCGGGAATTACGCAATATGTGCTGTAACAGTCATTTTTACTGACGACGATTTTCTTTGAGGGAAACAGAATCCTTGAAATTCATTGGATTGCAAAGTAGTGAAATGCAAAGATTATGAATGTTGGCACAAAATATTGGCAGCTAATGCACAGTAGAACTGTTGATTCATGCTTGTGCTAATGAATGGGTTGTCTCATTGTAATGCATGTATTGACTATATGAAGCATGGAAGGTATTTCCATGCCCAGATGTAGATCTGCCTGAGGGAATCATCTGAAAAGACACACAAGAGGATTTTGGCAAGAAAACACAAGAGAGAGGAGGAGCAAAGAGGTAATTGCCCGGGTACATGCAAGTGTGGTGCCAACTTTCTCCCATTTCCAGTCAATCAGCCCAGATCACACTTTTACTTTCTCTTACACCGCTATAAATGCACCTGCTGCTCTCCTCCTTACAGCACACCTTCACACTCCTGAAGAGACTCGCTGAAGCAGCCAACCTGAGCTCAGACCTACCAAGAAAGAAACGGAGACATGGCCTCTCGAGTTGCAGCTCTGATCTTGCTGGGTGTCGTCTGTGTTGGGTTTGCAGCAGGTGAGACGCATACATGCATTGCAGTAGCAATAAAACAGATTCATATTTCAGAATGCTTTCAGTGCAGCTGTAAGGTGCAGTTGATCTTTCAGTTTGAAGCTCTCAAACCAAACCAGATTTTAAATTCAAACGTCTCAGTGCACATGTAGAGAGTGCATTTTTAAACAAAACTGATCTGCATGACATGCACAATTAACACAGCCTTATTTGTTTATCTTCCTGCAGCTGAGATTGCGGTGGACTGCTGTCTGAGGACCAGTGAGAAGCGTTTGCCACTCCAAATCATTGTAAGCTACAGCATTCAGGATGCTGGGAAGGGCTGCGAAATCAGCGCTACTGCGTAAGGGGCAACCACATGCACAATATTTACATATACTAATTAGGCAAAGGAAAGTTCTTTCTTCATATCCTTTGCTGAATGGTCACAGCAGCTTGTTTATCTTGTGTTTTGCTACATCCTAATTCAGTAAGGTTAATGAAAGTGGATGTGTTTTTTTGTAGTCTGCAGTCTAATCTCACTTCTCTGTCTCTCATCTGCTTTTTCAGGTTCATTACAAAGGTTGGAAAGACACTGTGCGTCTCCCACCCCAGCAAGCAAGCATGGGTGAGAGGTCACATTGATTTTCTGGACAAGAAAAAACAAAGACATCAATAAATCAGGTAAATTATTTTTAAAAAAGCATTGTATTTCCTCCTTTTTGGGGGGCTGAGCTTTAAAACCACCTAAAAGTTTCTTGCACCTTTTTATTTTTCCAAAGAGTTTCACTTTAAAAGCTTCAACCACTGCACTTCCTTTTTTTGTTTGCAGGTGTAAAGAGCAGTGGAAAAGATGGCCGAAGACCAAGAAGGGCCGAGTCTCGGAATGGTCACGTCGTACTGTAGAAGATCAAAACAGTTTGAGAAGATCAGACCTATGAGATCAGAGACGAATCATCACTTCATCTTATTCATGATGATATATTGTATGAGCCTTCCTGCCAGTGAACCCAGCAGCGACTAAATGTACAGTTCTGTGTGTGTTTCTTCTCTTTTGTGGTGACTGTGGTGTAAAACTGGCGGTTGTGAATGTCTCCTTTTCTCTTTCCTTTTTATTATCCCTGTGAGTGAAATGTACTATACAAATAGAAAGATTTGCCTGAACTTGCCAAAGGGCGAAACTAACAGTGACAGTGAAACCCTCCTGTTTCTTTTTTTTTGTTTGATTGTGTTTTATTCCAAAGACTGTGAGGTGTTTGTGGAAAATTTCACCAAATGACATTTGACAAGCTGTGTTTATCTTTTATGATCATGCTCTAAAATTTCAGTGAATTTACAGTGCTGTTTTTGTGATAACTTGTACAAAATATTGAAAAATGTTTTGTGTGTGCCAAAGCTATTGTTGAGAGTTATTCTAAAATAAAGTTTGGTATTATTTTTTAACTTCTGGTTGCCGCCTTTCATTAAAACATGAAACACATCATATGACTGCATCCTCTGCACGGGTTTTCACTGGAGTTTCTCAAACATGTATGAGAAGATAAAACACACATCAATCAATCAAAATGTATTCATATAGCACCTTTCAAACAAATCAAATGCAATTCAAAGTGCTTTAAAAGTGACTAACAAAAAGTAGGATGTTAAAAATGGATTTAGAGACTAATGCACACCAAAACAACCAAAAAAAGCATTAAAAAAATAAAACAAGCAATAAAAATAGTCTAAAAATAAAATCATGAATGTTGTTTTTCCAACCTGGTTAATTCACACTTTTCAGTCAGAGACACTTATAATACAAATATAATACATTTTATTTGCATAGCACCTTTTAAATCAATGTTACAAAGGAAAAACAAAGTTAAAACAAATCTGCTATTAAATAGAGATCCAGCATGTGAAAGTACAGTGGATAAAACAGAATAAAATACCCATAATACGGAGCGCCTTGGTAGCCAAGTGGTTACAGCGCATGCCACAACGGTAACATCACTGGGTTGATTCCGGCTGGCGACCTTTGTTACATGTCATGAAATTTCCCATCTCTCCCTCTGCCTGTCAAAGCCACTGCTGCCCTGCATCAGTACTGCTGCCTGTTCTTTCAGCCCCACCATCACCACCCCAGCATCCACCTGCAGGTTCCTGCTGGGGGGTTTAAGATATTTGCTCATCACTCCCCAATATCTCTATGTAAACATATCTGCAGGGAGTGACGAGGTCGGAGCCTAGATGCCAAACTCTAACTATGTTCTGCTGCTGTAATAAACATTTAAATTGTGAGTTGTCTGGCTGGAATAAGATTAAACAACAGCAAAATAAACAAATGAACAAATAAAACATGGTGTAGCTGGAAAAATAAAACTTAACATTAATAAAAGTTGTCAAGGAATAGACCAAACAGGAAATGGTTATACAGTTATGAACATTAAATCTTGTGAAGTCAGCAACACCAAAGCAAGCACAGAAGGAGGAGGTTGGGGTGGTGGAGCATATCGACAGAGTAATAGTGAAATAGTGAGCTGTATGAATATGAGTGGATGTTACTCGTCACCTGGTAGCCAAGCAGCTGATATGAGCCACTGATGGTGAAGCATGAATGAAGCAGCCGATGCCAACCAGCTACTACAAGGGATGAACTAACACTATGTGGCCAGTGGCTCCACTAACTACACTGCAGGAACCAGGATGTTAAAAGTAAAATAAACATCTCAACTCAAGGTGCACTTGCTTGTTCTGGAGCTTTTGGCCATCTCACACAGTCTTCAGCAGCAGATCATTCGAGATAGTTTGCTCACTTGTCACAGAACTAGAGATGTTCAAGCTTCCCCTGATTCTGAGCTTCACGTCTGCTGATGAAGACTGTGCGATACGGTCGAAAGCTCTGAAAAAGGCAAGTAAGGGGATCTTGAGTTTCACATAAACATAAACATAATTTTAGCAATTATTCCAGCACCATTATTAAGTGGTGGATCTCATCAAATTGCTTGTTTTTAATGGAAACTTGTGTCGTGTCGTAACTCACTTTCACTGTGTTGTGTACCACCTGCAGTGTTTCTGTATTTGACAGGGACAGTGGCTATTAATAACATTTCTGAAAATATGCCAGAGTTTGACAGAAAAGCTAATTTTTCATCTGGAGTCCCCGGATCTGGAGTGGTTAAAGCTGTTTACTTCATTTGCTGGTGTTTTGTCTACACGTGCATGAGTTTTCCTGAGCTCTTTCCTCCCCGTGAGTCACAGGAAAGCAGAGGCCACCAACAAACTCAATTGAGTCTATAATGTTTTTTCTGCAGTTTTGCTTTACAGACTTCTTTACTTACTGCTTCTTCAAATTTTCATATTTAGTGTAAGTTGAAATGGGCACGGAGTGAGTGTCTGTAATTCTCCTCAGTCTTTTCTCATCCTAATTATTAACAGCATTTATAACATAATTTAAGCTTAGTTAGCAGCCTAATTTAGTCATTTAAGGGAAGTTTGAGGAATTTGATTTAGAGATTCAAGAGATACTGAGTTTACATTGAGGGTTGTGCAACGAGATTCATGGGATAATTGAGGCACTTTTGAAAGACTGTTTTTACTGGTTGGGTTTGGTTTTATCACTAACACATGGCATTATTTATTGTCCCACCGAGAATAGAGCTCTGATTCTGCTTCATCATCTTTTCATTTAAGGTTTGTTGGTTTTATGTTTATAAGTGTTGAAATCATCAATAAAAACTAAAGTAAGATAAGATAAGATAAGATAAGCCTTTATTGTCCCACAGCGGGGGAAAAAAAAGATTTAAGGTAGCATTGCCTGCTATATTTATTGAAAATTAATTAATTTTTTTGTCAAACAATAGTCAAAATACATCTAAAACTATTGTCAACAATCCTGGTGGTGTAAGGACTTGATTCAGTATTCAGGGTTGTCTACTTATTTTTTACATATTGTGAGTGATGAGTAACCGTCGATTTGAATTCCTAACATTTATGAGAATGACCTTTTCACTGAAAGCCGGGATCTCAGTTTGACCACAGGAAGTTGTTTGACCTTCTCATTCATTACAGGACACTGTCCCTGAGCTCACAGCCACAAATGATCCCCAAGACCCAAGAACAAGGCTCCTAGTGTCCAAGAGCATCCTGTGGAGTTTCCCACAAGACCACCCATAAATAACACAACTCCCTGAGCATTTATTTACAACTTTATTTACTCAGGACAGATTTCCTGCAGATGTCCTAAACACAGCAAAAGGCCCTGCAAAGTACCAAAGGTAAAAGTACTCATTATGTATATGATTTCTTTCAGAGCGTTATAGTAATAAATATGGTCATAATATTATTGGATTATTATGACTTTTCATTGTCATTAAGCAACATTTGAATGTTGCAGCTGGTTGAGGTGGAGCTAATTTAATCTATAGAAATGCTTCATATTTTAAGAGCTCAAATATTTTGTTTGTTAAACCTTAACACTGTTAAATAAAAGTAGAATATAGACGGTATATAGTATCAGACATAAAGTTGAAGTAAAGTTGAAGTTCCCCAAATTTGCACAGTGCTTGAGTTTTCGTTACCAACAAACTGAAATGAAAATGAAAATGTCGGTAATGGCAATTAAAGCTAAAAAGGGTTTGTAACACCTGACTGACTTTCAATATACTGACTTACTATATGATGACTTGAAATAACAAGAACAAAAAAGTCATATTTAGTGGGAATCAGTGCTAACGTTAGCAAGTTGGCGAGTTGGAGCTACTTAGCCTAGCTTGCTAGCTTCAACCTTCCGAGTGGAATACGAATCTAACGGCACGATGTGTCCTCCCAAATGCTGTAACAGACGTCCTAAATCCCAAACTGTACATAACCGTATATAGCTATTTGCTGCTGGAGAAAAGTCTAGTTTCAACATTGTGATCAACATCAACACAAGTGGCCAAGAAATATTTTGAAGGTTTAAATTCATTTAAATGAACTTCAAGTGTAATTTAACATAAAAACGTGTTTAAAAAGAAATTGCTTGAATTAAGCTGCATGACCATTGAACTTCTTGGACCTTGACCTTCACAAGACTGCACGTTTGGCAGGTTAGCACAAAACTATTAAAACATAGTCTTCAAAGACACCTCAGGGAAGGTAAAATATGTCCTTTCCTGTCAGTCCAGGGTGGAGACATGCAATGACATGCTCACTCAGCACTTGCCTGCCTACCGCCCTTGGACAAGGATTACGGTCTGAATACCAGGTTTTCCTCTGCAGGCAATAATTCAGGTCCATCAACCTTTTTATTTTCCTGTAATCGCTTCAGCCGGGAAAGTCCAAAAGAATAATACTGCAGACAGATCTGGCAAACATCCAACTAGGGATTTATGAGAAACTGAACCTTTCTCTGTAAATGCTCCACTGGCATTACAGCGTCTGACTTAACACAGTTAAACATGTGTGTCTGATGATGCAATAAGGCAGATATGGAAGTCAGTGACAGTATATAAATGAAATATTGGTTCATTTTATGTCAACATAAAAAGACCACAGCTCAACTGTTTTCAACTTCCTTAATCCAGTAAGTGGGGAAGAGAAAGTGGTTTTTCACAAACACTGACGGTGATGTGGTGGTATCAGTTTCGCTGTAATCAGTGTTTTTCCAGAGAGGTGTCAGTCATCTTTAACATGGGAATGAATAAACAAAGGAAGTAAAGTAAAATTGTGTAATAATGCAAGTGTTTGTTCTGATTTGGGGTTTTGATTAGATTTATTTCTGGTTAAACAATTGTGGAAATGAAAAGTACAACAAAACCACAAGGTTTAGATTTACAATAATAACATTTAATGTACTGTAAATACAGCAGAATCTCATCATGTGTCAAGTTTTCTGCCAAGGGTGCAATATCTTATCTTTCTTATCTTTTTTAGTAATTTTACTGGATGATAAAACTAAAACTGTTTTTAATCTGCTGCTGACAAATACTAGAGCTACTTAATATTGTACATCCATTGTACTGTATTGCACATTTAAATGGACTGTGCAAACTCATATTACTGTTGCACACCTGAGTTACAGTACAATTTGCACTTGCAAATTTTGCACTACTGTTGCATAACAGATTGTACAGTTTGTAATTTTTATATAATCTTTTTTTTTTTAACCGAGTGTCTTTCTTTCGCCGGCTATGTTTGTGTTCTTTTTTAAACATACTTTTCTATAGGTGGCAATCAAAGAGGACAGCAAGAGTTTTAATTGTACGGTGCAACTTGTTCTCCCATGAATATTTCAATGAAACTTCAAATTTTGAATCTTGAATTATCCAAAATGCCTTATAGAGTATACAGAGAATAGAGTACATGTATATAAGCCCTCCTGGAGGGGATAGAAATTGTAAACCTGGCAGTGTTAGTGTCACAATTAAATCATCAAGATGACATTAAGGACTGTACAAAAATTATAGGTCTGAGGAGGAGGGTTAGACATTAATTCAATTTAGTTTTATTTATATAGCGCCATATCATAACAAAGTTATCTCAGGGCACTTTTTCGAGTAGAGCAGGTCTAGACCGACTCTTTATATTTACAGAGACCCAACAGTTCCCACCATGAGCAAGCACTATGCGACAGTGGCAAGGAAAAACTCCCTTTTACCAGGTAGAAACCTCGAGCAGAACCAGGCTCTAGGTGGGCGGTCATCTGCCTCGACCGGTTGGGTTGAAGGGGGAAGGGGGGAGCGGGAGAGAGAGAGCAGGAGGAAAGAGAACATACAGCAGCACAGTACAGTTCCACACAGGGATGTAAAGCAATAGTTGTGGTAATGGTATTGATGATAACACCAACAGAAATAATACTAAGAGCAATATTAAAATGGTAATACTAATAATAAGAGCACTAACAGTAATAGCAGCAGCGGGTGTAGAGCAGGAACACGGGGGCAGCAGGCAGCTGCAACCATAGATCCAGACGTTACAGCTCCGGAGGCAGAAACACCTGCAGAAAGCAACAGAAGGAGAGAGAGAGAGAGAGGAGAGAAAGCACACAACTACGGGAAGAAGTTGAATTAGTAACAAGCATTGATGGGATATGAGGGCGTACAGATGGAGAGGAAGAGGAGGAGAGAGGAGCTCAGTGCATCATAGGAAGTCCCCCGGCAGTCTAGGCCTATATCAGCATAACTAAGGGTGGCTCAGGGGTCACCTGAGTCAGCCCGACTATAAGCTTTATCAAAGAGGAAAGTCTTAAGCCTACTCTTAAATGTTAGGAGGTTGTCCGCCTCCCGTACACAAACTGGGATCTGGTTCCACAGGAGAGGAGCTTGATAGCTGAAGGCTCTGGCTCCCATTCTACTTTTAGAGACTCTAGGAACCACAAGGAACCCTCCACAGTGTAATTGATTCATGTGGACCCTCCCCTTAACTGCAGCCTCCCCAAAAACCACCAGATTGCAGAAAAACAATAGAAGACCCTCCCCTGCTCTCCCAAAAAAGTCAGACTACCCTCCCGTCAGTGAAAATTCAATTCAGTTTTATTCAATTCAGTTTTATTTATATAGCGCCATATCATAACAAAGTTATCTCAGGGCACTTTTTCGAATAGAGCAGGTCTAGACCGACTCTTTATATTTACAGAGACCCAACAGTTCCCACCATGAGCAAGCACTATGCGACAGTGGCAAGGAAAAACTCCCTTTTAACAGGTAGAAACCTCGAGCAGAACCAGGCTCAAGGTGGGCGGTCATCTGCCTCGACAGGTTGGGTTGAAGGGGGAAGGGGGGAGCGGGAGAGAGAGAGCAGGAGGAAAGAGAACATACAGCAGCTCAATACAGCATAGATATGGTAATGGCATTGATGTTAACACCAACGGAAACAACACTAAGAGCAACATTATAATAGCAATACTAATAACAGCAACAACAGCAATAGCATCAGCGGGTGCAGAGCAGAGCAGAGCAGAAAAGAAGATATACGTAACCCTCCCCATTATCTGCTCCCCCTTACCTAATAATTTTCATACAGTCCCTCACTTTATTGATGCTGAGAGAGAAAGAAAGCAACTCTAATCTACATTGCTGTACTTTTGTGCTATGATAAAATTTGCATTTCAATATTTTAAAAAGACCAAGATCATTCCGAAACCTTTGCTCAAATGCTGTGAGTGCTGAAATGCAGCCATAAAAAAGTTCAGTCATGCTTTCGTCACTACGAGCGGATATTGTAATACAAGAGTGGAAATTGCAGGAAAACAACAAAAAAGTATGTTTTCGGTGAACATTTTGCAGAGATATGAACGTTCATTAAAAATGTTTCGTCATTATTTGGGTAAAAAAACGCAATTCAGGTGACATTATGCTTCTCTGAATGTATTTGCAGTTGCAAATTAGTACATAAATGTAATTTCTAGCAAGGTTTCCTACATAAATTGTAGTCCTTGATGGGTCTGACGTAAATAAAAAACAGGTTCTTATTGCAAAAAGTAAGCCACTTCCTTGACTAGTTGACATTTTGGAGACAGAATCCAACAGCGATGTGCAGATTAATCAAGGAATCAAGAGTTTAAGCGTCGCCTCAATTCAGTTTTGTCTAACCATTTTGCATACAAAATACCTAATAGAATACTATCACTGTCAAAACTGTGGTGAGTTCAATTATGTTTGCAGCTGACAAGTAAAAGGAGAACCAGATATTCCTGAGAACTGAGTCCAAGTACCGTCTTAGTCTAGTTCCATATACAGAAATACAAATGGTCTTGTCACTGATACTTTGGTTGACACTTTAATAGCTCTGCTGGGATAATGTTTTTGAGTCTGAACATCTGGATTGTGATAGCTCTTCCATATGACTTACAAAACAAACGTGGGAAATGTAAGATAAGGTTAAAAGGGGATAGTTTTTAAAAAAAAAAAATACTTGAGGAAGCCAAAAATATTTCAAAAAACTCCCAAGGGGCACATAAAAACAAAGTCATGGTCATCTTTTAAATCTTTCTTTTTAAGGCTTTTCTATCGTACAAAGTATAAATTTGAGATACATAGTGCAAGACTCAGATCCATATGCCTGTGTAATGATGATATTTCTGTGTCCCTGCTTCTACTGAAGTGTAAACGTTGATCAGTGGTTCTCTGAGGGTTAAATAATTAACAGCTGGTATTTGTTCAGAGATTAGAGAAGTGTGAAAGACTGTTCCTGTTACCTTAGAAGAGCCGTGCATGTCTGAGAAAGGACCTTTTTTTTTCTAGTTAGGAGGGGGGCCACCACTTCCGAGTGACTGAAAATGAAAAGTGAAAACAAGTGAACACTCTCGGCTCACAGTATATAAGGACTGCCAGACCACACAGAGGCAGTCACCTCACTTCCTTTGCCACTGTAAGGTGCTGAGAGGAAGAACAGGCTCATCATCAGCCAGTCAGACTCCAGATAGACAGAGAGACAACCTCTCCAGCTCAGCGACCAGACATGTCTCCCTGGGGTGATGCCAAGCTCTTCTTCTGCATCCTGTTTGTCACCAGCTGCTGCACAGGTGAGTTTTCTTTTTCAGTCATCTTCATCACCAAACTAACAGTAATGATTTTATCTTCCATCCTTCCGAAGCAAAAAAGTGAAATGGAGTCACTGCCAAACCAATCTTTTTGAGCTGAAAAAAACAGATAACAGGATGTAATTTATCTTAAGTAGAATTACACAATGAAGAAACAGAATGACAATAGTAAGTAAATAGAGGTAACGTATAATATCAAAAAATATAACATGAAGTAAATATTAAGTCAAATAACTTGAATAGTTTAAAGTAAAGCCAATGAACTGCTTTAATGCTGAAATCTATGCTAGCAACAGGAAAGTTATATGATGCCTTTGTGTTATATCTGAATGTTATTTATCAGTGCAAAAGGAGCAAAGTAAACACAGCGAGGCTGCGGTGAGAGAGAGCTTTGTTCGTGCAGGGTGTGCTGCTGGTACTCCCCTCTCCTCGTACTAGTTTGTAGTAGGTGAAAGTTAAGGTTAACTTCTGGAACTGACAGTGGGAGTGTTTAGTTATGATGTGTGTGTATCTGGCACTTGTCACTGAGAGAGGATGTCACTACATCTTGAGTGATGATAAGGAAAAGGAAACAGGAAAACAGGAAAAAAGTTGCATTGAAAACAGCTCTGTAGATCTACGGCTCCACTCCACTCCAGATGAATCTTATGTCACCTGATACATCCTTTTAGGTTTTAATCAGGTGTCCGTATTGTGTTCCTGCTATAAAGCCTCACCACTCAAGTGTTTGATAGGCTGAAAAGTGCCAACCTGCCACACCCCTTCCATCTTTCACCCACGCACACACAGAACAGCATAATAACCTCATAAACAACTTCTGTTTTGCAGGAGATCTAATTTGCACTTAAGGGATTGGTGGTGACTTATCATGCACTTTATTCGGCTTTTCTTGTGTTTAACTTTAATTTGATGGTTGGTTTTTTTTAACAAAAATCATGTGAGTGAATCAAGTCATGACTTGAATTGAACTGCATATAATTGCAGAGATCAAAACTCTCTGTAGCCATAAAGGGAAGGTGGTTGTAAAAGTTTGTAATTTCCCTCTTTATGAAGATCAGCTCTAGTCAGTGTTGTATATTGCCTTCAGTGGATTCTAATACTGACATATATCAAACACTTCTCAAACCACCAGCGCATCCTCCATCCTCCTCTACAGTGTGCACCTATATGCTCCCAGATGTTCCAATCCTTCATCATTTAGCAAAAATACGGTTAAACTTGTTCCCGCTGGAGCTTCAAAACTTTGAGGAGAGCGATACAACCACACAGACGCCACGTATTTGGTCACATTGTGGCGATATGATGAGCATTGGGGACATCCTGAGCATGTAGATGAACAGTGGAGGAGTGGATTACCCTGCAGTGGTGGTTTGAGGTATTTCTGTAGACATTTTGATACCCATTGTCCACTGTAAAAACTTGTCATTATTGAAATTTTACAGTCGAAATCTGAAATTGTATCACCTACAGTGGGTGATACTAAAAAGACTCAAAAGCTTTCGGGAGGAGTGTCACATTATGCTGAACTGATCTGATCTTCTCTCTCTTACAGTGACATTGGCACAGATACCCATGGACTGCTGCTTGACGGTCAAAAACAAGACAATTGAAAAATCTGTTTTCGCAGACTACCGTCAGCAGATCAGCGGCCAGGGCTGCTCTCTCGATGCCATGATGTAAGTTGAGGTAGTGTGAAGTGGATGGGACTCAGGATGCACAAACACACTCTAATTCTTTGCAAGCTCTCACATTCTAACCCTGACCTGGATGATTTGGTGTTCTTGCAGTTTGGTGACCAGACGTGGCAAGAAACTCTGTGTGCCCAGTGACGTATCGTGGGTCCAAGAGGTGGTGAAGCATGTGGACAACCTGAAGAAACATTGCAAGAGATACAACTACAAGGTATCTTGTCTTTAGATACTATGCTGCACTTTAAAAGGGCATGGTGTTTAATTACTTTGTTGTATTAAACTCAGACATCGCTTCAGATTTGCATGTTAAAAACAGCTTGTTTGTTTCGTTTTTGTCTTTATTGGTGAAAAACTAATCTCAGAACCCATCAGCTATCATCTGACGATGATTTAACCTCTCGGGGCAACGGCCAACGTTTTGGGGGTCGTGTCTAGATGGTAACCCTAGATTTGCGAAACTTGCGAGATTTGTGTTTGGTTAGTTAGGCACCAAAACTACTTGGTTCAAGAGCGCATGTGCGAGAGTTTCGCAAATCTAGGGTTACCATTTAGACATGACCTGTTTCGGGGCTTCCGGTGTAGCCAGCGGATATCTGAATATCTGGATAACGGATATCCGGGCCAAGACCTGCTCTTCCGTGCACCGGTCATTGTTTACAGTCCGATTAGCAATCTCTGAACCCATTGGCTATTGTCTGATGATGATTTGAATGCAGATACATTTTAAAAATGCTAATAAAAAGCTAATCTCTTGGGTTCCGAGATTGATAAAAAAGCTAAATCGTAGTCAGATGATAGCTGATGGGTTCCTAGATTGCATTTCAGCCAATGCGTCCCGCCTCTTTTTGGTCTCCACATGGACCGTGTATCTGCATGCAACCAAAGCACACTCAAACGTGATTGGCCAATACTACTCAGACTATAAACGGACTACAAACCAGAACGCTTCAGATACCAAAATTCAGATTCTGCATTCACATGCAGATATCTGTTTATAGAGATTAATGAAAAACATCATTTGAAAGAATAATTAAGCATTTTGGGAACATTTTGTTTTCTTGCCGAGTGTTACTGCTTTCATGTCTAAATATGAAGCTGGAGCCAGAAGGCGATTAGCTTAGCTTAGCATAAAGACTGGAAGCAAGGGGGAAACAGCTCCCTGCGATGCAACGCTTCTCGTTTTTTCTCCATCTTACTCCTTGCTATTGATCCATGTGCTTTTACTTTGAAGAGCAGCAGGAGCTTTCTTTTCTGGTCTTTTACTCTAAAGCAATTTACAAGCAAGAGTTCTTGTTAAGATTCCCCCTGGGAGCACACAGTATGTCATCGTTCTGGGGCAGGAGCTTCAGTTTGAAGGAATGATGAAATAACTGGCTTTCGTTTCTAAATATTTGTGTTTCTGCAGACCAGCCGCTGCATTGGAGTGATTCGTGAGTAAACTGAGAGCGACCTGTGACCCCTCCAGCAACAACAAGAGAGTGGACCACTGCAAGTCAGGGAGGAGACGGGGCGGATCAAACCAATAAATTAATAAATATTATAAGGATAATCATAATCATAGTGATTCCTCTTATTATTGAAGACATTGCATTTTATAAAATGATGTTATAGTTGCAATCGAAATAAAACGTTTTGAAGGATTTTTATATTTTTTGTGGTATTTGTGTTTTAGTAGATCAAGAAAGAAAATAAGTCTAAAATGTGAATGTTTGTAAGAGTGTGTTCACTAAGCTAAACTCTGAACAACTGAAATACTCAGGCAGCAGCATTTTTTGTTGTTGTATGCATTTCTTTGATTGTTGACCTTTTTCAAAATAAAGTCTTGTTTTTTTCCAAATCCCAATCATGCCTATCCTTCTTTGTCTGTGACAAAGTGACTAAATGATTTTCTTTGAATCCCACAACTGCGGCAAAAAAGATAATCTTGGTTTCACTTTTATGTTTGGTTTGTTAAAGGTTTACACTGCAACTTTCAGTAATCTGTCATGCTGTCATGGTCGAGACTTAACAAACAGGAATGCTTTATCTGTTTTAGAAATAATAAAGAAATGGCTAAATATAAGCATCAGCCCACACACTTCCTCCCAGTTATTTTATGTTCAGCTGTCCAAACATCAACATAATAACCATAAATCTGTATGGATTAAAGGTTGAATAACATAAAAGGACCTCAGATCAGTTCATTCAGAAGAGGACAATAATACAGTAGAACTACATGAACAAACAACTGCTCCTAACATGCCTGTTGTGAACGCTCTCCATTACCCCGTCATCAACACTACCATTTATTTCAGCCATTTAGCCATTACTTTACGCTAACTATTTCAACCGTTTATCCATCCATAGGTGTCATTTACACTGGGGACATGTCCCCACCACTTTTTAAATTTATTGTAATTAATTTGTTACAAAATGTTCTGAAACGAAGCTTGCACCAAGAAATGTTAGCTAACAAATGAGAACGCTTTGAGAAAGATTTATTTGCACAACAAGAAAACTTACAATGCAATGTAAATATAGAGAAACAAATGCACACTGTTCAGTGATGCATATGGATGACTGTTACTTGTGCGGTTGACGTTGTTGTGTGTTTTATGCTGAGTATTTTCGTATCGACTGCAGTAGCCTAGTCTCTATGCGTTATGTGTGATTATCTACTCTGACCTCATACCGACCCCTCAATTACATTACAGTAAATCACATATGTGGAAGACTGTTTAAACAGTGTTTTTCCATCTGACCCCTTAAGTCCCCACCACTTTTCAACACAAAGTGACGCCCTTGTGTCCATCACTTCTACCAGTGTTTCTTCTCCACTCCCGTTAGCTAGTTTTCATTCATTCATGAATGAATATATGAATGTGGGTTTATGTTTTTGTCAGTTTAAAGGGACATTAGTGCATTAGTTTGCAGGTTTTGGCCTGACTGTTGTTGATGTTGGAGACATACAGTAACAGGAGCTTGTGAGTGAAGCTCATGCTTTCCTTAGTGAGCAGAAAAAAAAGATGTTATAAAAGACCCAGCAGACCCAGTTTGTCTGAGCTTTTGTGAGCTAACGCAACCCTCTTTTCATAGTAACTTAAAACCTTGACAAACCTAATGAGATCTTAATGGGGCCTCTCTGTTGAGATGGTTTTTGTATACAAAACATACAGAAAAGGAGATGAATGTGGAGAGGCCGCTAAATGTACCGTCAACATGAAATTTGGAGAAAAGTGTAATCTTTAATTTGAGAGGTTAATGGCTGAGTGTCACCCATTCACCTTTTAATCCTCCTATAAACTTCCTGGATAAATACAGGATTAGATTCCACACTTTGGGTGTCTGGCAGAGCCACTTGTCTACAGTCTAAAATGTTTTGTTTGTTTGTTTGTTCATATTTAAAGAGCACAAGAAGAATCCAAGTGCCAGCATATTAGAGGAAAAATTTCAAATGAAAATTACCAGGAAATAAATATAATAAAGGTGAAGGGGTTCATATGAATGCAGTGGAACAAAGGACTGTCTGTTTGTTACCTCTTCGAACTCAAACTTCCCCATGTTGCCAAATCCCTCAGCCCACTCACAGGTAGACAGGCTCCTCTGTGATCTCTGTGTCTTCACTATTCAGAGGAATCTAATGTAGTTCCTAGAGATGAATGTATCAAAGAAAATGAACTGTGATGTGAATGAGATAAGGCAGGTCTAGACAGGTTTCTCCCAGAAGGATTCATAGAACTATTACCAGCAATATAATGCTTTTTTTTTTTTTTTGCAAAAAAACCTAAATGCGGTTCTATCTGTGACTGTGGCTCAGGAGGTAGAGCGGGTTGTCCATTAACCTCAGGGTTGGGGGTTCGACCCCCGCCTCCACATATCAAAGTGTCCTTGGCCAGGACACTGAACCCTAAGTTGCTCCTGATGGAGGCCTGCACCTTCCATGGCAGCTCTGTTGCCATTGGTGTGTGAATGAGACGAATCTGTAATCTATATCTAATAAAGTTTTATAACTAAGTTTGGGAACGAACAAACACATCCCATTTCTGCACATTAGTATTTAAGCACACCTTAACTGTTCCCTTCCCCTTTCACTCAGTTTTCACATCCCTCCCCACCAAATCCCCCTTTTTTCTTTTCTATCTTTTGTTTCAATACAGGAACCACCGGGGGCTCAATCCAAGTCCGAATACTCCAAGAGACGGCTCCTCCACTCAGAGTCTCGACGTCCCCCGGTTCCCTTCTGTCTTCCCGCCACCAGCTGACTCCTGGTCCATCATCGCACTCCTCCATCCATCCCTCAACCCTCACCTCCTTCATCCCTCCCTCCATACCCTTAGTCCACCCATCCTGTATCACCATGGCTCTCCTCCATCCATAATATGCAATAAACTACTCTAAATCTTTATCTTTATTGCCGTGGTCTCTGTTAGTGAAAGTGGATTTCTAGTTAAGGGTTTTCAGAAAGCACACGTTTAATGGAGGTTTGCTGCTCTGCTGTACTGTACTTTTTTTAAGATTTAAGATATTAATAGAAAATACGTATTTATAAACGGTTTTAAATTAACTTGAATTGACTCATTTCTGTCCAATACTGAGCCTGTGTAGCTGTCACATGTAAAATGAACGAAATGTAAAATGTACTCGTTCATATCAAAGAGTAGTTCAAAATGAACGATTCGTTCATGAACGACACATCACTACTGGACGTCTTTCCAAGTCCATGGACATTCATCTGCTGCTGTAACAGCCTCCTCTCCTCTGAGTTCAGGCTTTTTACAGGATGTTGGAACCAGGCTGCAGGGATTTTCTCCCATTCAGTCATAAGAGCATCAGTGAGGCCCAACATTGATGCTGAGTGATCAGGTCTGACTCACAGAAGGCATTCTGAATTCATCCCAAAGGTGTTGGACGGAGTTGAGATCAGGGCTCTGTGCAGGCCAATAAAGTTCTTCCTGGGAAAACCATTTCTTTATGGAGCTGGCTTTGTGCACAGACGCATTTTCATACTGAAACAGAGAAGGGTCAGTTACAGTAAAATCCTTACACAACCAACCAGAGAATCTAAGAAAAAATACATTTCTATCAGGCTTAAAATGAGACTGTTTTCGAAGTACAAAAGATGCAGGGAAATGATGGCTGGTTACCTGCTGACACAGCGGGCAAACTTACCTGACAGCAGCCAAATGTTCAACACTTAGACTTTAATTACTCATCTTTGCATTCATAAGATCATTTTGTCAATTGACAGATGACACCTCAAACTTTGCCTCTTGAGCCTTGATTTCCCACCAATCACCAATCACACATATTCCATATGTTTGTGCACCATTTTATACAAATATAGTCAAAAATCTATCCGCGAGACTGCTTTGTATCTTTGGGAAGTTTGGAATCATTATTAGAACTAAAATAATGTTCTGTGGGTTTAAACAATGTTTCAGACACACAGTGCAACATGCATTTGATGGTTGGGCCAAAGAGGTCAAGAACTATTATTAGTGAAGATATGATTTATTTATCAGGTGTATTGTTACCATATGAGTAGAAGGCAACACGAACACCACTTGCTTTGTCTCTTTTGTGGTGCATTGAATCAAATTCCCCAAAGATCCAAACCCACAGAAAAAAAAAGTCTCAAGAAATGTCTTGAGAAAGGTCCTCAAGATGGAAACCTTTTTTTGATAAATCAATGCCGAGGTGATAAATGTATGCAGGAATTTCCTTTTTTTCTATGCTATTGTTACCATAAACCATAATATCAAGTCTAATGTTAAGTCAGCATGATCATGTAAGGCTCTGAACACCATGATGACCTTTGGAGGTAATTCAGACTGACCTTAGTTTCTAGGAAGTGATGCAGACGGTCAAACACTATAGCTTGACAGGAAAGACAATATGTAAAGAAGAAAATGTTGTGTGAAAGAGCCTGAATATTGCAGCTCAGTGAACTCACAGCTGATGTATCTTATCTTTTACGTCTTCAGCACCATCTGGTGGCTGAAGGGCACCCTTCTCACCAGTCAACATACTGTAGGTAAATATCAGTACATCAGTACATGACAGTACATCGTGTTTTCTTTCATTTAGCGACTTCTGGCCTGCAGTAACAGTTCAGATACTCTGGTCAGTGAAAACTGTCCTGGATTTGATAAGAAAACGATCTTTCAGGGCAGATAGTCAGTAACCTTCTGTACACCAAATATTAGTCATGCTTCACCCAACCCTTATCTTCTGAGGGTCAAACACTCAGTCCCTGTAGGCTTGAAAGGCAACTGTAAAAGTTTGTAGTTTTGTTTTTCATGGAGAAAAGCGGCTGTGCTAAGTAAAAAAAAAGTTTTAAAACATCCATAAAAACTACTCAATACTCATATTTGAACGTCTGTCCTCATGTACCACTTGTTAAGCTCATGTTGCAACATCAAGGCACGTGCATCAGGTTTTGTGCACATTTGAGCCTGAGCCTCTTTCATTGTTCAGGAGAATGGTAAATGGACTTCACTTATACAGTGCTTTTTCAACCTTAATGGTTCCCAAAGCGCTTTACAGATTGGTCTCTTTCACCCACTCACACACACGTTCACACACCGATGGCGACGGAGCTGCCATGCAAGGTGCTGGCCTCCATCAGGAGCGACCCAGGGTTCAGTGTGTTGCCCATGTGGACAGGAGGAGGAGCCGTGGATCGAACGACCAACCCCGGGATTAATGAATGACCCGCTCTACCTCCTTAGCCACAGCCGCCCCGAGAACTGCTGTGTGGTATTTTGTTTATTGAGGAAGTAACTGAATGACGTACATAGCATAGGAGCCAATCAGTAAACTTCAATAAGAACTGACACTAACAAACAAGCTGCAGGTGGTTTTGTCAGGTCACCTGATGAGTAGTGGCCTAGAAAAGAGCAAATGAAGGATTGTATTTAGACATATTTTAGCAAAAGTCTGGAGTTAGTTTGAAACCTTTCTACAAAAGGACAAAAGACACAGGAGCCATTTAAAGTTTTGTGATCACATGAGCACTTTGTTATTTAACATCCATAGTAGTTTGATAATGTCATACGTATACGTCATATAGCCTGGACACAGAGAGAAGAGCAGCGTCACTGATGCTGAAGGTATTTACAGGCAGAAGGAGGCAGCCGGGGAGAGAGGAAGCAGATAAAAACAGAAAGGAGAGAAAGAAAGAAGGCTTTCTTTCTTCCTCCCTCTCTCTCTTTTACTTTTACGTCACTCCTACAAGTGTAGCATTTTAAAGCACAACGTTTCAGCTAATCAAATGCCAAATCTGCCTTTGCCTCTTACCCCTGAGCCCCCCACGTCACTCTGGTTTTTAATCACTACTATGTGTTTATTTCCGTCCGTCCCATGTGAACTCTGAACAGGATGTCAATGAACAGCAAACTGCCTGGAGGACCAAGCATCTCTCTCATCACACCTTCCACTATCACTACCACCTGTCATGCTAAGAAACTAAAGCTTATACCTGCTTCCTGTATTAAACATAAAATGCATTAACATTCATACATATAGCTCTATGGCAGAAATGAATCACTGAAGGATTTAAATATATTTACAGTTCAATGAAAATGAAGTATTAAATTGTTTTTTTTGCTGAAATTAAATGACTGTACAAACTGTACAACAATGCAACAAAAAGACAATTAAAAAGGTAAAATTATATCCTATGTAAGTTTTTCAAAAACTACACGAGCATTCATTTATTTAATAAATGTACATTAATTTTACTGTTTTATAATGTGTAATATTTGGATTGGGCGTCTGTATACACTCAACATCTATCCAGGTATTCTGTATATAGCCGTAATTTTAGTTCTTCGTCAACTCATTTTGAACCTAAGGCCACATTTTACACCTGGGCATGACAGGCAGCATGTACATACTAACACAGGGATGCCCACAAAGCCACAATTGCAATATGTGTTGCCTTTAAGCATCAAAAAATATCACCTCTATATCATCTCTATGTTCTCTGAAGTCAAAAAGAATCTCTGTAGTCATAAATTCAGGGGAAAACGTCAAGTTAGACGTGTCATAGCATTATACAAAATATAATGTCAGGACAAATATTAGGTCGCTAGCCTTTAAGTGTCCAACAGGGCAATCCTCCCTTTTTTCCTCAAGCACTTTAAGGCATAGATAAGATCATAAACCCCTCTCTAAATGCAACACATATATCTAATTAGCAATAATTTAATGTTAGCTAAGAGTTTCCAGGCTGCATCCCAAACACATTCATTGAAAAATGAATGTTATCTCAGGTTTGTTTCCTGAGATAACTTTGTTATGATATGGCGCTATATAAATAAAACTGAATTGAATTGAATTGAATTGAAAAAGGCCTCCACACATCTCCACAGCTTTGCTTTGCTTTCATTGGACATCCTTCCCCTGTTTTTCTGCAACCGTCCATTTAGATGCTTTCCTTGGCTAACTGAACCGGTCAATAAATAAATAGAACTCACCACCACGTGTGTAAGTCATATATGCATTTACAGTATGTACCAATAGATCAAAACGCACACGTACAGCTCCGACTGTAGCCACTCGCTAGAGTGCGTCCTCTTCAGAAGCAATGAAGTGTCCTTTAATGAGAGGTTAAAGGTGAACTCCAGTATTTTTAAACCTGGGCTCTATTTTTGGGGTCTAAATGACTAATAGTTACCAAAAGTTTTGGAATTGGTCCAGTAGATCGCCTCTGCCGGCATCCACGAACGGACTGCAACGTAATCCTTTGGGGCAACTGCCCCCATCCACTAAAAGTGCTTGTTTTTGCCACTAAGTGTCTGACAACATTATGGAAAGGATCCCTACAGAGACAGACCTGTTTGTTAAAGAGTAAAATCCTTTTTGTTTAACCAGAAACAGAAAGTCTCGCTCAAGAAAAAGTCTCGCTCTGAAATCTCGTGAGAGGTTGAGTTGTTGCAGGAAGACGACGATGGAAACGTGAGTCAGAGTTGGAGAGAAGAGTTTGTCTGTCTCTGTAGGGATCCTTGTCAGACACTTTGAGTAACTACCTGGGCCTGTCAGTGGCAAAAACAAGCACTTTGACGGGTGTAGTTGCCCCGAAGGATTACGTTGCAGCCGTTGCAGCCATTGCAGCCTGTTCGTGGATGCCGGAGGAGGCGATCTACTGGACCAATTCCAGTAAGTATTAGTCATTTAGACCCCCAAAATTTTTAAAATTAGGGCCAAGGTTTAAAAATACCGGAGCTTCCCTTTAACGGGGGAGCGAGGTGCAGGATATGGCAGGAACACATGTGAAACAGGACTGTAGGGAAAAAGACAAAAAAGACAAAAAACATTTTTGCAGGGTTACATGCAATTAAACAATGTTAACCATTGATTCATCCGATCTGTGGTGAGTCTTGAGAGGAAAAAAAAAAAGGCAATTTGCTTGTCAGTCCATCCATCCCTTCATCTCCACATGAACAGGCTTTGATGAGCAGTGATCAATTAAGACAGACGGGGAATGGAAATATACCTTTCGCATTCTTTCCACGTGGGTTAAACAGCCATCTAAACAAACTCCTGTGTGGTTTTCTACTCTTCTAATAATAATAATAATATTAGCAGGCGTGGATCAGAAAGTTGACGATTTTTGCTTTTACATCAACCACCTTAAATCTTACCCAAAAAAAGCAAGGATTCACTGTTTCTATGTATAATGAAAACGATCAATCGGCACCAAGTAAGCAACAGGACATCAAACCGACCCCGGCGTTCGACTGAGGGCAATAACTGAGCACTGTGTTCAAAGTGTGGCACAGCTAGGTACTGGCAGTACAACAAAGTGCAGCTAGGCGTGGTATATATCATATTGTGAAGTTCTGTGAGTAGCCCCTCCTTGTTTTGTTGAAAGTAGAGATGGATGATATGCTGTATCCACTGGACAGTCACATAATCAAGCTAGTAGTGCGGGTGCACGCAGAGAAAGAAGCGTGTGTTGGAGTGTCTTTGGGTTTGTTTCTTGTCTGGTCTTTTGGTTTTCGGATGTATGCATGCATACTTGTCTGGATGTACCCTTGAAGTGGATGTGAGTTTGTGTTGGAGCCTGCATGCTTCCCTCGCACGTGTCTGTACATCATCTTCGTAGTCTTCGTACTTTCTACAATGTCTTTTTTCCGGGAATCATCCCCAATGTACAGTTATCTCGAACAGCAGCCATAAACAGGTTTTTGTTTCCAGTAGGTATGTGGCAGGGATACCCTCTGTCTCTTGCATTAACTCCTCTCGGGGCAGCTTCGGCTCAGCACCGCCCGAGTCCAGTGGCATCCTGGCTGTCCTCCATGCTTTTGAGGGTAACATAGATGATGGGAACCAAGCCCTGCGTGGAGCCCAGGGAGCAGAGCAACCAGTCTGGATCGGCCTTGCTCAGGACCCGTAGGATATCACCCTTGTTGAAGCTCAGCTGGCCGGGCTCGGTGGCTATGTGGTGGCACAATGCTCGTACTTCACTGAGGAATGAGAGGGCATGGAGAAAGTTGAATTATTTTAATAGAGGATTGATCATTCTGGTCATTTTTAAAGCAAAAATAACAAACATGCCCTGGTTGCAGATTCTCAGTTCTAAGAATTTGCTGCTTTTCTTTGTCTTTATGTGGTAGTTGTCTGAATATCTGTGCGTTTTGGTCAGACAAAATAAGCAATCTTGAGACATCGCCTTGAGCTGTAGGACATTGCGGTGGATATTTTTCATTATTTTCTGACATTTTGAAGATCAAATGATTCATGCATTAATCAAAAAATAATCAAAAGTAACATCAAACACATTTTACACCATCCTTTTCATGCTAAAGTCAACATTTTTATAATTGTCCTCACTACAACTGCAACTAAATTCACCCCCAACCAAAATACGATGATTTTTTTGGATACTTTCGGGTAGTAATTTGTGTTTAACCTTATACATTATTGTGCTGTTTCACAACCTACTAAGTCTCTGAATTTTAGAGCCTTTTATTTAATAAACGTGGGGTTGGTCAGTTGGTTCTTGAAAAGTGGTTTTGTTTATAATTCTTATAGCTCTCTTTTGAAGCATAAACATTGGACGGACTGGTGTGGTAGTCGAGTACAATCCTACTAGGTTTCCTCACAGAACAGGACACAATGTGTAGTATTTACTTACCACGGAGGCTGTGTTTTGGCTTGAGTCAGTTGGGTTGACCTTGGTGGAGGTGTGGTTTGGGTGTGAGTGGGTGTGGCTGGAGGCTCTGCCTTCTTCCCGCTCCCTCCTCCAATAGTCTGAGCTACAAGGTCAAGAACAGACCTGTCCAGGGAAAGCCAACCTGATGGTGGCCTTAGAAAGAAAAACAGTGTGGAAAAATCATGAAATGTATGCTGATAGCTAAAGTACAACAAAAAGACCTCTGTGCACTCAGTCCCAAGCCCATTAGTTCCTACTGAAGACGTAAATCTTCTCACACATATATAGTTACATTTTTTTATAATGCTCAGTAGTTTCTTAAAACACCTGGACACTGTAGCTTTTAACGAAAGGATACCAAAACAGGAGGAAATAGTGCATTTGTTGGAGACTATTTTCAGCTGCGGATTAATACACGCTAGTTCATTTTTACTGCACCAGGACAGTGCATGTGGGATAAAATCAATAAACTACAGTGTGTGTGTTCACAGTAATAAAGAAACATGTCAGCCAGTGTAACTCAATGGTGTACTTTTAATAATTTTTGGACAACAGTGGAGCTCAGAGGAATAAGATACATCAGGCTTTGAATACATATATAATACTTGCTAGTAGATCAAGTAGATGATTTTGGTCTTTTGATGGGATTTGTTGTCAATAAGAAAACTATCAAATATCATCAGACTTATCCTTTTAACTTACCTGGTTGTTTGAGCTTTTGCCCTCTGGTCAGCTCCCTCCACCCTCGAAGGAGAACCAACACTCGATCCAAAGAGCCTGCCCCAGCGCAGACTCTGTCCCTGAGAGGGGCTTTCCTCTTGGGCTGCAGCTTGGGCTCCAGTCCCTGTGACCTTCAGAGGTTTGGTCTCTTTCTCCTGATTGACAACAGACTCTGGCGGGCTGCCCATCCATGAAGGCCTTCCCCTGGATCCAGCGGACTCTCCGCTAGAGCTACTGCTGCTTTTCCTGCTTCTATGCCCCTCCCCTTCTTGGCTTGACTCTGCCCCCTCCACCACTCCCTCTCTGGTGGGCGGTAGCTGGCCCTGCCGTCTCTCCGATGACTTCTTCCTCTTCTCAGTCTTTACAAACTTTGACCCCTCTGTGGATTGGTCAATGTATACCTGGGAGGACTGCATGAGCTGGTACCACCAGCCCGCCTGTCTATCTTGCCGCTGACGCCCCTCGTCCGCCATATCCTTCTCCTTTTCCTTCCTCCTGTCCTTCTCTTGTCCATTCTCACCTTCTCCTTGGCTCTCTTGTCCTACGCCTTTCACTCTCTGCCCACCCATGCCCCTCTCCTTCCAGAGATTGGCAAACCCTACTTCCATCATTGTCGGTCTGCTAACAGGCCCGGCTGACACGCTCTCAGCTGTCGCTCCCTCTTTCCTCAACCTTGAATTCGCTCCTGCTCCCTCTCTTCTTGACCCGACCCCTTCCATCCTCGGCCACGTTCCCTCTCGTCTCAGCACCGCCCTCTCTTTCTTCACCTCTGCACTCGAGTCTCTGACCATTTCGCTCACAGTGGTGCTCCAACCTCTCATGAGCTGGAAGGTGGAGCGAGTTGACTGGTCGGCACTCTGGCCTGCAGAGCACAGCTGCTCCTTGCGACGGAGATGCTCCTGGCCCTTTTGGAGAAGATGTGGTTCAAACAGCAGGTCCAGGTCAAAGGGGAGGAGCGACAGCGGCTGCAGCAGGAGGAGGAGCTCCTCAAAGAGGGGCTGACATGCCCCCTGCGATAGGGGAAGGAAACCCCACGGGTTGTAGTGTGCTGCTATAATATCTGAGGAAAGTAAAACAAAACAGGAAAAATATCAGAGCAAGATTCAGAAGAAGCAAGACTTCATACACATATGGACATCAGATAACCAGCTGGGTTTTTGAAGATGGA
>SEMN01001379.1:0-63716 GCA_005408345.1 Macquaria australasica
TCTCAATCTCCAGTTTGTCCCATTCTCTAAGGAGACATGTGATCTGTGAACTGAGTTGTTTGTTTTAGTTCTGGACCTGATGGCCTTTTTCCTGCCAGTTTGTACTGACTCACTGGTCCAACAGTGGGGATCATCCCTTTGGTCATGTTGGATTTGTCCTGTTGTTAGTGGAGTGAGGGATGTGTCTGTAGCTATTGCTGCACATTTGACTGAGATACCCATGGACCATGACACACTGGATTCATCCTGACTTTCCACTGCTTGTGTAGCTGCTCCAATCACATCATATGACATTTCCTCTGAACACTCTTTCATGATTGTTTCTATGTCTACAGGCATTCTGGACAGACTGTCTGCATCAACATTTTCCTTGCCAGGGAGGTATTTGGTTGTGAAATGGAAATCTGCCAGTTCTGCTACCCATCGGCACCCTGTTGCATTCAATTTGGCAGTGGACAGTACATAGGTAAGTGGGTTATTGTCACTGTATACTGTGAAGAACGGTGCATAGTATAGGTAATCACAAAATTTCTCTGTGATCGCCCATTTGAGGGCTAGGAACTCCAACTTGCCCGAATGCAGATGGTAGTTTTTCTCTGCTGCAGTTAAAGTACGAGAGCCATAAGCAATCACACGGAGCTTTCCATTCTGCCTTTGGTACAATACCGCACCTAGTCCCTGGTTGGAAGCATCAGTGTGGAGAATAAATGGCTGTGAAAACTCTGGGAAGCCTAGAACAGGAGGCTGAAGTAGACAGTCTATCAACTGTTCCAAGGTTGACTGATGCACATGATTCCACTCAATAGGTGTGTTCGAGGGAACTCCTCTGCTGTTTCGTTTTGTTTGCCACTTCCTCTTTTTGTTTTTCAGGGTTTCAGTTTCTACAGGTGCTTTAAGCAGGTCATATAAAGGGCTGGCAATACGTGAAAAATCTTTGATATACTGCCGGTAATAACTCAACAGTCCCAGGATTGCTCTTAACTCACCAACAGTACCTGGCTGTTTGTTTTTCAGGGCCCTTACTACAGCAGTGTCGGCAGGGTCTATCCTGTTTCCCTCAGCAGACACAATCCTTCCAAGATACCGTACTTCTGCTTTAAACAGGTCACACTTTCTGGCCTTTAGTTTTATCCCATGTTCCCTCAGTCGTTGCAGCACCCTTCTGACATCATTGACATGATCCTCAAATGTTCTGCTAAACACAAGAACATCATCAAGATATGGCACACATATTTCATCCCTTAAGCCCTCCAAGCACTCTTCCATGCAGCGCTGGAATGCTGCAGGTGCATTCATGAGTCCAAACGGGATCCGGACCCACTCATATAGGCCCCAAGGGGTCACAAAAGCTGTCAGATGTCTACTGTCCCTGGCCATGAACCCCTGGTGGTATGCCTTACCCTGGTCCAGTAGTGAAAAGAGGGTGTTTCCTCCCAGGTTGTCCATAATGTCTTGTACTCTGGGGATGGGATGGCGATCTGGGTGAGTTTTCCGGTTGAGCTCCCTGTAGTCAATACATAAGCGCAGAGTACCGTCCTTTTTTCTCACACAGACGACTGGGGAGGAGTAGGAAGAGGTAGACTTTTCAACCCATCCTTGTGCTATCAAGTCCTGTAAGTAGTCTTTCATCTCCTTGTATAAGGGTTTTGGAACAGAGAGGTATGTTCTTGACACTGGCCCAGCCTCTTTTAATGAAATGTTCATTTGCAGGTTTTCCACACAGCCTATGTCATCATCAGACCTGGAGAATGACTCTGACTCTTCTCTTAACATCTGACTGGCTACTTGTCTCTGTGTTCATCAAGGTGAGTCAAATCAACAGGAGGATCCCATTGTCCATGGGCGGGGGTGCTTTCACTGGAACTCTGGGCCTGGAGATGGTGGATGGATGCAGTTGGTCGGTGGTCTGTTTTAAATATGTCGGCAGGATACACTGACCTGACTGACTGTACAGTACCTATAACAGTTCTTCCTGCCAGTGTAATGTCATGACTCGTAGGATTTTGCACACTAACAATGATTTTTGGGGTCTTGCCTGCTTTTACTGACACAAGTGTATCACAAAACTCTAATCCTTCAGGCCACTGTGGGTTTTCATGAGGCTCAAAAATCAGGGTCTTATCTTCTCTGAAAGGTGGGGCCTGTACTCTACACTCAATTTGAATAGAGCTACGTTTAGGAACACTGACCCTCTCATTTACTGTCCTCACATTATGGTCACATGACTGTCCTTCATTCACTGCATTGACAAAGGCTTTTGCTTTGTTTTTCCTAAGATGAGGAAAAGCCATTTTTACTGCCTTCACAAGCTTCTCTTTGTTCCCATGTTTTGTCTGGTCTTGTAGATTGTCCAACACAAGGCGTTCAATGACATTAAAGCCAATAATAGGACACTGTTGTTGATTGCCTTTTAGTACTAGCATGGGTATTAGCAACTCATCATTACTATCAGTAAGCTTAAAGGATACTTCGAGCCAACCAATGTATGGCATTTCTGTTCCATTGGCCGCTGCAATTTGTAGAGGGTCAAGTGTAGCTCTGCTACATCCCTCAGCGGTACATCAGGTAAGTGGCTTCCTTTCCATACCTCATCTATAGCACACATCTGTGAACCTGTATCCCAAAGTGCCTGAACCTTCTGCTTGTGTAGGAAACACCTGATGAGGCACTTCTTCCCTACTAACTCCCTTACAGTAGGTGTTTTCTCTGGAGCACTATTTTCTTTGCACTTGGATTTCTCACATGACTGTGTTGCCTGTTTATTAATACCCGAACATGTGTATGGCTTACAATGTCTTTTGTGTGCAGGCCAATGGGTTCCCTGACATTCTTTTGAACAGTATAGTGTGGTTTTACAACCTGAACAACATTTCAGTTCCTCACTGTCTTTCCCTTCTTCACAACTTGCACAAAATTGGGACTTAGCTATGTAGCCGGTTGCTTCATGTCCCGTGGAAGCAACCCCCCATTAGTTTAAAGGTCGCTGTCTAGTGGGTTCTACTTGTCTTTGTGCTTTACAACCTGCTCTGTAATGCTCACTGCTTCCACACCTAAAGCAATGTTGACAGTACTCTTCGCCTGCTTGAATACAAGAAAAACATCTAGGGCGGGGGCGTGGTACTGAGTAGTATCGCTGTGGTGCAAACCTTTGTTGGAACTGAGCTGTTTCCCTCATCCGTCCAGGGCTGAATGCTGGTCGATACTCCTGCACTGCTGATGTTGGCTGCTGGTGGTAGAATGGCGTGGCATGTGACTCGGTCTTATAAGGTGAGGACTGTGGGAGTGAAAACACTGGATAAGGGGCTGACACATTTTCTGGTTCTCTGCTTGGTGGGAGATACTGTGGGGGTGCAGGTGTGGACCTTTGGATGGTTTCCCTGATTTGGCAGACCTCAGCTCTCAGGTCTTTCAACAGCACCACGTCTGAGCGCAGTTCTTTGATTTCGGACAGCAGATCAGGGGGTAGGGCGGCTGTGCTTTGCTGGGTGGTGCTTTTCTTTTCCACTGGAACTTCACTGTGCTGAACTGTATTCACATTAGTTACACGTGATGGAGCAGCATGTTTCTTCTTGTCTTGTCGCTCCTTTTCATTTGTGCATGCAGTGTTCAGTTTCTCCAGCAGCAGCTCATCTGAAGTGTTTGTCTGCAGGAGGTAAGGCTGTAGGTCACTTTTGATACTGTCACTCTGTAGACCAGTCAGGACAGTGTGCATGAATAGGCTCTGGACTAGTGCTGGGTCATATTTCAAACTTGACTCAGCTTCTTGAGAAGCAAACAGGATTTTCTGTCTCAGGTCCATTGCTCTTATCAGGAAATTTTGGGGGGTCTCTTTACTGCTCTGAACCTCAGAGGTGAGTTGTTTATATAATTCCGTAGCACCTCTCTCCTGGTAGTGAGACCTGAGAATCCTGCGAAGGGCAGGCAGCGTAAGTTTATCCTTCCCTTCGAGGTAGCTGCGCAACTGCAAGCCTGGTGTGATGGCGCGGATTACAGCATCAACGGTCTCTGATTCTTGGTAGCCTTTGCTAAGCCCACTTTCAATTTGCCTGGCCAGACTAGAGAAGGTTAGCCTATCTTTTTGCCCTGGCTCGCCTATCTGGCCTGATATCTTAAAATCTTTGCGCCACATGGAGCTATTAGGGGTTGCTGGGGGCAGAGTCTTTGCCGGAGTGCTGGAACTTGCAGGGGGGTTCATGCTTGTGTTCATAAGGTCATGCATTGCATTCTCTTTTTCTTGCAATGACAGCCTTAGTGCCTCTACCTCTTTCTGGAGGTTTTCCTGTTCATCAGTTTGATTTAGAATCTCATGTTCACTTAAGTTTGTTGCCATTTGGATTTTGTCTATCACATCCTGAACATTAAGGAGGTCTGACATGCCCTCATCCTCTAGATCGGCCAATTCTTCCCGTTCAAGATACTTTATGACGTGTGAAATTAATTGACTGCGGGTTTTACCAGTCACATGTTCCTTTCCTGGTCCTGAAATCTGAAGCGCGTTGCATGCTTTGATCAGTTGTTCTACAGTCAGTTTATACAATGCTCCTTTAATCTCCAGCTGCAGCTTCTCCAATTCGGACTCCATTTTATCAGAGGAGTTAGCATAAGCAGTACAATAAGGGTTTATCTGACTTAATTGGCTTTCTGCTGCTCCCTAGTGGTCACTTTGCTCACTTCAGGATACAAGTTGCCAATGTTGTCTGAAGACCACCTTGACCGCCTTGCTGGGCTGCTTTCTCTGATGCCTGGGTTGTTTGGGGGGATGATCGGCAAGAGGGTTCCACTTACAGCTCAGGGATAGTCCTCAAGTCAAACATCCCAGCGGTGCCTCCAAATGTTGTGCCCTTAAACAGGGAAAATAGTAACGGGGAAAGATGAAGAGACAAACATGCAGCTCTCGTCTTCACTCGTCTGTATTGAGTGAGGGAGAGGAGCGCGATCCCCCTACTGGAGCCCCGAGGCATTACCAACAGATCGACGAATAATTAACCCACACAGACAAGGATCTGTGTTACCTATCTGTGTTTGCATTACTGGCTGCACATTCTACAGTGACATATATAACAGTGAACAGCACTAATACACATATATACTATCTGTCACACTACTACCCACATTCAAATGAATGGAATGGAATGGAATTTGGTCTGAATACAGCCTTTGTCTTTAATAAACATTAGAAGAGGCGGCCTTTTTTCCAATGCTGTTAAATTATGCTGTAGGAAGCCCTGCAAGTTCAGCTCAAAAAAGTTGACATATTTTTGAGGAACACTCAGGTTCCAAAACATTAGGAAAGTCACACAAGGTTTGAGCAGAGCACTAGTTTGCTTTTGTCTTTCACAACCTAGGACTTCCAGTTGATAGACGGTATCTTTAAACTCCAGACAATACTCATTCCACATATAAGACTTGCATTAGCTACAAAGAGAAACACAACAGAGATTTCACAAGCCAACAGTGGACAACTTATTAGCGCAGATAATGAAAGAACACAGGAGGTGACAGCTTGAAGAGAAGTGGTTCGTCTTCCCCACAGGGATCACACCCACAGCTCCGCAAACATTAATTGGCAATGTGACCTTGGGCACAGTGAGAAAAACAGTTGTAGCTTGTTACCATGATTCATAATTAGTTTTTTTTTGTCATCATCGAATAAGACTTGGAAGATAATGGATAATTTGAGTTGTCTTGTCACGTAAATCCTGATGATCCCTGTTGGCTTGCTAAATCCATAACTGGTTCATAAACAACGCCAGCATTCGGGGAACGCCTAATGAAATTTGCTCCGCTTTTCGATTCGATAAGTGAATTTTTGTTTTGCCTCACCAAATGTCAGGATCTCAGTCATGTGCTGGTGGTTAAAGCAGTTGGAAGCTGTCTAGAAATAAATAACCTTTGATGAGACAAGGTAGAGGACGAGAATGAGTTTATGGAAGGATCGATGTGGAAAGATATTACAGTTTTCAATGGCCCGAGGGTCGTGAGGGTTATTCAGCACCAACAGTACAGAACATAACCATGTAGCCCTTAAATTCAAAAAAGAAAAAGACAAACAGAAACAGGTATGAGGTTTTTTCCACAACAACAGTGATGTGAGTTTGGCATAGTTGCAGCACAAATGGCTGTCTTGCCTAGTAGCTTTATAGACAGCTTGGCAATTACGTGTTGTTTAGATTGCAAACAAGCAAAATCTTGTCTCCGTTTTCCTTTTGAATTGAAAACCAAACATCTACTTGCTTTCACCTTTGTTCCCCAGCAGCCATCATCCTAACAACATTCAAAATTTAGATCTGAGGCAGAAAGATACTCTTTCACAACTTCACAAGGGTGCAAAATTATTCTGTGAATGCTGAAGTTTACTTTTTTTGTCGGGTCTTTAGATGAGTAAGGCAACATGGAATTGTAAGACTGCAGTGCTCAAACTGTCACATCTCACCTCTAATAAAGCACAATGCTGCCTTTGACTAGTCTGGCGCAGAACTGAGGCAAGCTGTGCTGTCAATATGCTTCGCAGATGAGCCCATTAACTCGTTGCTACTGTCAGCACCAGCCTGATAAGTATGGAGCCGGCTGCCTTTGGCCTTCAAAGCCCTGCACGGACTTGTACTTTTTTATCTGACAGATTTGCCTCTTCCTTTGGAAAAATCGCGTGGAGGCTGTTCTCAACATGTCTGCTATCTGCTTGTTCCTGGTGTATCAAAAACAGCCTGCCCCTGGTGTGGATCTCTCCCACAGTGCATCAGTGAGAAACAATTGGCCTATCAGGCAGCAGGAAGGGGGCTAATGAATAGACTGTGTGACTTGCCTCCAGACAGACAAAGAGATAGACAGCAGCACTGAAGCCAAAGACAGAGGCAGACAGTCATACTGAGGCAAAGCCGCAGAATCATGACATGTTCTTATAATGTGGTATGCTATGCAGAACAGTACCAGTCATCTGAACAACAAAATGTCAGTATGTAAATTTAGTACAGCATGTTGTAAAGCACTTCAAACAAAACAGCACAGCCATGTAGCAGAGCATTGCACACTGCAGTATAGTATAGAAAAATAGCATACATAGCACAGCACACTATAGCACCATATAGCACACCACAGCCCAATAGTATAGTATACTGTAGTATAGAGCACAGTATAGTATAGTATACTGTAGTATAGAACACAGTATAGTATAGAATAGTGTAGTATAGTATAATAGTATGGAGTGTGTAAAGTGCATACCACAGTGCAAGATATCATTCTATAGTGTAGTATAGTGTATTGTAGAGCACAGTAGAGCACATTTTAATATAGTATAGAATTGTAGTATAATATAGAGCACAGTAAAGCACAGTATAGTATAGTATAGTACAGTATAGTATAACATTGTATAGTATAGCATAAAGCACAGCAAAGCAAGTTTAAGTATAGTATACATGTAGTACTGTATAGCCCAGTATAGGAAGTATTGCACAGAACAGTATGGTAAAGAATTAGATAGATTATTATTGTATCATGTATTTAAAAATAAAATTATATAATATTACAGGTGCTGTAGTGTTGTATGGTATTAAGCACATCATACTGTGGTGGGCCATATACAGTAGTACTCTAAAAGGGCCATGGTGTGGTGAGTACACCATTTTGGAGAAAAGTCAGCAGACAGATAAGGCCTCAACTCTTGAACTTTGAAGTCAAGCAGAAATCTGTTTCCTCTGCAGCTCTCTACTTTCTCTCACAGCTCCCTGCTGCCACTCGTCTCATATCTCTACTGGAGATAGACTGCTGGAACCCAGGCTGCACCTCATACACACCAACACACACTACACATGCATATAGAAAAATATGCTACTCTCTAAAGAATGCCTAATTGTTTTTTATTGACTTTAGCGCCAGCAACAGATATTGAGTGATAGTGTAATGACAAAAGATTAGCTCCTCATGCGAGGCTGGGTAATAACAGCTGAGGTGGAGAGCAGCTTCACAGAAAGCCATCGCACCAGATAAGCACTGTAAGCAATGTGATTATGTGGATAGTAGTGTAATCTGAGCCCTATTAATATGTTTAATTGTAACCATTTGCAACAGCCCTGAAGCTCCTACCCATGATTGCTTGGCAATCGTGCAAAGTGTTGTTTCATAAAGTGCTAAGCTAAATTCTCTGCAGGCAGGCAGCAATTATAATGCTCTTATACGTATATTGGCATGCTAATAAAACATATTTTGTGACGGAATTTAAAATTCAATCAGGTTGAGGCAGAGGGGTGCTAAATGCATCCTGGAACGTGAATAGCTGTCTCTGTCTCTCCTCACCGCTAGATTTCACTCTCTGTAATTCCTTTCAGAAAAATCCTCATCTTCTCGCCTCATCTCCCTTTCTCCTTCTCTTTTTGTCGCTCTTTGTTACCACTTCTTGTTTTTCCTCTGCTCTCGCCTCAAAATCTAATTTTCTCCATTTAATATTTACAACCTTGTTACTCTCTTGTTCCACAGTCTCCCCTGCACACCTAACACCCCCCCCCATCTACCTCTCCTGTCTGTCATCAGATAGGAGAGCTCAGTGAAGAAAAGCCCGTCTCAACTTCAAACGCCTCCCTGTCTATTTGTCTCCACCCCATCTCAACTGCCAGGGAGGCACAGCCCTAGAAATCAACTCTTTCCTCCCGCTTCTCCATTTCTACTCCCCATCTCCCCTCCTCACCACTGTTTGTGTCTGGTTCCTACTCTCTCCTACTCTCTCCTACTATTGATCTCCCTCCTCCCCTGTTCTTGTTTGCATCTCTTTTTCTCCTAATTTTCTTTCCCTTTGTCCTCCCGTCTTGCCCATGCTGTAGAGCATTTAAATGTGATATTGCCTGTAGCCGTGGAGCCTGCATCTCTCTCTCTCTCTCTGTGTCTCTCTCTCTCTGTGTGAAATAGAAACTGTTTATATCACAGTTATTTATTACTCAAACTAAATTCTGTCTTTTGCTCCAATTTGTTCAGATCTCTGCATGACAATTTGAATAGAACTTAATATCAAGGTGACGTGCCGCGAATGAAAATACAGGCTTTAGTGAATGTGGGAAAAAGGAGGAGGAAAAAGGCATCAGAAAAATGACAGCAATTATGGAACAAAGCACCTGTGAGCATCATTAAGAAGATCTGTTTTTGTTTTGTTCTCAGTTCCTTTATTGTCTTTGTGTTACAGAGGCATCAGTTTGGCAGGCTTTGTATATCTTTGCATGTTTTAGGGTCTCTGATAGAGTGCAAAGACATGCAATGATGCAACCAGAGGAAACCCACTCACAGGGGCAGGACAAGTTCTGCCCTGCCAACTATCCCTGGCATCTCCAACTGCAGAAGCTGGGAGTTTTTGTGCCATTGAAACTGGGTGCGTCCATGCCAACTGCAAAGCGTCTGAATTACAATACAGGCATGTATGCGTGTGTATTATCAAATTATTTGCCTTAAAGGGAAACCAATATTTTTAAACCTGGGCCCCATTTTTTGTTTTTACAAGAATGTCTCTGTAGGGATCCTTTCCATAATGTTGTCACACTTAGAATAACAGTCTGAGCCTGTCAGTGGCAAAAACAAGCACTTTTAGTGGACAGACTTTTTTCCCAAAGGATTACGTTGCAGCCATTGCAGCCCGTCTGCGGATGCCGGCTGATACGATCTACTGGACCAATTCCAAAACTTTTGATAAATATTAGTCATTTAGACCCCAAAATTTGTACAAAAGAAAATAAAACATAAATAGGGCCCAGATTTAAAAATACTGGAGTTTCACTTTAATAGGGCAGTTGGACTGTGTGAAATAAGTGTGCATTGTTAGTAGACAAACTGATTTTTCAGACAAACAGATTGTGTTTTGTTATATGATCACAGTGTGCAAAGTAAAAGTGTGTTGAGGAGGTCAAAGCACACAGCCAAAGAACTATACAACTTATGAAAAAATGGACTAAACCTACAATCATCATTCATCAAAGGTTATTCTAGGCTTTTCTCCATTCAACACTTGCCTTTGTAATCCTTTGATAACAACTGGACAGTGTTGTTTCAATGTTCCCATGGATTATTGCTGGTCTTTGTGTGTACATAGGAGCCTGCAGGTATATGTAGCTCTAAACAAGTGCTGGTAGTTAGTGCATTTCTGTTTCTGAATGTGAGTGCACATTTTTATAAATGTGTTTATGAAAGCTATTTACCTCTAATTATTTCCTTGTTTACCCAGACAATTAGAATACAATTACACACAGAGGGAGGGGGAGTACAGTATCTTTTGCATAATCTTCTCTTTGTAATCTTTTCTGACAAGCGGCTGGGCATTTCCATCCTGCAGCTGGTTCGCTTGCAAAGAGAGAGGGAAGGAGAGGAGACTCATGGTGTAAAAATCTTCGGTTTGTGGCTATCGCTATTGGCTGGATTCTTTTCTGAAGTAAAAGTAGCAATACCACAGTATAAAGTACTATCAGTGTACTATACATAACCTGCAATAACTGATGTGTGGCCACTTGGGGCAGAAACAAGCTGTAATACAACACTGACACCTGTAAAGTTGATATGGCAAAGATGGTCGTGTGTGTGTGCTTATTCACAGCACCCTCAGATAGGGAGCAACATCAGCGTTCATTTGGAGTCGTGTTTCTGACTGTCTGATGACTTCAAGTCCAATATTCACTCTCTTGTAGCTCTGTTTTTGTCTCCACCACCTCCTGAAAAAAATATCTGGCTCTTTAGCAGCTAAATGCTCCACGGTGTTCACCAGCTATTTGCTAACTTTGTCTCTCTGCCGTTTGGTGCTGGGAAGGTAGTGCACAGTGGGATTTTTTTTTTGAGATTTTCTCCTGGAAACAGCTGTCTGCTTTGTCTGGAAACCAGGTTGATGGGAGCAGTGAGAATGAACCAAAACAGTGAAGTTAAACCAGTAAAACCAAAACAATGAGGAAAAAGATACTACAGCTCTGTAGAGATAAGGGGAACTGAAGAGTCAGGTGACTCAATATGACCCCTTTTTTTTTAATATATATATCACTGGATTATTTTATAGATGCATAAACATATGAGGTGCATTTTAATGCTACCACAAATATTGTACAAACTAATGAACTAATGCCTGAAATAATTATTTTTTGGCAGGGGGACTGACCAGTCCCAGCAAACAAAACGGGACTGTCTAGTCACAATGAAGAGATGGTGGGATTTCATGTCACGTAGACACCTATGTGGGTAAAGTGGGTAGATTCTTGAGTCACTATACAGCATGCGGTGCACAAGATTTTAAGCATTTCAAAGTGCTATTTTGGCAGCTATTGTACTGTATTTAGTCTCTATGGAAACAAACGGCACAATATGTGAGTGGTTTGTTACTCTAAGGACAAGATAAGAAGAAAAACAGAGAAAGTGACTATGGTTTGGAGAATCATAGGGGTAAAGCAGCAAAGCATGGATAGAAAGGGAAAGAAACCATGTGCAGTTGCCACACGCCTTGACTTTTTATCAAGGCTATCTCCCACAGTGGTGATTGTAGTTTTAAATAGGCAGCGTGATTAGGAGCTGCTTATTTATTAAGAGCCTGTGTTTTGATACAGACTTAGCAGATGAGTCCTAAAATTAGCATAGCGATCTACAATTATGCTCTTTGGATTTAGGAGGTTAATAACAGCCTGCCGCATCAGAAGGCATGGCTATCAGCCAATTATCACTGGCTCATGCATGTAAGTATGGAGATCCTAAGGACTGGAGACAATCCTCAAAGTGGTGTATGGTAGTGGTGTGTGGAGAAGCAGGGGGAGAGCATCTCAGCATAGAAATAACAAAAAACGAATGTACGTTCAAATGTGGAGCCACACAAGGAATATGGAGCATTTAATTTTTCACCCCCAATTTTCTCATTTTCTGTTGGCAATTTGGGTTTTATTCTGCATCACAAACAACAAAATTACTTTTCTAATAAGAAGTGAGGGAGCGCCACAATCCCCCACCAACACACCACTGCTTATACAGTATTAGCTAGTGCACTGTGGGTGTTAAAGTCAGTCTGACAACAGAGGAACTCCATCAATCTCTAATGCATAGCCAATGAGGAGCCCTCCAACAACAGGCCTTTGTATCCCACTGGAAACAGATTGATCTCTTTGTATGCTGTGCACACGTTTGCCCCTCGTCCCTAAGGCCCTCATTGTCTTCTATTTGTTTAACATGATGGAATATGCTAATCAGGCAGGCACTGCTGAGATAAAACTCCCACTCTAGTGCTAACGCACTAACCGAACCCGCAAAATAAAACTGTAACCCTTTTAATTGAGTGTTCCCCTGGTAACAGAAATAGTGATGCAAGTGAATTAAATAAACAACAACTTATATATTAAACACGATGATTCTCTTTGTGGTGAGAAGCCGCTTCTTATTCTGAGGACATATGAGCGTGTGCATTTTTCAAACCCAGGCTGGGAATTAAACATCACCACTAGGGCATGTTTTCATGTTTATGATTTTAGAGGCGCAATTCTATTTGAAATTGCCATGTTTTCTTCATTCCACAGAAACAAATGCAGCAGCAGAGGCCTGTGGCTCCTGGGATCAGCAGGGTGCCACACGGTGCTCGTGGCTCTTTTGATACAGGTTTATTACACAGACAGTACGTTAATACATGTGTGCACAATGATTTCCTGTGCAAACATTCACACAAGTTGAAAAACGAGCACGCACATCAACACAAACAACCTCACCCACCCCCACACGCCACATGCTGTCTTAGGCTTTCATGTCCTTTGCCCAAACTTTTGATTGGTCCCAACAAGCAAGCAAGGGGTGCTTGTTTACTTCCTGGCAGCAAGTAAATATTTTACACAGAGCGCCTTTATGTTGGAAATCTGGGCAAGGCATGAGTAATCTCTCGTCAGTCAAATAGCTGCAAGTTTGCAACAAGGAGGAACCGTGACAGACCCGACATAGTTCACTTATGCAGCTTTAACAACATGCATGTCATAAAGATACATACACAATACACTTGCATGGAAACACAGACATATGCATATCATCAAAGCATGCGCATTTGTAAAGCAAGTGAGCTATGTCTCCACTCTAGGGAAATACAGAATGAATTAGGAGGTTTGTCTAAGATAAAAAGGTTAAACTTCCATAAATCATTGAGAAAATAAAAACAGGGTAAAACCGATCCCTGCTGTAAACACTGTCAGTGTTATAAGTTGGTTTCTTTGTTTACCCTAACCTCAATGTAATTCTAATTTAACCTCAAATCTAAACACAAGCATGAGCTAAAAAACTGCACCTCTGTAGGACTGGCAAACTGACCTCACTTTGGAGTGTGTTTCTTATCTGTCTGTCTTTGTGAGGACTGTTCAACCCTCACACAAATGCACATATTAAAAACACAACAGAGACGAGGTGGAATAGAAGGCTTGGCTGCGGCCCACGACAAACCCAAACAAGCCGTGCACCCCCGCCACGTAACAGCCTTTTAATTGGAGGCCTCGCGTCTGCTCGAGCGCCAGTGGAGGAATCTGTGTCATTCGCCTCCAAATGACACGAAGCGTCCTGCTTTTATTCCACCGCTGGGACAGAACGGCAAGGGCTTGCCAGGGATTTTTTATTTGACACCGAAATAAGATCCGGCTTGCTGAACTAGCCGCAAAGCCTGTCTTTTGAAAGATAGGGGAAAGACAGAGAATTAGAGGGAAAATGAAAGGCGAAAGTGACGGAAAATAAGAGATGAAAAGGGTACCAGAGTTAGAAAGAGTGAAAGAGGATAGAAAGAAATACAGGGAAAAAAGTGGTTTAGAGAGAAAAGGGGAAGATATGTTTGACACTGGCATCATGTTCCACAGAAGTGCAGTTTGACACTCAGACCAGCGTGGTGTCAGGGCATGTGAGTTGGGTAAAATAGATTCAGATTCCCCTAAGGCAAGCAGAAATATACATGAAAAGTGTGTGAGTGGCAAAAGAAAATGGAATGAAATAAATACAAGCATTAAGCCGCTGCAACTTTAGTAATGCTGGCTCCCAACAAACCAAGGAATCTATATGATGATTATTATGTGGGCTGTAATTCAGCTAGAGTGAGGTGTATGAAAGTAACAAGACAGAAGATGCTCCATAAATACTAGTCTTCTCCTGACACGCACTTTAAGGACTTTTCTGGAGCGAAAGTACTTTTGACAGTGAATAACATTAAAGTGCTCATATCCTGTATATGTCTGAGTATATGTGTGCATCCATCTAAATGAGTGTCTCACATATGCCTTCTCTGACAAAGACAAATGATTCATGCAGTCTTCTGATGAGCAATACTCAGCCGCAACACAGAATAAAAAACACGACAGAGATATTACAATGCTAGTGGCCACAATGATAGCACAGCATAATAATCTCACATTCACTTCATAATGTGTCAAAGACAAAAAATTGAATTTCCCTGCATATCAAAAGTGAAAATCCTATACACAAGCAGCAGGGTATAGCTCACTGGCTATTAAAGCATTATGAGGGCTTAATTTAGCATGAATAGGTTTTTGCATTATAAATAATTGACACTGGTATAAATTAACAGTCATAGTCCCGGTGGGGAGGAGGGTTGTGAGCTTGGTGGCGCATTACACACAGCTGAAAAAAAAAGAGGGAAAAAACAGCTGTGAAAAATGATGCCCTAAGTTCAAAGCAACTTCAATCAGGATACATTTCTCTGCTTGATGAATAATTGAGCAACAGTCTGAACAGCCTTGAGTCCTAGCACTTTTTTGTGACGGCGTTTGCATGAATAAAACACTGTTTGGCCTGCAGAGCTGTCTGCGTTGCAGGGATACGGCACTGTGTAGTAATATGGAAATTGCTCTAGGTATACTTCTCTTCGGCTACTCCTTTTAGTTCAGTGTTTTCTGCCCCTGCATATGTAATTCTGCTTGTCTTTCTCACTCTGTCTTAAACGTCTATCTGCCTCCCTGCCTTGCTTTTGCTCTTTGCCATTTCTCTCTCATTACCTCCTTATTATATTCTCTTTTTTTCCAGCCAGCAGAGCCTCAGTGAAAGAACATGAATGGATAAGTTGCCTCCTGGTGTGCCAGTAAAAAAAAACATTAATGAGACAAACTTACATGCCAATAAATTCCATGCACTCCAACTAAAGGTTAATTTTCCCTCCCAGACTACCCCATCTGGAGGTGAGAAAGCAAACAAGTGGTTGTTTAGTTGAAAATTGGTAACCACTTTCTAAAATTTGTGAGACAATCACAGCAATCAATGCAGGTCTCGCCCCAACCTATTTTCAACTCTGCCGAGAGGAACAGCTAGCACTTACACACTTATGTGTGCAGAATCTTTATGCGAGCATCTTTAAAATATATATTTTTGTTTTAAGAAAAATGAGACAATTACACAAAAAATTGGTGCAGTCTTTGTTGCTCCTATCCTGTTTTTTAATTTGTCTTTCTTTTTTGAAACTGCCAACATAGGAGACTGTAATTATATTGTGACTGCCTATCATTGGGTATCTCGGTAACTTAAAGTCAAAATATGTACCTTTTTAAAGAAGAATTGGTACATTATTCCTCTTATAAAAGAAAAGTTGAACAAATAAAACGAACCCTTGCTCCATTCAAAACACTTGGTAGTTTTGCTGGTCTGGGATGACCAGTAGTTTATGGTGGTTAATGTAAGCAAACTTTAGATAAGCACTTCTGTGTAGCGGACATTACTGCATCAGTTTGCTGACTTTATAATTCTTCTTTACTTGTGATACTGTTACACTACATTTTAGCATTTACAGTATCATTATCCTGTTATTACCACTAGTGGCCACAGAGGCCGCTGTTTAGGAAAAGTTACACAGGCACTTTAAGTCCAAAAATTACAATTCAGTAGCTTTTTTGATTTGCATGTTTTTGAAGTGAGTCTTTGTTTTAATTCATTGTTTTATTTTTGCTATGTTGTATTTCAGTGCAGAGAACTAATTTTGTAGGCTTTCCATAAACACAGAAATGGCCTGATTTACATAAGTTTAATGGGGAAAACAAGTCAGTGAAGGTCATCACATCCAAATTATTTCCGCAGCCCTCACCTATAGCCTTGACCCTTTGAGATTTAGAGCTCTGAAAAGACTGTTTTGATGGAGAAAAGCGGGACAATCTGTACAGAAACTACCATGAACTCCCCCCCTAATGTTTTTTAATGAACAGAATCTAGCTCAAACTCTCCATCTTCTCATTATTTGTGCATCGCATGGGAACGATCACACTGCATAATTTTAGTCCGAGTATATTTTAAATATCCCCTGATATAGAAATAAATTTTTCCCTTTATCTAAATAGATGCACACACAAGATGCTGAGAGATATTTGGGTTATGGCTAAATTATAGGTTATTGCATGTTCAGTGCTTTTGTACAGGCACTTTCAGACACTGAAGACAACTTTCCCATCAGGCCAGACTGCACTATGTGAAGCCTCCACTCAGCTGGTTTACCACGTTTTATTAGAGTAAGTGCTGCTGTTGTCAGCCTGTAAAGTGTCAAGTGTTGTTAACAAATCATCAAAATTAGATACTACTTCAATGAAGCTGCCTTTTGTCTGACACTTGTAAATATGCAATTACAGGTCAAAACAAGGTGACATGGTGTATTCATTAGTGATTGGCCCACAGCAGGACTTCAGAAGGGTATTTTACTTCAGGCTTAGATCGTATTCAGATCAAATCAGGCAATGCTGCGAAAACACCAGTCCTCCCATTCATTTGAATCTGGGTAGTGCGTTCAGGCTGCAGCGGTGTGGACCACAGGGAGTCGTGGGTAGTGCGTTTAGGGTGTGGAAGAAAGGGGATCCCCAAGAAAAGCAGGGTGCGCCCAGGTGAAGAAGAACTTTGTTTACCATGTAGCATTGTAGCATTCCGCTGTTTACCGAGCAACTGTGAAGATGGAGGATAGACTGATCGATCTGCGCTGTTCAACCCTGCCATGTGGGAGTACAAAGACGTTAAGCGCTGTGCAGTCGCTTGGCGTTGTAACGTTCTTAAGTTGGGATTGCTACAATCAGCATGGCCATGTAGTGACACTCCCACACCACCGCACAACCCTGCGCTAATCGCAGCAACGCCTGATTTGGTCTGAATGCAGCCTTATATACTACAGTACTTAAACTTGAGTAGGACATTTTGCAACTCTTCCCATCCCTGCTGGTCATAATGTAAACATTTCAAACTCCTTTCCCTAGAGTACAGTGGTGGCTGTGAAGTGAAAGAAGTGCCCGAGCCGTGATCCTGGGGGCTGCGACTGAGTGCTCATTAAACGGAATGAAGTCGTCAGCGGCGGAGTTTCAGGAAATGCGTCGGGCAAAAGGAAAAGGCTTTAGCTTACAGTCTGTCATGGAGAGTAATGGCAAGTCAGAAGGCTGAGAGGAAACTCCTAATGGTCTACACTTCAATATTTAATGCTCTTTCTGGCCCTTTCTGTTTTCTGCTGAGGGCAGGTATGAATAGAAGCTTCATATTTCACGGCAATAAGAGTTATTATAATAGTGAGCGGAACAGTAGCTCGATGGGAGTGTGTTTGGGGACAGAGTTATAGTGATTTACGGCTGCTTGCTGTGGCCGTATGCCGGTTCGTGTGGGTATCTCCTCCAAACTCTCATTGGAAATAATGAGAGCCAGTTATTAGTACTCATAATTGGTAGTCTAGTCCATGTCATCTACAGGGTTGTGGTGTGAGAGGAGCAAACAACAGAACTATTGAAGATGAGGCTGTGTCTGGAGCAGGTGATGCTGTCTGTTGTCCATGACTATGGCCAGCACATAGCCTGCATTATAGACATCTGCAGTATGTCTTGATGAAGAGGTGGAAATAAAAAGAAGAAGACAAAGAGCAAGTTTGTGCATCGCATACTGACATGAAAGCCAACACTTCTGCCCACACACACACACACTACACTTTGTCAGCACTTTGCAGCTTTCAAGGCTTTGCCTCCATGATCCCAGGTGGGACTGGGAATAAAAAAGTATCCATCTCACCAAGTTATTTACTGTAGAAGTCATGCAATTTGATTTTTGCGAAACAGTTTAAAAAAAAATCGGCCGCTGGGCTGAGACTTTTTCACTTGTTCAATTCAACTGTCGTCTTGTTGCTTTATCTTGAAACAAGTGGAGCAATTTGCCTCATATTGTTACGTGCCGCATGAGACAATAGTGGAAAGAATTGAAATTATTTCACCCCACAGTCAGGATTTAAACACTGAAAAGAGGATTAAACGTCTTGTTCGAATAGACATTTGTTGGCTGCGAGGGAAGGTGGAAGGTAGAGAGGACAGTAAGAGAGGACAGGAGGGGAGGATATCCTGCCAGCGCGGGGTGACCTTTGACCTGGGATATCCTACTTAAGATACCAGTCTATGCCACCACCAAGGCCAGGGCACTTCCCCTGCTGCTGTGCTGTGCCAAGGCCTCCTTTTTATGACACCACACTGTAGCTGCAAAATCCAGCTTGTGGTACCTCAGAGTCACATGCTGTCATTGTTAAACCCTCCAGTCAGGGCCTTCACCGGGGGGATGTAACATGGGAGGTTTATGCTATCCCAGTCAGATACCACTTCCTTCCATGCAGACCCCCCCCCCAAAAAAAACCCCCAAACCAGTTGGAGTCACCAGTGCAGTGACAGGACATGATCCCTCATTCCCTTTCCAGCTGTGAAGTGTGTGTCAAGTGGGTTTGTTGGAGCACACATTCAAGCCGGAGTTACCACTAATGGAGAGGGTGCCCAGGTCTTTGTATTGCTGGGTGAGAATTCTGCCTCTGTGTCTCCTATGCGCCCCAAATCAAAACCTGAAAATATACATAACGTTGTAGCCTGCCTTTGCCCATAGAAATTGAGTTGTGGTGTGAAGCTACTTACGAAGAAATTAGTAGCTGATTCAACAAAGTTCAAGCTGAATTTTTGCTTGCTCTGTAACAAATATCTCTGCCGGCACCAGTAGAAGCACATATACATATTAATACATATAGTTTCTTTTCAAACGATCATTTCCGTGCACCCACAACTGTATATTCAGAGAGAAATCCTACCTGCACCTTGCTCTTTCAGCCTTAAGAAGAATTGTATTTCATATTTTTCCTGTGCACCCACGTGCAACGAGTTCTCTTACTTTTAATCCAAGGCTGCTTCATGCCAGTTTTATGTTGGTTCCACCAAAGACATGTTTATAATATACACTTGTGCCATTTCAGGGGCATTTATATTTTATATGGAACATCTATTTTTCATTAGGAGAGAGTGCTGCGTGACCCAAAGGTATTGTTGTTTTCAATGTTTTGGCTCAGTAAAGGTGTTTGGAGAAAAACATCACACTGGACCTCTTCACCTGCATCTGGCTGGCAGAGGGTTTAGGCTGGGAAACAGATTAATTTTCCTATTTGGGTTGTGCTGCCGGGCACTCTTCCCTTGTTGTGACTTTAAAATTTAATCCTCTTTAGATATGCAACGTGGCCTGGAAAAAACACAGATAATGAGTGTGAGTAAAGCCAAGTTCGTCCTCATCACCAAGTAATATAATTTTACTTGTTTGTTGCTTTGAGGAATATGGCTGATCCCACACTACACCACTTGTTTGAGGACTTGTTGAAATACACTAAAACCTATAACATGCTCTCACCTCATTTGCAGCTCCCCCTTTTGAAGAAAAAGAGCAGGCTAAATGATTTGAGATTGTATTACTTGTTAGGAATTGGCAGCATAGCATCTGAGTTGGGAATTGGATGAACGGATGGGAGTGGGTGTGTAGTGCTTCTCTCAGCTTGCATCAGCGCTGATCATGTGTTAAAAGCAGCTTAGCTAAGCTCTTTAGAGTGATGATTACTATCATGCCTGTGAGTCAGTGTACAAGATCAGATTCCAGTATTTAGGAACTATCGAACTGCCCTACAAGATTTAGCTGCCAAGAGAGATGATGAGAATATGAACATATGGCCATTGTGTGCATGTATGTGTGTATGTGTGTGCTTCTCATTTTCACTCAGTGTACTGTTTCTTTCCTAAATTAGACTCTCTGCCATTAGAGAAATGAATACAATATATTCTCTAACAAATTGATTGCTGGCATGACTATTAAACCCTGTTATGAAAAATCATTAAAGTTAATTAGCTGAAGCATCTTAAGACCTTTGCTGGCAAAATAATAATACTTTGATGAAACCATGTGAGTATTTAAAGTGACACTTAATGAATTTTACCTCATAATTAATCACTTTCACGTTTTGAAAACTCCCAGGTCAGAAATGTAGTGGTCGCTTAAAACCAATTTAATATGTGCAAATTATGACACATATGAGAAAGATAAATAATAGAGTTCTACATGCAAACTATACTCTAAATGTGGGAAGTGAAATATTCAGTATTGTTTGTCTTCTGGAGATCTCAGCTTGTCTACCTTTTATGTACCCATCATACCAGTACTTAAATAAGCTTATTCACTTTCTTACTGAGCATTAGATGAGAAGATTGATACCACTCTAATGACTGTCATGTATGATAAATATGAAGCTATAGCCAACAGCCGCTTAGCTTAGCGACAAGATTGGAAACATGGGTAAACAGCTAGCCCGACTCTGTCCAAAGGTAAAAATAAGTGTAAAGCTCACTAATTAATTAAATCATATCCTGTTAGTTTAATTCGTACAAAAACTTGAGTGTAAAAAACGTTAACATAAAAAGAAAATTGTGGTTTTATATGAGGGTTATGTGCGGGTCTATTTCTTGTCCAGGTATACTGACTTTGTGGAGTCTTGTTGTAATCGAGAGGTGACCAGGCCACCAGCAGAGACTCCAGACTATGAAGCTACAGTTAGAAAACTGCTTAGCTTAGTATAAAGATTGGAAAGAGGGGAAAACAGCTTGCCCGGCTCTGTCCAAAGGTCTCAAAATCCTGCTACTCCATCACCTCAAAGCTCAAGTTGCAGTGTTACGGTGGGTTATGTGCCGGATTATTTCTTGGCCGGGTGCAGTAACTTTCTGGAGGCTCCACTCAGTGCATGGTAACCTCACGGTGACTCCAGGAATTCACTGCACCCGGTTACATTTCAGATGAGAAATGGTGAGTTATAGTTGCTGGTGCTGTTAGGGGAATTTTGCTATCTTATGACTGAGCCAGATTTTCCCCTGTTTCCAGTTTTTGTGCTAAGCTACGCTAATATTGAATGGACACACATGAGAGTGGTATCTCATCTAACTCTCTGCAAGAGAGTCAGTGTATATATCAGCAATATATTATGGATTCCATATTAGCTGGATGTGTATTGTGAGTGAAACAGCTGAGGGTCAGTGAGGTGTTATCAAGTTCGGAAAGCAACAGTTCCTCCAAATGAATTCCTGGAAGCTGACTGACAAAGACAGGAAGGCAAAGAGTGACGGATGGGAAAGGGAGGGTGGGAGGGAGGGAGGGAGAGAAGGAATAAGGAAGGGGGGAGGAAGGAAGAATGGCCACGGAAGAATAGAGGGATAGAGAGGTAAGGAGGGATAGAAGGAGTGATGAAAATATATTGGGGAGATGAGCAGTAGTGGATAGAAGGATGGATGGACAACGTTTGTATGTCAGAAAGCTAGAAAGAGACTAAGATGAGTTTGAAAAGGAGTGTCAAGTGAATAAGAGTACACAGGCAGGGAAGATAGAGGAGGTCGGGGTAAGGGTGAAAAAGAAAACAGAAACAATAGACAAGGATGGAGCAAGATTGCAGAGGGAGGTAGAGAAAGTGGAAAGAAATTATGAGGGTTATCAAGAGGAAGCTGAAGGGAGAGGGACCAGAGGTCATGATGAACCTTATGCCTCCACTCTTTACAGCCAATCAGAAGATTTTTATTTAAGCATGCCACTGGGCCCTGCAGTATCCAAGGGTGATGGAGTTCAACCACTACACCTGAAACTCAACCTTGGGCTGCCTCCTTCTCCGTATTTTCTCCCTGTAGGGAAGCTAATTTTTGATCTGGAGTATGTATTCTGTGGTCAAAAGTGAAGAATTGAAACAGACAAACCCATGCTGTGCAGGAGTATGAGCTATTTATATGCGCTCAGTAAGCTTCATCGACAGGAGTGGGCAGCGGGTGCCTGCACGTTGCTTTGTCTGTCCAATCACACGCAGGTAGACAACACAAAATCTGTCAAACTAGTGTTTTACAAATCAAGTTGCACCATTAAGACTTAAGGAATGGTTTGGCTAGTAAAGAGTAGTGATGTGCAAATCAGTTGCTAGGAAACATCTGTAGTGCTATACAATCAAAAGCAATCAACAATGCAAACAGGAAATCACTGTAGCATCACAAGCCTGCACATAACTGCCAAAAATAACAGGGGCCCTTTGTAAATACAGATATGACTTATTTATATATGCATATATAAAGAAACCTCTGATGTTATTAGCCTTTTCAAATTTGTAATATACTGTGTTATTTTTGTGAAATATAATTTAAAATCTTCCCAGTTTACATTTTGATTAAACAGCATTGATCAAGTGTCAGGTCAGCTGTGTCGACCATATTCCATTTGAATGCTTTTACTCTTTAATGTAAACGGGTTATCTATAAGCAAGCTATCGTTCGCTATGTCAGTTGATTCAGCTAGCTATGCAACAGTTGGCAGTTACTGGATGTATATATTTAGTAACAACTGATTTCTGCATAAGAACTAGCTGTGTGGTGCAACATGTTTTAATTTAGTGATGCGTAAATCTCAGAAGAGAGCTCGTGGTGAGGCCCATGTAGTGTTGAGTGAGTCTAATTCAGATTTCAATCCCACTAGAAATGCACACCGTTTAGGAATACTTAATCTGAATGCAGCATTTGCATACTGGCCAAATAATTAAAACACCCAAGCTTGGTGTATATTCTGCTCCAGGGATTTGTGCTGGTTGACACTGACATTATCCAACAATAACTATCTGCCATGTTTGATTATGATTTTAGCAGTATCTTACACCCAGTCATAAGCTTCTCAAAAGTAACAAGCCTGCACCCACAGGAGACTGATTTGACTTTGTAAAAAACAACTCCATAACATCTTCTTAATTATATCATCATTTTTGTGAAATGATGATGTGAATGATGATCATGCCTGTAACACATTTATCCCTCATTTTCAGTATTCATTCATGCCACTTAACAGGCTCCAACTTACCCAGAAGGAAAATTGTGTTTTCAGTGGAAAAGCTCTCAAATTGTTATTCAACCATGTCAATGACTTTCCCCCTCAACCTGAGTGGACCCCAATTATGCAGCAATTTTCAGCACACTTGTAGTCTGATAATTCTACTCCTGTCCACAGAGAGTCCTCTGTGTATCATTTGCAGATGACCTGGGTGCCAGTTGATAGATTGTCCAATTTAATATATTCCTGTGAGAGAGAAGCTGAGCTAACATGGAAGCATTTGATGAGGATGTTCCTAATTTAAAGGTGCTTTCTGTGGTAGTTTGTGTTTTTACAGCTTGGGTTGTATTTTCTTAGTTTGGGCCACAATTGGCCATTGTTGGGTTGTTTATAACGTGTGTTATCCGAGCGCTCATGTTTCTTGCTTGTCAGAGTTTGTTGTAGCCATCCCAGAAAATGACCGTTTGCTAAACCAGTCCTCCAAACAGGGATTATCCAGTCATAGCTCAGCAACTGTATAGGCACGGCAGGCCTGTCCAGCTTTGGATTTGTCCACAGCCGAAGTGCTGTACATGGGGCTGTAGTAAGAGAGATACAAAAGTGTTCTCTATCTGTCCAGCTAACTAGCTTACCTACAGTAGTAATTGAATGTTCCTTCCAAGGACAAGAAGCATAACATTAACTAACCTCATTAGTTTATGGGGTTACAGGTTACATAAAAAAACACTTTATGGTAATATTAGCAGCTCTGTCCTGCTCTTTATTTAATTTGGGGAAGTTTGCACTCCAGCTAGGGGAGGTGGACAGGCGTAGTACATTAACAGTAACTACGCGGGACGGAGCTTAGCAAACAGTCACTTACTTTGGTGAGTACAGTGTTACCATAAGGGGTGGAAATGGTGTCCATCACAGTTTATCACAGTTATAACAAACTGGAATATTCCTGAAGTAGCCCAATGGTTACAATTCGGAGATTAAAAAAAAGAAGGATAAGAATTTAACAATATATATTATTTACCAACATGTCAAATAAATTCTAACTAGGTAAGATAACATATCAGAATATAATGCTGCCAGTCTTCTGTGATAAGTTTTTATGGCAGTTGTACAGTAAAATGTGGCAATAAGGTAATGTGGTGTTGATTTTAATGCTTCATAGCACCTTTAACGACTATAAACTCCATATCAGATTTACCATACACTCTTTTATATGAGCTGCTATTACAGTCTTACTGTAACCCATTTAAGTTGTTCTGAAAGCAGCTAGCCAGGTTTTTAAAAAGTGACATTTTCATTGTGGAATAACTGACCTGTAATTTGGCATCAGCTAAGAGCAATAAGTAAATTAACAGAGGAGCGTGGCTAATATTTTAATAGCCCCATTACCCTGTTTTTCTAATCCCAGTAAAAAGGGGCTTATGTTTGTCTCCCTTCACCTTGTCTCCGGTCGGATTGAAAGGCCCGGTCAAGTGTCCAAGTGACCAAGAGTAGGAGCTGCCTTTCCCCTCTGTGCACTGCTAATGACAAGAAAATAAACACAGGAAACGGCCGGCCCCAGTTCCCTGCAATTAGGTCACCATCACACATGCACACACACAAACACACATTGTGCTGCTGACGACATCATGTTGTGTATAAGTACAGAAAAGGCTGCAGCTGTTACAGGACGGGCTTACTGGAGAGAGAAAGAGAGAGTGAGAGACAGACAGAAAGATTTAGTCCTCTAGTTTCGTGGTGTGGTCCGAGGTATGGGCAGGGGGAAAGACCAGCAGCAGCATGTGCATAGCTGGCAGTAATAGGACTGAAAAGGTGGGGTTAATTAAAAATAATGGTGCGTGGGTTGTTCCTACCAGCTAAATCAGCTACTGATATCATGAACCTCCTTTCAGTTTAACAAAATCACTGCGATTCATCAGCCTCCAGACAAACAAACCGTGTGTAACTACAGCTCCTGGCATAGATCAGGTGGGGAACTATATCTGAAAGCTACATAAGCTGCAATCAGAGTTAAAATTTGAAAACAAAACATCCTTATTATTTATTAAGAGTTTAAAACTCAAAAACTATAATTATATAAACTATAAAAGTGTATCTGCTTCTTCAGGCCTGTGTGGGTGTGGTTTGTGGTTTGATCAGATTTCTGTCAGCATGAGCAAACAACCCCAAAACTGTCATTGCATTTTCATTCAAATGTTGCTTAACCCTGATTGGTGCACTGAAATACATGACATCACCTTTTTCCAACAGGGCCCGCCCACTTAAAACTGTGAGAAAAGCACGGACAAAAACACGGATACAAAAATCTCTCCAGGACCAAAACTGTTTAAACTCTGGCAGAAAGTTGTGTGTTCGTGCAGGAACCCATCGCTCAGAGTAAGAAAGTGGCCTCTCCATGCTAACGCATTGGCTACATTGAACACCTAATACGCCTAATGAGCGGATGCTGCAACACTACGCTTCCACTATAATCAATGAAATTGGCTACACCAGGCGTGAGCGTGTAAGTGGTGCGTATGCACCACAGAGATCCGCTCTACAAACGTAAAAATGGGCCAGTCTTCTATTTATATTTTTTACACGAGGTGTGCGTGGCCCTTTTATACAGAAATGGGTCAAGTGTCTATATTTTTTAAAATATAAATACTGATATACAGGAAACTCTGGGGTTATTATCACCCTGTGTCAGCATTTATTTTGCTAGTACTAGCAGTTGCTTAGTAACTTTATCTCTTACATAGCCTACTGTAGTCTGTAGATGTTAACTTACCCATATTACACAAACTCGGTGAAAAAGATGAAGTTTCACAGTGCTGTGCTGGGTCCAAAAACTGAGGACACAATTCCACACAATCCAAAGCTCACCGTCTTGTTTTGCCTGTGACTCACACAACCCTATGCCATATGTGCGCTGCAGGTGTGAATAATCTACATACCTTACCTGTTCAATGTAGCCAAAGCGTAACAGGTAAGAGTAACGCAAACAGGAGACTCCTGACCAGAGTGAACATACTTTGCTGTGTTATTGGCTGTTACCTCCACTGTACTGCAGAGACACTAGAGGCCAAAGAGAGCGTGAGATAAAGAGAGAGAGAGAAAGGGGAGCAACAGCTGGCACCAGGTGTTGCTCCTACCAGGCCCTTCATCTCTAAAGCCCATGTTTAGATTTGGCACTGTCACTCCGACCATGACTGAGCCTATTTCCCACCAACCAACTCACACACACACACACACACACACACACACACACACACACACACACACAGCAGGCAAGCCAGACCAGAACAGTGGGGCCAAAGCAGCAGTCTGATAAGCTGTGATAGCGATTAGTCATGTCTAAAGCCAAATCACGAGGGAAAAAGAAAAGAAAAGAGGTATAGAGGAGGGAGAGAAAAAGATAGACCTGGATAAAGGAAAAAGACAGGAGAGATTGATCAGAGAGACAGAACTGTTGCCTGAGAGAGATAATGAGCAAGCCACAGAGGATGAAATAAAAGAGAGAAAGAGAGAGAGAGGGGGCCTACAGGGAGCTGGGAGGAACTGGAGAATGAACGATAGCTTGGATGGAGGAGGAATAAAGTCCCCTTGATCTGTGTGTGTGTGTATGTGTGTGAGAGAGAGAGGCTGCCAGTTTAATTGATGCTGTGACAGCCTGACCATTTATTTTAATGGTGTTGTTTTGCAGTGCTCCATCACGGCCCGACACTCACCTCTTATGTTGGACAAGTTGCTACATTTTTTTGGCAGAGGAGAGAGGGTGAAAGTTAGAGTACAAAAATGATGTGTGTGTGTGTGTGTGTATACGCTATCTGCGTGTCTCAGCGTCTTTGTTCATTCTGGGATGACAGGAATAAATGTCTTTGTGGATGTGTGGGCGTGTAGGTGTGTGGGTGAGAAGCGGAAGGAGTGAGTGTGGGTTTTGTGGAGTTTTTGCGCACTGGCATAGTTTTCATGCGTGCTTCAACACGTGTGTGTGTGTGTGTGTGTGTGTGTGTGTGTGTGCGTGTCTCCTTTGCACTACATCCTGCAGGATGGAAACACAACTGTCCACTTCTAACACACACACACACACACACAAAATTCACTTTGACATGCCCACACAGACATTTTCTACCACACACTGATAAACCACAACCTTTCTTTAGATACATACACACCTCTGTCGACAGCTGGCGTGTGACCAGTCACTGTGTGTGTGTGTGTGCGTGTTTGTGTGTGTTTGTGCATGTGTGTGTGAGAGTGTGTGCAAGATGAGTTAGAGGACCACACAGGGACATCAGGGTGGTGCTGGTAGCAGGGGGTTGCTGTAACCGTATTATTCTAACCAACCCATTGTGGTCTTTCCTCAATGACAGATCTGCTTTTCACACACACACACACACACACACACACACACACACACACACACACACACACACACTCATACAGTGGAAAAAGCCAGGCCAGCTATCCAGGGACCAACCTCCGACTGTCTCTGCCTCTGCCTGTTTTATTAATGGAGCGCCCTGGCTCTGTCGGCTCCATAATAGCTACTGTGCCCACGGATCTGTCTGTCTCAACAGACACACTCACACAGACACACACTCACACTCACACTCACACACACACACACACACACACACACACACACACACACACGCACACACACACATACAGAGAGAGACACAAAAATACACAAATACAAGTGTACAATACAAGGATTGATGCTGCCTTGGATAGAGATGCACATACTTGGGCGCATATTTATATGTACACACACATACAGGAGGCCGGTTTGTTAGAAGGGAAAGCCGAGGAATTTCCCAACCTAAAAAATGAGCCCTGTTCCCCAGTTTGTCAGCTTCGTCCAACCCCTGGGCCTGACCTTAGCCACACATACACAATAAACACAGCAGAGCTCTGGTCAGCTGTGAAATACAGATACTCACTTTTTATTGGTTTTGTTCACTGTGTTGTGATATTAAATCTGACACCACTGTGACACTAACAACAGGAAAATATATTGTTGTTATTAAAGGCATGCACACACTTCTGCACGCATACACTAACAGGTTGTGGCCTTGATTCATATGAAGGCTTGTGTACTAGGAACGGGTTCTGAATTGGAACCCGGTTCCAAATTTAGAAGAATTAGGGGGGGAATGCTTTTCACGTCTGCTAATCAAAGCCAGGTTTGAATCTGCTGCTCTTCTGTCAACATCACACGAGTAATCTTTGTCATAATGCTTTCGAATTAGTTAACGTCCACCTCAATAAAAAATCTGTCACAAAATATCTCCACATTTGAGGGAACCGATCTGCTGGAGATAAAAGTGATTCTTCCTTTCCACACAATTTTCTCTATGGAACCAGACGGAATAAGTCAAATCTAAGCTAGCTACAGACGGCTACAAGTATTTAAGTGAGAAATAACTTTATACATTCTATAGGCAGTTGTGAGTGTCATTATTGGTCATAACCAGTCATAGGCCTATTAAAGTAAAAGTGGAAAAACTTAACAGAAATTTTTTTTTTCTTTTGAGACGTTGGAATTGCATTTTATTGAACGTGATGTATTGACAACACAGAGTGTATGGATCTGCAATTTGCAGGTATCGCTGCATTTTCCCCACCTCAGCACCCTGAGCATTTGCCTGTACTGCTAATGCTACCAGCCGGCTCTAAAAGTTAATTTGCTAGCATTAAAAAAACCACAGCTCTTCCATAATTTTTTCCTGTGCAGCTGTGAACGTATTATGTCATTGTAACTGTTTCTACCTTACCCAGAACAGTTACAATGGAATAAGCCATTGCATAGGCCATTAACCATCACGCCATTCAGCTCTCATTGTCCATTCTCATAGCTCGCCACTTGTCTATATGGTGCAACGGTTTTGGGCTTGTGGGAAATGGTGTTCGTTAATGGGCATAAAAAAACAAACAAAAAAACAACAATGATATTACATCATTTTAAAAAATGTACCATTATTGTATGGACAGAAGGACCGAAGCACAAGACATACTCCTGAGCACAAATGAAACTGGATTTTTAATCATTTGTGTTATTACAAATGCCAAATGTGATTTTGAATTAGAGTTTTCTTACTTCTATAACACAACCTGAAAGTTTTGGTTTCACTTCAGCTGTCTACTGAACTGGAATCAGTCAAATGTAAATGATGCCTATTGCCAAATAATAATCTCCAATCGGAAGCCACCTTGCCACTCATCCTCCATTAGCCGCCCTTCCTGAGGACTTTGTTACGCAACGAGCTGCGATGGATCTACCTCCAAACACGAGGCAACAAATGATCAAATGCATCCTAAAAGATCAAAGCTGCTCAGGGGAGAAGCAAAAACAGGGAGAAGAGGAGGAGCGGGCTGGGGGCTCATTAAGAGTTAGCCTTCATTAAGAGCAAATTAGAAACTTTCCCTCTGCAGACAAAATGTAGAGGGCGAGAAGGAAGGAGGAAAGAGAAAAAATAATGTGTTAAAATATGTGTGTGTGTGTGTGTGTGTGTGTGTGTGTTAGTGTGTGCGTGTGTGCATCAGGGTGGGGGGGATACATAGACGCTCAAAATGACTTTTTAATCACATCATTAAAAGGGCTTTGAATTATGAATTTGTCACAATGGATGTCTTTAGGCGTGGGAGCAAAATGAGAGAAGGATATTTTCTGGTTTTTTTTTTTTTTTTGGAGAATGAGGCCAAGGAGGGCCAATGCTCTGCACTGTGTGTGTGTGTGGATTGTGTCGAGGTGGGATTGAGCATATTACAGCCAATCAAGGATGGCAAATAGACTTTGGTGAACAAAAGCAGAAGGAAAAAAACACAGCAGACAATCAAAACTGCCTGTTCATGAAACCCCTCCCCTGAACAGCAATTGTTCAGTCACAGCTTAGTAACCGCAACTAGGCACGACAGGTCTGTCAAGTATTTTTCCACATGCTGAGATGGTGTGCATGGTGTTGTAGTAAGAGCTAAACTGCTCCTAACGTAAGATGCAAACGTTCACATGCCCTATATCTAGCTTACCACCTAGAACCTGATCCAGTGTGTACTTCCATGCCAAGGAGAATTTCATGAGCAGTGTACATTTTGTGTGGCTACAGGTCATGTAAGAAAAAAAGCCCCATCACAATAACACATCAACTGTGTGGAAGCCGGTCCCGACATGTGTCCTCTGAGGAAAAATGAGAGCATCAGTCGTTTCAGCAATATTCTCCAAAACAATATTGGACGTTAACGGAAGACACTACTGTTTATTTCCCATTTCCTGCTGACAATGCTGATTTCTTTTAACCGTGGTCGTTCCCTAGCCGTAACCAAGTAGTTAATATTGTAACCATTACAACAAAGGTCCCCTAACCTTAATGAAGAAGAATTTTTATCGCAATCCACAATGTTTTTCTAACCATGATCTTTCTTCTAAGATTAGAAAACATTTTTATAGCAATGTTGCTCTGTCGATAGTGGTGCCAGATCAGAAAACACTTATATGTTCTGGGAGGCATGGACCAATGACATACATTGTCTGCCTCAGCTTCTGTTTTCTGTTAACAGTTTTCCTCTTTTTCCTGTTTTTTCAGTCATCAACATCTCCTGTCATTCCCGCCGGCCCCCACCTGTCCCGCAGTTGCCCTCAGTGTGTTCCCGCCAATCCCAGTCAATTAAGCAAAAATCTAACCTCTGTCTTGCTTGTCCAATTACGTAAGCTAAGCAGCTCTACATTGCAATACTAGAACAATGTTGTTTATTTCAGTGTCTTCTACGTGGATCATAGTGAGGATGCTGACTTTTTGTCTGGGACATGCAGCTTTAGCCTCAGTCTTTTAGCATGATATCATAGCCTCTATGTAGCCATTGAGTGCATATGTAAGACGCCTTTTACAGGTGCCTTAAATATGCACTTGAAACATGACATTACACAAAACATTAAAAAGTCAGCTGGAGATGGTGTTTTCAACCAACTCATGAAGCTAATGTTAGCTTAATTAGCTAGCTAGCAACAGTTGTCATTTCAGCCGGCAAAATCAATGTTCGCTAGCTAGAAATGAGAAGCTGCTTTAGTCTGCCTATGTCTATAAATCAAATACAATGAGTTTCGAGTTGTAAATCTGTGACTGTGATCATTGTAAACTGCATATGAGCTGTGCTAGATTGGGAAGCCCAACAGGCATAGCAACAGTAACTAAGAGGGGGTGAGGCTAAGCGAACTGTCAATTGGCTGCCGCTGTGGGACATTGAGACAAGCTGATGGTCATATCTGGTAACAAACAGGGCCCACATTTGGCAGGAGGATGGGTGATAGAGAGACAGAGGAGGTGAGAGAGAGAGGAGAGGTGGAAGGAGATAAAGAGGAATTGAATATCGGAAAGAGGGGAGGGGGGAGTTAGATAAACACTGTTTGTTGCACTTTTTCTACCATGCCCCTGTCTCTCTTGTTGCTCTCTGTGCAGAGGACAACTCACTCAGTGGAAATCAAATGTTGATAAAGAGAAAATTGCATTGGATCGGGGCGAGGAAAACAGGAAAGATACACCCAGAGAAGCCCCAAAGGAGCAGTCAGGAGGGAGGGGGGAGAGAGAGAGAGAGCGTCAGTAGGAGGATGAAGAGAGAGAGAGAGAAAGAGAGATGGACAGGAGAGAGATGGTGGGGAAAAGAGATGAGAAAATGTGGTTAGATCTCAGAAACAGATAGAGACCAGAGAGACCAGAAATATCAAAGTAGTACACCAACGCACACACATTTGCATGTACACCCTCTTTCTCACACACACACACACATACACCAACAGCATTTGTTACATACACACAAACACCAACACGCACTCTCTGGCTATCTCTTGATGTGTGGACACTATTAGGAGCTGACACAAAGAGGAAACGGGTTCGGGGGGAAACACAAACAAATTTAGAGAAGAAATTGGCCCTCTTGTTGCACTGCACTACTCCTCCGCAAACACCTCAATTCTCTCATTACACTCCATTATAGTGCCCATCCACAGACAAAAGAGCTCCTCCAGCACGGGTAATAGGAAATCAAGTCAGCACTCTATTGTGCATTGTCCACCATCAGTCCCACTGGCCTGGCAGGGCGGGCGAAGCAGGTTGGGCTCAAACCAAGCAGACACACACACACACACACACACACACACACACAGCAGAGATAGCAATCGATTGGGAAAACTTGAGGTTTTGTTGTTTCTTCTCGAAGCATTTGTCTTCCTGGAGGGAAATACAGGTACAGTCAAAGGAGCATGATTCAAATTACAAGTCAGAGTTACAAAAAAAGAGATAACCTAGAATGTATTGTACATTCAAAAATGTCATTTTGACTTGTACTTTTGTAATGCTGGGTGTCACTATAGTGTCACCTTGATGTCAGTAATGTTAAAATCCTGTATTCAGTTGTGTTTTGTGATCCAAGTGATTTTGTACCAGCTTTGCCTTTCTCTCTTTCTGGACTGTAATATGCAAAAGTTTTTTGGAAACTGGAACTCTCACCCTTCTCTAGTCGAGCATGAGGGATCTATTCATTTTATCTACAGCACATTAACTTTGTGAGTGTAAAAGGAAAGTGAGGTGTTGAACCGTGGGATAAGTGGGATTCCTAAGAGCCTGCAGGACTTAATGCTGGCTTCACAGCACTGCGTCGTGCATTAAGGCACCAAAGGAAGAGAGTCCAAGTTCTAAAATTCACTTTATTCACATGGCAGTCATTGTGATTTACAACACATATAACAGGGATTGGAAACCCCACAGAAGCAAGTGAAACAGATGGTATGGGCAAAGACATGAGTTTTTGGAAAACTTTCACAAGTAATTCTGTGACTTTTACGTGGGTTTCCATACATTCTTGTCATATTAAAATCCAATTATATTTAAAGCAGTTAATTGATTTTTTTTCTCAGGGTCAGCAGAACAAGTTGTAAACACAACATTCACTCTCTTATTAGCTGTGGTCTGATCTCCACCAACTCCATCTATGGCTATTTAGCTGCTAAATGCTACACTATCAGCTAGTCGCTAACTGTGTCTGTCTGTTGTTTGGTGCTAGGCAAGAAAAAAGACTGTTGTGGCTGAAAACAGAGTTGATGAGTGCAGTGAGAGTCAACAGTCACAGGCCCTAAAATCAAAACAACAAGCTGAAAGACGCTAAAACACTCCACAGGGCTGAGGGGCATTGCAAAGTTGGATCTGTGGATTTATCACTAATAGTGATCCCTCTTACCTTAACTTGTTTGCAGTCAACTCCTTAGGTTAGCTTGTATGCTAGCTAACACATGTAGCTAGCTGACTTTTTTTCAAATATTCCTACATACCTTGGGTCTTTAGCAACAGGGCGCTTACATAATGCAAATTCATTAAAATCATATTGCTTAGGTATTATTAACAATAACAAACATACGAAAATATATTTTTTAAAATATAGTTATGAAATGTTTACTAGAATTTATAGATAAAAATTCATTAATATATTTTATAGTTGCCTGTTATATTTCATGTTTATACTGTACTATATTAGGCATAGACTACTGTGGTTGACAAAAATGCTGCTCTGCACTATACGAACACCCAGGTGTGGTGTCATCATGTTACTATATACAGTGAGCTAATATAAACAGACTTTTGCATCATCGTGTCTGTACTTATTCATAGTAACAGAGAGGCAACGGCGCCACCATGACGCCAAACAGAAAAACACAACATTACCCGCTGACACTTGCATCCAGCATATCGTGAATAAAACATGGAACACTATTAGAAGCCTCGGGTCTCTAGCAAACCTGTTAACTTTTTTGAGAAAAACATTAGAAAAACCATGCTTTTTATAATTTTAGACATTTTGAGAACAGAACATAGATAAAAAGGGAGTTGAGTGCTTAATTGAATGAAAGCCTGGTCTGGAAAAAACAGCACAAGTATAGCTGGTTAGCTGTTAACATTACTTAACTTTTTTAATGGACATTGCTCCATTCAGTTCATCCCATTCTTCTAATCTCTCCGCCATAGTGTTGCATAATTTAGTGTACATATACACAGATGGATGACAAATGAAAGGAAAAAGTGGAGATTCTGGCCCAAAATGTTAAATAGTGTTCTCCATCAGAACACCAAATGAAGAAATATCTTCTGGAATAATGGTGTTCGTCCCTCCAGACTTATACAATCTGTGACATGGCTTGTTTAGACCCAACACTTTACAACGACACTTTATGTTGTTTTTTCCTTTCATTTGTCACCAATTTGTTTAATATTGTCCTTTAAAAAGGCATATGTTTCTTCTGCTGTGCTACAATGTCAAACAGCATGTGGGCTGAATGTTTGGAGGATGTAGTTGTGCTCACTTTTAATGGTCTTAACAAAAGCTTTAAACTCAGCTGGAAATGTCCTTTTTCCCCCATCTGTATCTCTCTGCCTGTCCCTTTTAGTTCTCTGATTCTCTTCATAGCATACTTTTACACTAACAGGCAGATTGAGCTCTGGGTATAATACACATATAATTTGTAATGTAAACTTGAAAATCATATTGTCTAACACACACAAGGCAGCAAAGACACAAAATCAAATGCACAAATATACACACATGGGTTGTGACTAAAAGGGGGGAACATTTCAGCCGCTCTGTCACCATCTTGGCAGGTGTTTATAAGAGCAGACCCTAATAACGCAGCTGAGTGGAAAATCAAAGGGAAGGTTAAGAACAAGAGAAACTCACCATTTGCTGATGAAAGAGTGTTTTAGTGCAGAAAGTTCCAGGTGAGAGAGTGGTTATGAAAGCAGTGCTAAAAGCTGCAATTTGGTCCAGTATTACACAGATTACTGCACCTATCTACATCCTCTACTACATTTCTCTACAAAGTCAAACAGCTTCAACCCTGTCACATTATTTTATTGTTGCAGCTTTTTCGAGACATATAGATACACAGATATACTGCAGTCTGTCACCTTGTTGAGAAACATAGCAGAAGTCTGCAAGTAAGGTAAAAACAATCTCCAACAGTCTTCCCCAACATCGGTGCAGTTGGGTAGAAATAGCTCAAATCTTTTGGACTGACATTTTTTCCATCGGTTGTCAGGAATAAGCCTTCAGTAGGGATCAGTGACATTAAGATGACAGGGCTTTATTTTCACAGATATGACTGCAAAAATCTGGACTGTTTGTGGTCTTAGATTGGGCTTTGTATAGATGCTTAGACTGGAATATCTGTGTGTGTGTGCGTGCGTGCGTGTGTGTGCGTGCGTGCGTGCATGCGTGTGGGAGGGGGTATTAGGTGGGTATTAGCAGGAAGGAAATAGAGAACCCTGAGATTTGGTTACGAGCAACTTGAGAGCATTGAGAGAGAGAGTGCAAGAGAGAAAGAAGATAGGAGGGTCAAAACAAAGAGTATGGAGCGGGAGAGCATGATGGTAGGCGGGGTGATTCTGATGCAAGGGGGTAAGAAAAAAAAGCTGGAGAAAAAGAAATATAACAAAAATGTGACAGAGCTGAAGCTGAAAAGAGGAAGGCAGAAAAATAAAAAAATAAAGAGATCGTGAGACAGGAGAGAGAGAAAGAAAGAAGTAAGTAATAACAGATACCGGAGTGTGTTGCCAAGAGCCAGATAAATGAGTCATAACTCAGCTTCATTAGCGAGTATGTCTCTTGACCTATCGACATCCACAATGCACCATGTAATCCCCGCACATCGATCTGCTGACCTCCTGAGCTGCAGGTTTGTTACCGCTCCTCATTGTTTTAGCATCTGAGCTATATATTCCTAAAGCTCTACCGTGCCACCTCTCAGCCACCGCCCCCCTCTTTGCCATTAATATTGAACTTCCACAAATGAGTACAAAGGTCAGGATTTGTTTATGCATCGGGCAGGACTATAGAGTGCATATATTCAGCAGAACAGCCAAATGTCGATCTGAAATGCTAAAAGTTTTAAATCAACTTGTACTGTGTCAAATTGGAAAATATGAATTTGACCCCCCTTCACAAAATATGGTTGTTATATCATGTTTTGATCAGTGGATACTGCAGCCACAATTGGCTTAAAATTAAGCTACACTGCTTCATAATGTATTAGGATCACCAGTTCAAGTGGTATGAAAATCACTGATTTAATGTCATTATTTAGTTTCTGTGTCCGCACCAAGCTGCAAATACAATACTGACTTATTATCACCTTATAAAGTTGTTATGGCGACCATGTTAGCAAACATTTGGCTATTCACACATCCAGCACACATGGAGCAACATTAGCATTCATTTCAAGTCCTGTCTCTGACCACCCCGATGAATTTAAATCTAACATTTACTCTACATTTAGCTTGGTTTCGGTCTTCACCAACTTCTGAGGGAAAAATATCTGGCTCTTTAGCCGCTAAACGCTGCACTATGCTAATTTGCTTGTTGCTAACTTTGTCTGCTGTTTGGTGCTGGGTAGGTATAGCACACAGTGGCTTTATCAGTGACAATAGCTGCCTTTTCTGGCTGCAAACAAGGTTCATGAGAGCAATGAGACTGAATCAAAACAGTAAAGTTTTGCAACGCCAAAACAAGGAACTGAAAGAGGCTAAAATGCTTCATAGAGCTGAGGGGAGCTGCAGAGTTGGGTGATAATTCTCTGTAGGTTTGTCACAATCGACCCCTTTCACATTTCCATCTAGTTTCTCTAGATGGCATTGCCCTGGCCTCCAGCGAAACCGTAAGGAATCTTGGAGTTATCTTTGATCAGGATATGTCCTTTAACTCCCAAATAAAACAAACTTCAAGAACTGCCTTTTTTCATTTACGTAACATTGCAAAAATCAGGCACATCCTATCTCAAAAAGATGCAGAAAAACTAGTCCATGCATTTGTTACGTCTAGGCTGGACTATTGCAACTCTCTATTATCAGGCTGCCCCAATAAATCCCTTAAGACTCTCCAGCTGATTCAGAATGCTGCGGCACGTTTACTGACAAGAACCAGAAAAAGAGAACATATTTCTCCAATATTAGCTTCTCTACACTGGCTCCCTGTAAAATCCAGAATAGAATTTAAAATCCTTCTCCTCACCTTCAAAGCCCTAAATGGTCAGGCACCATCATATCTTAAAGAGCTCATAGTACCCTATTACCCCACTAGAGCACTGCGCTCCCAGAATGCAGGGTTCCTTGTGGTTCCTAGAGTCTCTAAAAGTAGAATGGGAGCCAGAGCCTTCAGCTATCAAGCTCCTCTCCTGTGGAACCAGATCCCAGTTTGTGTACGGGAGGCGGACAACCTCCTCACATTTAAGAGTAGGCTTAAGACTTTCCTCTTTGATAAAGCTTATAGTAGGGCTGACTCAGGTGACCCCTGAGCCACCCCTTAGTTATGCTGCTATAGGCCTAGACTGCCGGGGGACTTCCTATGATGCACTGAGCTCCTCTCTCCTCCTCTTCCTCTCCATCTGTACGCCCTCATATCCCATCAATGCTTGTTATTAATTCAACTTCTTCCCGTAGTTGTGTGCTTTCTCTCCTCTCTCTCTCTCCCTCCTTCTGTTGCTTTCTGCAGGTGTTTCTGCCTCTGGAGCTGTGGAGGTCTGGGTCTGTGGTTGCTGCCGCCTGCTGCCCCCGTGCTCCTGCTCTGCACCCGCTGATGCTATTGCTATTAGTTGCTATTATAATGTTGCTCTTGTTGTTGTTGGTGTTAACATCAATGCCATTATATGCTGTATTGAGCTGCTTATGTTCTTTCTCCTCTCTCTCTCCCGCTCCCCCCCTTCCCCCTTCAACCCAACCGGTCGAGGCAGATGACCGCCCACCTTGAGCCTGGTTCTGCTCGAGGTTTCTACCTGTTAAAAGGGAGTTTTTCCTTGCCACTGTCGCATAGTGCTTGCTCATGGTGGGAACTGTTGGGTCTCTCTGCTCTATTCGAAAAAGTGCCCTGAGATAACTTTGTTATGATATGGCGCTATATAAATAAAACTGAATTGAATTACACAGTCATTTGATCCATTGTTAATATAAAAAACATTGATTAGTGCAGCTTTAATTTACATAGGTTTACGTCCACCTATAAAAGTTAACACTTTTTTAAAAATTAATAATGATTAAGTTTGATCAGACATCATGCCAAAAATGTTCTTAATTCCTACCATTCTTTAGAATACAAGTACCATAACTTTTCATTTGGTAAATAAATAGTTTAATATGGAAATACAGTACATTGATATTTCAAATTGCTGGATATTCCATTTTAGAAGACACTCCTCAATTACATTTGAGGAGTCACTGTCAAATTGTCAGGACTCTATCTGTCATGAGTTAAAATAAAAAAAGAGCTGGAAATTAACTGTCACCTCTTATTGACAACACAGTCTTGGTGTGTTATGACAAGAGAGAGTGTTGAAAGTAATGAAATGTTGGGTGCACAGTGACTTCCAGTGGGGGATCTTCATGAAGCAAAACAGCCAGTAATATAAAGCATTTTCATGGTTGTTTTCCAGTTACAAGACTGTTGTTGTTGTTTATGACAAAACAGATGTATTATTTAAAGTCAAACTATGTAACTCTCAGCTGCTACTGTGGCCACAAGCAGCAATTACAGGATGATGACACATTGTATTTCCCTACAGGTGCCTTAATTTCTCTTCAGTCAGTTGCTTTAAAGTCCATTTAGTCAAAAATACAATTTAATTTTAGTTAGACTTTTAAAAAAACATCATTTGGTTAGCTAACTGAGAGCGAGTGGAATGGGACCATAAACAGAAAATAAAATCAAAAAAGCAATATAGCTGAAATTAACAAGGTGTGTTTTATTGCTAATTAATTCAACTTTTCATTTGTAAGAAAAAGAATGATGTTTCTTCTTTCAAAAGTTTATGTTTATTTAATCTAAGTTCATGAGTCTAATTTGTTATGGCTTCGCTTAAAATGTCCTACAAACATCAGACAAAATTGGAAACCACTACACTAATTATGAATAGTCTGATTTCAAGTGAGTGACAGTTTTTTACTGCTAAAACGGAGGCAAACATCCTTTTGAAAAGCTGAGTAAACTTTGTCTGTAGAGAAAACATATCACAGCTGTCCTCACAGACATCCCCGGAGCTTTCTTATTTACGCTGCAGTTTGTTGCCGGCAAGGAACATACAGATTCAATCCGGCTGTATTGTACTTGTCTCCAACTGAGTGGGTGAATCGTCCTGCTTCTGAATCAATGACCAATTCAATTTCATGCACCATGCTGACATTTAACCAACAGAGCCAGAAAGGTTAATGGAATTCTATATGTACGCACAGACAGCCTGTACAGTGGCTGATTGTATCACAAGGCTACTTAGCAGAAAAGCCAAACTAAAGGGAGAAAATCCTCCTCCAGCTAAGCCCTATATCAGCACATTCTCACACAAGGCCCACTGGATGGGAGTGCATTAGATTAGCGTCTTTGTCTGTCTGTCTGTCTGTCTACCACCTACCTTTCACCTACTACTGTGTCTGGTTTTCAAATCTCTGTCTCCCTGACTGTCATTTTTCTTCTGACTTGCTGCCTCTTTGTCGGTCTTGGTTCATCTTTCTCTCACTTTTCTTCATCTTCTGTCTCTTTGTTTTCTGCCTATCTGTCTTCCTCTCCGCCTTTCTGTTTGTGTGCCTGCTTGCGTATCTGCCTGTCCTTGTATTCAGTCTGTCTTTGTGCCACCTCCCTGCCTTTCCTATCTGTCATGTCTGTGCAGCAGCACAAGAAGACATAACACCCACCCTATATCATGATCTAATCATTCAACCAACCTCCTCCTCCTTCATCTTTTTCCTCTCCACTCCAGCTTTATTTCTCTGCTAAAATATGGATTTTCAATAAAGCAATAGACTCATGAGAATGTCTCTGATCTCCTGGTTACACCTGATGTAATTTTAGCTCCATGTCATGAGAATGGCTGGAATCAGCATAGCAAGATGGAGGCGGTGTTTGCTGCCAACTTTGTCGAGCCCCAGTAGACCTTGTGATGAGAGCAGGGTAGACACTGGGTCCTGGCTACTGTAATGCAGCCGGACAGCTTATACAAAAACACAATTACCCCAACACAAGGGAGGGGTGCACACCCTGTTGCTCTGGCTGGTTGGAGAATGGACTGGACACAGCCAATAGAGTGTGAATAGGGGGATACACACATTAATGGAGTTACAGTTGCCATTTAGCAATACTTCAACTTATGTACAAGCTAAAGATGGATTATGGGTAATACAGTGTGCTTGTAAGGTCACACATCATGCAACACAGGACAACAAATCAGGTCACACACAACAGGAAATACACAACATGCAACAAGGATCATGAACTTGCAATTTGATTTGCAAGATGCTAGAGATTTGTTGCTTGAAAAAAACAAGAGGGCTGAATACTAAGTGTTTCTATAACTTACAACACTGTTTGTACTGTGTGTGGCCAGCAATCTTATAATATACCATTCCTCAGTGGTGGAAACTAAGTACATTTAGTCAAGTACTGTACTTAAGTACAGTTTTGATGTTCTTTACTTGACTATTTCCATTTTAAGCTACGTCAGCTACATTTTAGTGGGAAATATTTTACTTTCACTCCACTACATTTATCTGACAGCTTTAGTTACTAGTTACTTTTCAGATTAAGATTTTACACAGAAAACCTACAATGGGTTTCTTAAATGATATATTGTTCAAGGTTAAACTACCAAATAGTAATGTATATAAAGTATGGCAGTTAAAATTAGCTCCACTTTGACCAGCTTCAACATTAAAATGCTGCCTACATGTAATACGTTATATAATAATAATAATAATACAATATAGTATATGATACAGTAGCATTACAATGACAGGGGCCATTCTTCTGCCTAATGAGTACTTTAAGTACTTTAAGTAGTTTTGTTGCTAATACTATTGTACTTTTACTTAACCAAAACTTAACAAAGTATTTTTTTATTTTGACTGTGTGATATCACTACTAACCTAAGTAAAAGATCTAAATACTTCTTCCACCACTGTCATTCGCATTGGTTATGGTTGTTGTTGACAGTAGCTTTAGAAAGTCTAATGTGGGAACATTAATGGACGAAAGGAAGTGGATTCAGTTATGTTGAAACTCAGCTAATGTTATTTTTTGTCTTTAAACTCAGTGTGGGACTTCTGTAGTTTATAGTTTTAAGCTCAATAGTCAACATACTTTAGCAGAAACTGCTGAAACTGAAAGTTATACCCTTAGTCTTCCCACATGTTTGCACCTGCATTGAAGCCATTCATATGACACTGCTTGTTACAGGTCAGTTGTTGTCAGTGTTACCAGATACTGCAGTGAAGACTGAAGACACTTCTGTTAAACCATAGAATTAAACAGAATTGCATTACATAATTACCAAATACAGTTTCAGATTCACCTCTCTCCTTCTCTGCGGAGCCTACGCTCGCTATCTATGGCTTGCTTGCCCACACATATGACCTTTCTGTTTTTCTCTCTCTCTTTCTCTGTCTCTATCTGTCTCTCTTTAAAGATATGGTTAAATTATGTTCAAATGGTAATGTCATTAAATTAAGTTTTTTGAGACTCTTTTCACCTAGGTTGACCCTTTCACATTGACTGCCAACACAATATTAATCCATGTGAGTGTATCTATCTGAATGGGGTGTCAGTGATCACTGACCAGGTGCTTTCCTTTTTCCTTTAACCACACTGGGGACTGTGGGAAGGCATTCAAAGAAGAGGTATGGAGGCCTATCAGCGCCTAATAGTTGTAAAGTCCCGCTGAATGAACTGTTTTGAATAGGCTGCAGATCAATGAGCACTCTCTGCTTCACAAGTTTATTTTATAGCTTCATTAAGGGCAGTGGCCTGTGTGTGATTAGTGTAACAAACGTTTGTGAGGAATCAGCTTGACAGTGGCATGTACAGGGCATACTGAACAACTGTTCTCAGCCACACATTTAGAGAACAACTTTGCATAACTACTGCAAAATCAATTGTGAAAACCTGTAAAACATTCATGCAAACACTTACATCATAAGTTACACTCATGCCCTTTGTTTCAAACGGGATGGGTTTCCACTGGCTACCTTTCAGTTTGGCCAGCGAAATGTGCTGCCACTTTTTAGCCAGACTAGAGACATGGTTCTATGGATGGCAATGTTGGTTGGTTGGTCAGTCAGTCAGTCCACCACTTTGGTCCAGACTGAAATATCTCAACAACGATTGGATGGCTTGCCATGAAATTTGGAACAGATTTTCATGTCCCTCTCAGAATCAAGTCTAATTCTAAATTCTAATTTTGGTAATCCCCTGACTTTACCTGTAGGGCCATCATCAGGTAAAACTTTTAATTTGCCCAATACTTTGGTTTATGACCAAAAACCTGCAAAACTATTGACACTCATCAGCCTGCTTCCTCTGCCTGCTACTGTTGCAGCGCTGCTCTCCTCTACAACAACTGGCCTCTACAGTGCGAACATTCTGCTGCATAACCAAGTGAAAATGGGAGTGTGCGAATATGAAAATTTGTGTGATTGACTCTGTTCTGCAAAATACACAGGTTTGCTAAGCTCTGACGCTAATTATCATCAGCTGATAGCACTGTACTAAAGATTCCAGTAGGCTAGCAGCTTTTAATTTTAAGCAATGACTGTTGCTTTCTCAGGATAAAGTGACATAACAGCTGTTGCTAATGAATGTTAATTCCGTGAGTAACTTGATAGCAGGCCAAAATTACATTTGGCTGTTGTCAAGTTCGTGTGCTCTGTGTCTGTACTCATCGAAGAGTTTGTGAGGGAAGAACCTCCACTCTTTAACACCACTGTACAATCACCAGTGGACTGAGTGTTTTTGTAGTTCCAACAACTACAACAGAGTGATATGTCTTCTTTAGTGGATCGCCTCATATCAGTTTCAGGATGCGGCATTCTCCCAATATTTTTGAACCAGGACCTACTGTATTTGGATCAAGTAGCTCGTAAAAACTAAAGGTGTGTCAGATTTTGTAGGCTACAGCTGTAATTTCAATGCGTCAGACACATATTTAATCAGCATTTAAGTAAATATAAGTATGGGATCAGACTCAATATCGGAGACACCCTATTTTAAAGGATTCGAATCGGGACCAAAACAACTTGACCGGGACATCCCTAGTGCTGATTAGAAAATGTTACCATGTTAACACACTAAACTGAGATGTTGAGCATGGTAAATATAATACCTCCTAAACATCAGCATGCTAGCATTTTTATTCTGAGCATTTTAGCATGCTGATGTTATCATTTAGCTAGCTGTTAAGCAATGCTGTGCCTTTTACCTTGTTAAAGACTAATCTGGGAATAAATGTCTGACATTAGGTTTGCTGAAGGTGACCACAGGATAGTAGGCACCCATCCAAACTCAGTACTTTGTAAATTAAAGCAGATAAGCGTGGTATTTTGGATGGGAAGTCATTAGTAGATCAGTCAGGCGATGAGGGGTTTTACTATTACTATATATTTACACATCTCAAACACACATTGTCACTATACTGCATTATGCCACTAAATGTATTCTTCTTCTTTCTGCTCATCACCTTTTCTACAGAACAGAAAACATAACACTGTACCTGTTTAGTCTAAATATATGACATGGTTACTACTATGAGATAAGAGCTACTATGCTGAGTCTTATCTCAGACAGCAGCTTGTGGTCTTCCTCTGTATTAAATGCCACCATGAGTTATACTCCTTTCCCTCTGCATTGTCCAGCAATTTGCCTTCCTGTTTCAGCAAACCATATTCTTTTTGTCTCCTCTGAAGCAAAATAAAAAAACTAAGAAATCAGCTGTGAATAATGTATTCGCATAAATTGAATCAGCAGTTACTGTTTTTATCTATAATATTATAAACATCCACTTAAATTTTACATGCCTCTGATATTTTCTATGATATTGATTCAGCCCTGTGGCACTGTAAACTGGTGACCTCCCTAGGGTGTACCCTGCCTCTTGCTCAGTGCATGCTGAGATAGCCTCCAACCTCCTTGAATGGGTTGATGGTATTGACCTTTTATCAGTTTTAAAATAGCAAATACTTGAAATCTGGGCTGCAGAAATACACAACACTTCTGAAAACAGACTTCTCTGAATGCATTTTGTGTCAAAGCAATATATTCCATTCATTAAAATATCATTCAATGTTTGGTCCTTATAGAAGAGCTGTTGAGGTAAGTGTGTGAAGGACGCTATTGCAAAACACCAAATAACACACACAGCATGTACAACCAATAAAGTTTCTGAGACATGGTGTACAAGGACAAGTAGACCTCTCATACACTCCCTCTCACTGACTCAACCTAGAGGAAACTACAAAGCAGCTGAAACAAAAACCTGGTTGTTCAAGAAGAAAGGATGAAGAGAGGGTGTAGCTAGGCAAGAACACAGAGATGGGGGAGGATGGGGATTGGAGGGCCTTTCTCTTTTAGGGGAGCTTTTCTGTTTATACTGTATTCCATCTGTCTCGTGTTACAGCTTGGTGCCTGTGTCGGCCGAGAGAGGCTTAACTAAAAAAAGTCAAATAGAGAGAGAGGGAGAGGGAGAGGCCCAGCAGGGAATACCAGGTCACAAAAGATTTACTTCACCCCTGTCCAGAAACCAGTTTTTCAAGCAAGAACAATACATCCAGTAGAAAAAAGAAATGGAGCGAGATAGGCAGGGCCGGGGGGGGGGGGGAGGATTGATGACACAGTAAGGAGAAATATAGAGAGGAGGGAAAAAAAGGTAAGGAGTCCCAGAGTTCAGTCTCGGGGGGTGATCTCGCGGCTGGCGTTGGCTTCAAAGCGTTTCGAAATTGAAAAAGCGAATTGAGAGCAGGATGGGATGAGATGGAGAGGCGAGAGGGAGCGGACGAGGGAAGCCAAGAAGAGAGAGGGAAGAAAGAGAGAGACAAAGAAGGGGGGAGAAAGGTGAGGTTCCCCAAGGATGAGTTCTGCATTTGAATTTGAAATTGGAAACAGAGTGGCAGGTCACTGCTCAGCATTGCAGTTAATGCTACTATCTCTCTATGAGAATGCCCCCCCCCCCCGTGTTCTGAGCAGTGCAGATGGTGCAGTGTTCGCCCGCAGATATTAAGAAACCCAGGAGACCAAGCGCGTGAGAATGTAGTCGATTCTCCACTACCTTTACAGCCATTCAGCAACGCACTCATATTCACCATAGAGCCATGCATACAGACTGCAAGTATCACTGAGACTGCTTGGGGGATGAATCCCATGATCATCATGATTTTACACACATAATAAACATACGCTGGTGTGCAAGTATTTGAACACAAATGCACGTACACAAGAGTACTCCCACGTTCTCTTACACACAAGCACGCACAAAAAGCACTGGAGTCTCGTGCCTCTGCTGGTAACATGCAATTATGTGGCTATGATGTCATTGATTTTCTGCATTGGTTGGACGCTGCACGATGCCGAGCGATTAGAGAGCGCTGGAAAGTGCCTCGCTGTGTGGAATACTAATATGCTCATTTGTGAGCAGTGGCTAAAAGGGAAATGTTTTTCCATGCAACCCCCCTGCTAATGTTTACCTCTACAGAGTTGAGACTGAAGGGAAGACCGACCTACTGAATGAGTGGCAGGCTGACTCAGCCCTGACGGACATGTCGGATCCTGGCTGCCTGACAGGCCGATAGACCGGCCCCGGGGCCCCGGGTGGACAGAAAGGAAGAGGAGGAAAAGAAAATAAACAAGAAAGGGAAGAAAAGGAATGATAAGCCTGTCTGCGGTGAAAGGCAGTGATGGGTTTCGTTCCAAATAAGATGTCCACCATTTGGAAAAAAAAGTGACAGCTACTCTCACAAAATGATTGATAGTGCAAAAGGAAAGCAAATAATTGGATTTTCTGAAGGGTAGCAGGTAAATAAAAGTCCGAGAGTGTAACACTTTGCTTAAGTGCATTATCAGTGCATCATGATCACAGTCTGTCATAAATGTAAGCACTGGAGTATTTTATAAGGCAACGATAGGGTAAATTACATAATATTACAATAAAAGTAATTTCATAAAGCTTGTTTATACTGCCAGAAATCCATATATGTTGTTTAAACAACTGGAACACAACTATCAAGCAGGCACTGTAATTCTTTGGCCTGCAAAGCAAACAAAGTGAGGGATCATTGAAACATTTTGGAGACTGTTCTGACCCCAGTCAGTGTCTGCTGTAAATTAATGACACCTTCAGGCAGGTTGAGGTACTGCACCTTGAAAATTCTTCCCAAGTTGCTGTATCTGCCATTTTGTTTTTCAGTGCACACATCACATCCATACAGCTTACATACAGTCACAGTGCAGGCGCACCGAGTTATTTAGTTTGATTCTTGGTGTAGATCTGTCTGTCAGTATTGCCACTTGGCCATGATCGGGGCACGCAGCATGCCCCCTGTCTCACCTGGCGTACCTCTTCCGCACTTGGATACTGATCTGAAAGAACACACTGTCATGTATTAGAGCTGGGTGTGTTAGAGGCTGTGACAATCATGGCCAATCACATTCAGTACTTGCAACCCTTTTAAACACAGAGCTCTCCCCGTCATGACACACTGACAGATTGGAAATCCTATGGAGAGTTTTCCTCGAGGAAACTCATTGTTGTCAGGGACTATTCCAGTTTCAAATATGAACACAGCAGCTCAAATATACAACAGCAGATTATGGCACTTTTTAGTTGAATTCACTTTTGTAGACGTATTGAAGATCAAATGGTCACCATGTTTACAGTGCATGATTTTATTTGTCATCACAATGATCCAATGCAGTTAACAATCACCACAGTGCCTTAAGTAAAATGAAAGTAAAATTCATTGTGTTCTAGTTTATTGTATTGTAGCCTGGCGAAATTAAACCGGCACAGGACACAGAAATATCTTTTTGGGGGTCTTTATTCTGATCAAGAAAACTGGTGTTCAGTTGAGATAAATAACAAAAGCTTTAAAACAAAACATGCAGAATGTTCTCTGCTGTAAATGCGGTTCTCATAGAAGAAAAACAAAATCAGATTTAGCTGAGGACTCTCCTCTATACACTGTAACACTCAGCCCTATTCAGTCTGCTTAAGGTACAACTCCTAGGATCTTCACTGCATTCTGTACGGTGATAGTGTCAATAGCTCTGAACTACTGGCGCTCAACACACACTAACAAGAAACTGCAAAAAGTCTGCTAACACAAATAATGCAACAAACAAATATGCTTACGAGTGTGTAACTTAATATTTTTTTTAAAACTACAAAAATACTATTACAACAGAGTGCAAAAATAACTATAATGGCTCATCCCTACAACCCAAAGAACCAACAGATTAATAATATTACATTCACAGGTCTGGTATTTTTACAATGTATATGTAGACCTTGAGTACTAACTTGTGCATCTTTTCCAGAGCGTGATCACGGTGATGGCGGGGCACAATTACATTGGGTTTCTCCCAAGGCTATGCTCTAGACACTGTTTGCATATCTGTTACCATCCAACAAAAACAGACATATTAATGTACCACACTTCATCATCTGTAGTTAGCCCTTACTTTAAACGTCTATCACTTGATATTTCATGCTAACAGTCACATTTTACAAGATATCTACCTTTACCTACTCATGAGGGAGTTTTTAGTGGAGAGAGAAGTTTTAAGTGACCCACAATTTTTCGTGGAATTGTGTGGAACTGTTTTTAATGTGTCTCTCACATGCCTGTTGATTTGCTGCAGAAACTGTGTAGAATAATTGACGATAACAGACAAATTTTATGTACACATGAGCACGGAGGTTTCTGTGGTTATTTGGCAGCAGTTTGGTGCTTGTTGCACAAAATTTAACCAGTGGATCTGCCATGTGTAATTGTGGCTTGACAGTGCACAACATCACTCTAGTTAGAAACTGTAGAAGAACAGAAACCTGCTGAAGAGAGATCAGGACTGAATTGAAAAAGTATGGAATATTATATCATTCTAAAAGGTGTACAGGGGTTTGTATCTGTAACCGTAGTTTTGCAAACTTGTACATTTATGTTTGTATTAAGCGTTATGCTAAGTAGCTGTATGTATATGTATGTCATTTTTAGAAACACGTGTCACTTGACACAGAATGTGTACTTGAAATATTATATAGTATGTTATTTAGCAAGGACCACACCAGCAACAAGACACGTTTAAACGATTTATTAGAAACTAATTGATGTGAGAAGCTGGGACTGCTTGTGTCCTTTCGTTGCTGCCTGCAGTGTGGGGAAGCTTCGTTGGGGAATCCGTCGTAGCACCCGGGTACGACGGACCCCCTTCAGGACCCTAAGGAGAGGAGGAAGGCTGTTCCTGAAATTCTGCTGGATAGCTTCAATTAAAACTCAGTAATGCAACAACACATTTGTTGACATTTTGTTTAATGGTTTGCCAATACATTTTGTGATAAAAGAAAATGATGCCAATAAAGTAAACAAGTAATGAAAAAATTACAGGATGGGAAATGTAACTGCACTAAATGTGCTTTTTGCACAGGGAGAAATAGGGTACACTGAAGTGATTGAGGAGGAAAATGATAAGTGTACACAGAAACATGAGAGAAAGATACAAAGATAAAGAGAGATGTGGAGAGAGGCTGGGGAGAGAATATGACAAGGTAAAAAGAGAGAGACATAAATTATAGTACAGTTGGAGATCAGCATGTGGACTGCGCTTGAACATGAGCGAGAGGAAACGGGAAAGAGAGGCAGAGCAGACCGGAGCGGGGTGATAAATGATTCGAGCGCTGCACGGGACGCTCTTGCCTCTTCATCTTACGCAGCTGACCTTGGGCTTATGAGCTGTAATAAAACGTGGCCAAGCACTCCTGAAATTGGTCCACTCACCGTGATGCTCGGCAGCCTTCTGGTGCATTAGCATACGGCTTTTATAGAGTACAGTACATCCAACACATACAAATACCGCGCCTCGGAGACTGTGGGGGAGATGATGAGGGTGATGATGAGGATGATGAAGACAAGGAATGCAGCCAGGGGTCGATGGCGGTGATGGGAGATGAGGAGACGAGGAGGACGAAGAGAAAATGTAAGAGGAATGGTTAAGTAGGAATGAGAGCACAGTAGTGATTTCTGTGATGGCAGGAGTAGAGGTGATGATAGAGGAGGATGAAGTACTGTAATGGAGGAAGAGGAGATGACAAGGTGAGGGAATAACATGAGACCAGGGCATGGTAGATTGATGATGACAAAAAGAAGAGAGACGGCGAGGAAATGTAAAGGAATGGTTGATTAGAAAATGATAAATGGTGGTGATGAAGATGGAGGAGGAAGAAAAACGTAAAGCTGGGTAGAATAACAGCAGCAATTTTCATGGTAGCAGTAACAATATGGCCTGAGACATTTCCAGAGTTGTCTTAATGCTCATAAAGTTAACTGTGCTTTGCTGCTGTCGCATCAGTCAAGATGAGATTAGAAATGTCACTTCTCAGCACAACATGTTCTGTTCCTGCAGTGGAGGCAGCTGTGAGTGGGAAGATGAGGATGAAGAAGACCAGGAGAAAGATTATTCCATCACTTTTTTAACACCTTCAAATTTCTCTTCAGTGGCCTCTTAGCACAGAGCCAGTATCCCTCTCTCTATCATAATTACCTTCTTTTCTTCGCGGGGACAAAAAAACACCTTCAACTTATTTTGGGGGGCTAATAACAGCGGAACAAACAGCACGTCTCTCTCAGGGCCTGGCTGGTATTATCTTCAGCCATTATTATATTTCTGCGAGGTCTTAGTGCTCCTCTCTAGAGGCTCCTGGGTGTGTGGATGGAGAATGGAGCTGTGGAGCACCAATCCTGGCCCAATACAGATTAACTAGTCTGTTTGCTTGTTTGGACAAGTAATCAATTAATTACGGTGTGGGCCTGATTAAGTGAAAGATGTAGGAATGAGAAAAAGAAGTGATGAGGAATCACCAAGCACTGAGCCTTTAAATAATACAGTTATTCAGTGACACTGAATTGGAAAGAAGTCTCACTTTAATGCAGTTTTAAAATCTAATTTTTTAGCCATGCTAGCGGTGTGGCTCTAGGGATGGCAATGTCTGTCTGTTGGTCGGTCCACCACTTTGGTCCAGACTGAAATATCTCAAAAACCATTGGATGGATTGCCATGAAGTTTTGTACAGACATTGATGTTTCCCGAAGGATGAACCCTAATTACTTTGGTGATTCCCTGACCTTTCCTCTAGCGGCACCAGAGGATGAAAGTTTTCACTGTTATGCTCCACCCTTAGGGGCGAAATAGACACTCTACTACTGACCCAAATCAACCACAGAGAAACACCTTTAACACAACCAAATCCATGGGATTTATTAACATAAAAACATACAAAGAACCAAGACACTAAATCAAAGCTACCAAACAGCACACAATCAAAACACAAGACCAGCAGTCCCTACGCCAGAAGTCTCTCTTCTGATGCCCATTAGCCTCAGCTATACTTTTGTACTGTGTTTTGTGTTAATTAGCTAATGTCATTGTAAAGCAGTAGCCTGAATAAACCACCAAGCCTAAATATTCTGTTGTGCTGTCTATTCCCCAGACTATGGAAGCCCGGAGGGTCAAAACACAATGACATTTAACAAAACACAACATTTCAGAAAACACGACATTCCATGAAAGAGTTACATTAGCATGCTAACACATGATAAACTAAGATGGTGAACAAGGTAAATATTATACCTATATCAGCATGTTAGCATAGTCACTGTGAGCACGATAGCATGCCATCGTTAGCATTTAGATGAAAGCACTGCTGTAACTAAGTACAGCCTCACAGAACTGCTAGCATCGCTGTCTACAGACTCTTATGCTGTTCCGTTAGTACACTCACATGCAGTATACTGTGTACACTATGTACTGACTTGTGTAGCGTGTTAATTTTGACAGAGTAGTGTCATCTCAAATCGAATACTGCTGTTGTGCGCTTACCAGAAATAACGATCGCAACCTTTGACCGCGTCTTCTTCTTCATTTTAATGACGGATTGCAACCGGGCGGAGCATTGTCGCCAACATTTTACCGCGATTGCCGCACGGCGAAATATCTGCCAGCATGTTTGCTCACTTGACTTCAATTCAATTATATTAAAAATGAATGAAAAATGAACGTGCTTTTACTTTTAGCCATAACAATCGCAACCGCGGCTGCCATTTTCATACGTTGGTGGTCCTCCCCTTCCGCTACGTGACCAAGATGGCGACCGTTGAGGGTGAGAAGTGTGCAGCGCTCCACACTCAACTTTCTGGCCGTTTTGTGTACACCATCCGGGTACTTACAGTACACTGCATTTTGCCATACTTACCAGTGTGAACGCACTTATGCACTCAAAATACTAAGTTTGAGTACGCAAGTATGCAATTTGGGACACAGCACTAGTCTTTTTAAAAAACTGGTAAAAAAGATAATTTAAGTATTCCCATTGTCTCTAATGTTGACAGTGTTGGGCTCATCTGAACCTCAGTGAATTGTTCCGCTGGAAGCGCAACCTGAAGAAGACGATGTCTGTTGGTCAGAGACTCCGGTCAAAAGCAAAATGTCCCAGTGATTGCTGCCATGATCCTTTGGTCTCTGTATCAGTTATCAAGAGCCACAATTTGCAGTTGCTTCTGGACATTTGTGGTTCCAAGAGTGAATCCTAATGCGATTACATTTTCCAAGCACATTCATGTTCCCCAAAGGATGAACCCTTTCCATCTAGGACACTCAGCGAGCTTTCCTCTTTGGTCACCCTCAGACCAGCATGTCAGATTTTCACATGTGATATCTCATTGTCAAACAGGCAGTTTGCTATGAACCAGACACTTTTATACCATGCATGAGGAATTCAATTTCTTGATACCACTCTTGGAGTCTTTTAAACATAGACCTAATGGTTCCAATTATGATCATTCGAAGAGCAGTTTTTGAATGTGTGCAACAATTTTCTTCTTAGTTTTACAGCCTTTTTTGTACTGTCTATGGCAAAATGATGTTGTAGCTCCAACAGTTCCATCTGTGGCCACTTTGGCAAAATCACTGCAAAAGTGCAGCGTTGTCCATGGGGTTTTTTCACATGCTCCAAAGTAAATAAACACTTTTGATTTTTATTTACCCTCTTGGCATTTTCTGTAGCACGACCGTCATCACAAACTTGGTATTTTTTAACTCTTAAAATTAGAACAATCCAGCGGTTTTTATGTTGTGAGGTGTAATGCAAATTGCAGCCTCAAGGTGCCCACTAGTGGGGCTTTAGACTTTTAGTTTTGTTCAAACAAGCTTTTATGATCTTACCAAAATATCTTCTCGCTGGAAGTAATGCAAAGATTCAGCAGTAAACCGGAGGATTGAAGAATCCTTTGACCAAGGAGCAGTTAGTTAGATTCATGGTGATCTGGGATTTTGGCCATTAAACAACCATTAGCTATACAGCACATATGTGTTGACTGAGTTAAAGTTGAGTTAAAATTGAACCTCAAGACAAATATAAACTGTTATGCAGGCTGTAACTTTAGGAGGATTTTTCAGCACTAGCAGAGATTTCCAGTATAGTTACTGCCTTCGAGGTCTTGTATAATTCATCAATACTGTACTGGTTGTGTATGGGAAGTACTGAAGTGATTCCACAATGCATAAATGTGCTCATATTGTTATCATTCTTATCATTAATATGCATTTTGCAGGGTTTTTGTTGGGATTTAATGTCCCAAAGGCTGCCTAAATGTTGTTTCAGAAGCAAAATCAAGTTTCAAGAGGAAACAAGACTTGTACTTTTTTGCTCTGTAAATGATCAGAAATTCAGGCATCAGCAGTGTCAATCCAAAAACATTGCCAAGTGACTTTCAAAACTTGATATATATGATTAAAAAGTTCTAGTGTATAGACTCCTGTAGCCTGTATTTCCTCCACTGTATGGCTGACAGACTGAAGCAGTGTGTGTTGGTGTGAGAGAAGTTGTGTGAATGGGAGAGTGGACATGAAAAAGACAATGTGTTGGAAAGCAAAGTAAAAGACCCTATCCTAAAGAGACATCAAAAAGGCTGCAAAAACAGCTAAACAGAGCAATATAAAAGGCTCTTAAAAAAAAAAAATAAATAAAAAAAAAAATATATATATACACACAGTATATATATATAAAGATGGGAAAATAACTTAAATGACAGGAAGGAAGACACGTCATCAGTCATAAAAAGTACTGATAAAGTAAAAAAAAAAAAGTAATATTAATCAATGAGAACAGATGTTTTAAGACCCTTTTATAACTCAACAGTATGGGCTGAGCTGAAAGATAACTGGAGCTTTTGGTTTGAAATGATGGATGGTTGGGGGATCTAAGCTACACAGTCATAGAGTAGAGGAGTCACAGATAGAAGAAAGTGCCATGTCATATTAAGAACTTGCAGATGATTAAAGGAGTCTTAAAATGTATTCTGAATTTAAAGGACAACCAATGCAGAGAAGCTAAAACAGGGGTTATATGTCATCTCTGATTAGGTTCAGGAATGCTGCTGCTGAACTCAAGACCAACTGGAGAGTCAGGAGACATTAAAGCACCAATGTGTTTATTGCTGCCTACGTTTTCCATGTAGAATGAAACACTTGACATATTTCTTAACGAGAAAACAGGACTTAGACCCACGTGGTAAGCAGGGGACAAAGATCAATAAATTAGATCTAGGCACTTTTATTGTCTGCAGAGTTTTAAGGTGGTTGAAAATCTGTATAAAAATGCAATAAAAAATAAAACATAGCAAAATAGAATAAAATAATTAAGTAGGCACAAACACCAGCAGGCGTAGTCAGCAACACATGTAGGTACAGTGAGTCAAGAATTCAAAATCAATCAAGAGTTCAAGACAGGGATAGAAAAAAACACCTTCTAAACAAGTTCTTGGTGGGTCGGAGCCACCTGCCTGAAGGAAGCATTCAAATTCAGAGTGAAGTGGGTGTGAAGTGTCAGATACTGTTTGACGAGCCTTCTGTCTGGCCTGATCTGCATATATATTTGACATTTGTTTCAGTGGCCTTCCAATAAGTATGCTGCTTGTATTCACTTTTCCTGCCAATTAATTTCTGTTCTTGGTTCCCAGGTTCTGAGTTCCCACATAACAAACTGACAAGGTAAAAAACTGTTTCAGCTATGACTTATATAAAATATCCTCTGATGTTGTAAAACTGTAAAGCCTACAGTCCAGCTCGTTAATTCTACACTGAGTTGAGAGATGAAAATATTACTCCCTTGATCACTGGTACAGAATCACTCGAGTACTGTGGACATGTGTAGCTAACTTTAAGCAGTACAAGTGGTGACTGACACATTTTCCCCTCAATGGTGGTTTGCGGTAGCTGTAAAAGCCCTGATGTGTAGCTCCATGCTACACACTGTACTCGACAATTCCTGCACATACAGATCTGCTACCAGTATGCTGAGGAATATCGAAGCTTCTAGTTGGAATCTTGTCAGATTCGTTGATATAAAAGTGTCAGACAATCGACAGCAAATTCACTTCAGTCAAAAATCTAGAGTTAGGCCAGTTTAGAGTTAAGTGTTGAAGTTCTGGTGTTGGTTCTGATACAATGAACTCTGTGAGAAAACATAATGTTGTTGCCATTAACATCAGAGAGTTTACGGTATTCATCGCGTATAATCAAATAGTCCTCCAACCTAAACGACAGAATAGGTAGTTTGTCGATGACTGCCAAAATGACATGGTAATGGTAACAACAACAACACGTGGTTAACGTTGTGAAACGGTTGCAGTTTGGTTAGGTTTGGGCACCAAAACTACTTGGTGAGGTTTAGGAAGAGATCATGGTTTGGGTTAAAATAAGTATGTTAGTTTCGTAACTTAACTTACGTGCTTACGATGGAAACAGGTTTATCTTTATAGCACAAAATGGGGCCTAGTTTTTTGTCTGTTGTTTATGGCAGTTCATAAATGGATGTTTTGTTTCTGGATTCCTCACTGTTCAGTCAGGAAGGATATACAGTAAGCAGAGCTGAAAGTGGCAGTCATGGCCAATGTTAAATTCAAGATTTGATCCACAGCTATGCTGCAAGTAAGGTGAATTGTTAATTATGTATTTTGTCTATCAAGTCAGGCACATCTCATCATCATCATCATCACCTCCATCCACAACACTATCCTCACCCACTGGGAGTTTCCTTTCTGTGTCCATTAGTAACAGTGACAGTGAAGCGTCTAGACACAACCCAAGGGAATTAGAAGTGATGAAGAGGCACTGCAGAGTTCCTCAGCCAGAGATGTAAGTTTATCATCAGGTGTCTACATGTAGATAGTTTAGATCATATATAAATATGGAATATGGCAATGGCGGCGCATAGATGCAGCGGCTCACGGCTCTCCTTAAATATGCTATTTTTATTGTTTTTATTGCTGTTATCGCATGTCAATCTAGTGGTATCCAAAAGCTACAGTCGTATGGATTTATTTGACATCGGATTTCAACAGAAGATGTCCGTCTCCAGCGACTTTCATCGCACTTTCAACATTCCGGACGAGATAGCGCGATCAGCAGGATCTCCGTGGATTGTTATCGGGTCTGGCAGGCGACGCAGACGGCGGCGCGAGAGGAAACAAAAGCGAGGCTGTAGGGCCGGGCTATTGACTAGGCTAGGGAAGCAGCCACTCAAACCTCCACTGCCGAGCCTCTACCTCACAAATGCCAGATCAATAGTACATAAAATGGACGATCTGGAATTACAACTGGCTGGAAATCGCTATGTTCGTGAATGCTGTGTGCTCATCATTACAGAGACCTGGCTTACAGAAAAGATCCCTGATGCTACGGTGCAGCTAGCAGGCCGTATGCTACATCGCTGGGATAGAAACAGGGACTCCGGTAAAACCAGAGGAGGGGGGCTTAGCATCTACGTGCATGATGGCTGGTGCAACAACAGCACGATTTTAGACAGTCACTGCTCCCCTGACCTGGAGTTTATGTCGGTGAGATGCAGACCCTTTTTCCTACCGAGAGAGCTAACTGTTGTCATCATTACTGCTGTCTATATTCCACCGGATGCCAATGTAAACACGGCACTCTCCTTACTGTTAAATGCCATTAACAAACACCAGCGGGTCCACCCTGAAGGCGTCCACATTATTGCAGGGGATTTTAATAAGGGTAATCTAAAATCTGTACTCCCTAAATTCCATCAACATGTTAGATGCCCAACTAGAGGGAAGAACACTCTGGATCATGTGTATTCTAACATCAAGCATGCATACAGAGCTGTACCCCTCCCCCATCTGGGCCTGTCAGACCATCTCTCCCTGCTTCTCATCCCTGCATATACCCCCCTAAGTCGGCAAGCAAAGCCCACAAAGAGGACCATTACCACCTGGCCTGACACGGCACTTCTCCAACTTCAGGACTGCTTTGAACATACCCAGTGGGATACCTTTTACCACGAGGACCTGGCAACATTCACAGAGACTGTACTGTCTTACATCAAGTACTGCATTGGGAACGTCACTGTGGACAAATGCATCAGGGTATTCCCAAACCAGAAGCCTTGGATGACAAGCCAGGTCCGCATGCTCCTCCGGGCCCGAGACTCAGCCTTCAGGTCAGGAGACAGAGATGCGTACAGCGCTGCTCGCGCCGACCTGAGGAGAGGTATCGGAGCTGCCAAAGCAGACTACAAGAGGAGGATAGAGGACCATCTTACCAGCAATAACCTCCGGCAGGTGTGGCAAGGCATACAGAGCATCACAAACTACAGAGGCTGTGATGTGACATCCGGTGACACAGATGCGGCACTGGCAGAGGAGCTGAACAGCTTCTTTGCCCGCTTTGAGACTCATAAACAGCACTCAGCCGCACCACTACAGCCCCCTCCAGCCTCAAGTACTTTCCATCTCACTTTAGAGGTTCAGGACGTAAGACGTGTGCTCTGGTCAGTGAATTCCAGGAAGGCTGTGGGTCCAGATGGAGTACCTGGAAAAGTGCTCAAGGCATGTGCCTACCAGCTTTCGCAGGTCTTCACTGACATTTTCAACCTGTCTCTGGCACAAGCTGTTGTCCCGCCCTGCCTGAAATCAGCCACTATCATCCCGGTTCCAAAAAAGTCACCTACAGCCAGCCTCAATGATTACCGCCCCATAGCACTCACCCCAGTCATCACCAAGTGCTTTGAAAGACTGGTTCTACGGCACATTAAAGCCTGTCTCCCCCCTTCCCTGGACCCTCACCAGTTTGCCTACCGGACAAACAGATCAACAGAAGATGCAATAGCCATAGCTCTTCATTCGGCACTGAATCATCTGGAACATCAGGGGAGCTATGTCAGGTTGCTCTTCATTGACTTCAGTTCAGCCTTCAACACAATAATTCCAGACATTCTAGTCTATAAATTATCCAACTTGGGGTTCCCACCACCCACCTGCGCCTGGATAAAGGACTTTTTGATCGATCGACCACAGCGTGTGAAACTGGGCCCACACCTCTCCTCCATCCGCACTCTCAGTACCGGCTCTCCTCAGGGCTGTGTGCTCAGCCCACTACTTTACTCCCTCTACACATTCGACTGCAGTCCCGCCCACCCAGAGAACACCATTGTTAAATTTGCAGATGATACGACAGTGGTGGGGCTGATCTCGGAAGGGGATGAGACAGCCTACAGGGACGAGGTCCTGCGACTTAGTGAGTGGTGCTCAGTGAACAACCTTACACTGAACATCACAAAAACCAAAGAAATCATCCTGGACTTTAGGCGGAACAGTGCCGACCACGTCCCCTTGTACATCAACAATGAATGTGTAGAGAGGGTCCAGTCCTTAAAATTTCTAGGTGTCCACATCTCTGCTGACCTCTCCTGGTCTGCGAACACCACAGCAGTGGTCAAGCGGGCCCAGCAGCGGTTACACTTCCTGAGAGTGCTCAGGAAGGAACAGCTCAACACTCAGCTGCTGGTGAGCTTCTATCGCTCCTCAATTGAGAGCCTGCTGACCTACGCTACTACAGTATGGTACTCCAGCTGCACTGAAGTAGACAGGAAGAGGATGCAGAGAGTGGTTAAAACAGCACAGAAGTTCATCGGCTGTCCTCTGCCCTCCCTGTCAGACATCTACAACTCCCGTTGTCTTAGCAGAGCCAAGAACATCTTAAAGGACAACACTCACCCCGGTTTCCACCTCTTTGACCTGTTGCCCTCTGGCAGGCGCTACAGGTCTATACGAACAAAAACCAATAGACTCAAAAACAGCTTCTTTCCCAAAGCTGTTAATGCACTGAACTCACACCTGCACTGACATTACTTTCATCTTTTTAATACCTGTGCAATATTTATATTTATATTATTTATATCTATATAATGTTTTGTTTGTTTATCTATTCATTTATTTATTTTTATATAGGTTTTGTTTTCTATGTGCACTTTAAGGAGTTGCCCTTTTAATCTCATTGTACTTGTATAATGACAATAAAGGCATTCATTCATTCATTCAATAGTCTTTGTTGTCACCTTTCTGATTTATTTCATGTGCTTGAATTTTTTTATTGCCATTCGACAAACAGTAAGATCAAAACAAACCCATGTCAAAAGCCTGACGTTACGTTCACAAAAATCTGGACTAAGCATTAATTTGTCCTTTCAAATTTGGCTTGACTTGATAATTATTGCTCTCCTGGTATCATGATGATGTCTGAAACTAGTTTGCTGCTTTAGGTGTAAATTAAAACAGCTAAATATACCTTTGAGAAGGAAGGAAATATTTCTTCTGTCTAATTTAATTTGTGTGTTGGTAGAATTACTCACGTTTGTTTGCAGAATTATTTGTTTTGTACTGACTCGCATTTTCACAAAAGTCCCTTGTGGACCAAGGAATAACCCATTAAATTTGGCTACAGAGCCAAATCCAGGCCAGACTGTTCGGCCTTGTTAGAAGTATACATTTTAACGAGTGACACTCTAATTCAGTGTTGTCTAATCTGTTTAGCGGATAAAACAGATCCTGCCCCCCCAACAGTGCTTGAAGAATATGAAGGAACTGGAACGCTGTGTGACAGCAGCAGAAGAAGGCAGATAGTTAACATTCTTGTAGCACACAAGACTGAAGGCTAAGTGATACCAGCCTATAGATTTGATTGTAAGGATGAGCAAAATTGTGTGAAATAGGACAGCTTACCCCAGCTGTTAGACGGTTAAGATTTTTTTTTTTTCCTCTTGAATAAATTCCCATACTGCATGATTACCAAATGTAGGAATTTAGGTTTGCTTGAGGGCTGAATTACTGACAGATTGTGAAAGGGGGTGACAGGGGTAGACTCATATAACTGAAGTAATCATTCCAGCCTTATAAAGCACAAGTACTTGTGTGTGTGAGCAAACAACCACCTGATAAAACTAATGCTGCTGTTGAACCGTACTGTTATGCTGAGAGGGGTTTCTAATATGTACTCTACCCTCACTGATAAAAATGGGGAGGGCCAAATGTTAGAAGCACCTCTCAGTATAACACACTGACTTAGTGTTCTTGTTATCCATTGTGGTTTTAATATTTTACACTGTAAGAGTTTTGTAGGTAGCACTGTCAGTGTTTATAATGTTAACTCATTCAAGAGTGTTAATCTGACACTTTCCTCCTGGGTGAGTGGTAATTCTAAATAACTTCGCAGTGTGGGCTTGGTGAAGCTCACTGTTCCAGTTTGGTTGATACTTACCTAAGATTACTTACTAAGTACTACTACTGGTCCATCTAACTGGGTATGGTACTGTATACATAAAATACAATAGGCCCAAGAACTGAGCCCTGAGGTATCCCATAGGTCAGTGGGGCTAAGGAGAACTCTTGTGAGGTGAACAGACTGTATATAAAGATGGACAACGCGTCTCCACTTTCTCCCACTGTACAAAAATGAAGCCAAAATATCCCGGACACGGACGCTGCCATCTTGCGCCGGTAATGTCATTTGCAGCCAGAGTCTGTGCAGTAGTGATCCGCGGCTCGAGTTCCCGCATACACACCCACCGAATCAATCGGGAGCACACTCAAAGTTGACACATCATAACGTCACACCCTCTTTTTATAAAAATGACAGGAACCATCTTTGAGAAAAATGTATTTGATGTGTACTTTTTCATTTGGCCTATGTCCCATCCACTAACATAGAGGGGGCGGGGCCTATAACCTATACTGCACCCAGCCACCAGGGGGCGATCGACATGTTTTGGCTTCCCTTTTGGGGAGCTGTCATGTTGTCCATCTTTATTCACCTTATGCTGCCCCGCCCATTTTTTCACTTCCGGTTCGAACGCAATTGTATTCGTTCTTCCGGTTCCGCGCTAGCATAGTTTGCTAGCTAATGGTGTTGACAGCAATGAGTGAAAGTTGGGAACATTTATCAGCTGTACTGCGGCGATCAGATGGCTTTACGGTACCACATCCGTCAGCCATCAGTGACTGGGAGGACGACGTGCGAAAATGGCCAGAAATAACATATGAGGACATTTTTAATTACTTTGTAGTGTCCCTTGGTATCGACGGCTCCGCGATGAGGAACTACAAAAGTACGGAAGCATACCAATACCTCCACAGTGGTAAAGTAGGTAAAGTCCTACACCACGAGGATGAAAGTGGTATGGTATTTTTGAAAGCCGACGTGCAGCCGGGCCAGTCAAGCTCTTCAAGCCACACAGCATGGGTCCTGGTCAGCAGCCTCGGAATGGTGGAGACAGCTGGCTGTCATGTAGCCATGCCTCCTCAATTTTATGGAAGGTTGGTAAGCTATTTTATCTCTACACTACTTCTTTCTTAATCTGTGACTATGCACTTTTTTGTTCTAATGTCTGGATAAACAACCTTAGCTAGCTAGAGTGGAAAACCTTACATGACTGTCAGACACCTGTACAATTAGCTAGTCATCACATTAAGCTACGTTAAAGCTAACGTTACATTAAACGATATTAACGCACATTTTTATGCAGTAAAATGACCTCTTACAATGTGAGACTCATCACTGTAGGTCTCTTTCCACCATACAGTTTACATCTAGCCTGTTGTTATTGCCTGGTTTGAGCATTCAAAAGCTTCTCTCTCAGTTCAGTCGCGCAGGTGCAGTATACATCATCCACTTTAAAAAGCCCTACATTCGCTCGCTCCAAACTAATGTATTGTGATATGTGTTATCACTTGTTTTTCATATGTAAAGACAAATTGTAAACGCGTTTATATATAAAAACACGTGTTTACAGTTTGTGTGTGTCTATATATATATATAGATATAGATAGTTGTATCTTCTTATATACTTAATTTTTCCATGTTTTTAAGGAAGGTTGCAACCCTAACCCCTTTGAACCATTTTTCTTAATTTTCCATTTCCTTCACTTACTGCAGGTACAAAAGGAGTGGACTGCAGGGGTGTAAGTTGGCTTCTTTTTGTAAGCTTTCCTTATATTAGAATTGCATGTTTGTTCCAATAAATTGTGTTAGTAGTGTGATTTGTTTATGAACTGAATTTACTGTTTCTAGAGAGTGGTGTGATTTGTTTGTTTACTTGATTTGTAATTGTATACAGTTAGTTGCTGGTGCCATTAAAAAAAACAATCAAATGGCAAATTGAAGTGATGACTCCCATTTATTTTTTTAAAGTTACAACAAACTGTTAATTCAAGGTCACAGTAAGCATATATACAGTACTTGTAAGCATAACAAAATTACAAACAAGACTGACATCACATCATGCCAGAAGGTGGCCAGTGCAGTCACCTGATTTAAACCAGAGGTGCCGAGCTTCACCCATATTTTGGTTTGGGACTTATTTACCCACATGTTGGAAATGTACAAAATATTTAGTCATTTGTTATTGTGAAAAGAGAAATAGTAACTGATTGTGTAAAAAATAAATGCTAGATTTAATTATATGCACTTTACAAAAACAGGAATTACAAAATGAGGTTTAAGAGAATTATTGATAAATATTAAGTTAATCTGACTTCAAAAGCGAACATATTGGCAGTAGCAGTGTTCATTTCAATTACTCTTTCTGCGTCCTCTCATTCTGATTCCTCATGAATGATATCCCCTCGTAAGTTACACAGAGCAGCACAGATTCTCAGTATTTTATCCACCTTTGGAGTGAGGTTGACTGGCACAGTCTCTGACAGTATTTTGAAGTGTTTCAGTCTGCAAATCACTCGCTCCACGTGTATTCTCACATTGGCGATCCTCCTGGTGCGAGTGGTGTCCTCCTCTGAGAGCTGAAAGACCCTTTTTGTGAAGGCAGGGATGGTCAATTTTACCCTCCTCTCATTAAGCACATCTCTGATCATAAAGCCCCAATCAGCCATCACCTCATCACCTGGACGGAGGTACTCCAGGAACCCTGAGTCAGAGGTGATGAACTTGTCACTGCTCCTTCCTCCATATGCTGGTGAGATGAACATTATCAAGCCACAAGGTGCAATGGCAACCATGAACTTAACTGTATTCTGCCCATAATAATGGCTGTAGGATTCTCCCCTGGAATCGAGGTTTCGGGGCTTCTGCAGACTGATTTCTGAACAGTCAATTATGCAGGTTGTGCCAGGATAGTGTTCTTTGAAACACTGGGGCATTGTTTCAACTATTGTTGACTTGGGCAGCCATGGGATGTAGCTCCTTGTGTGATTCTCAATTAGGTCAATCCAGTACGCTAATATTCTGCTGACACTGCTTTGACAAACACTGAACTTCTCTGCAAGGTATTCCTGGAGCAAGTTGAGCTTGAGCTTCATCAGTGTCATCAATGGGGTCGAGCTGAAAGCTGCCACTGTACAAAGGCAAAAGGTTCTGGGCCAACAAGTGAAAGGTGGAAAGAGGTAAGCCAGTATGGAGATGACATAGTGCATCTGTGCGCAGCAAGCCTTTGTAAAGGGGTTCCTTGCAACACTGTGTCCCTTTGTCACATGTGGTGGACCTCAGTGGCATCAGGCTGTAACTGTGGTCGCTCACTGTGAAGTCTTCCCACTGGGTCTGTGCATCTTTTAATTTGGGTTCGTCCACTTCCATGTTTATAGGTCTTGATGTGGCTGGCTGTACATCATCTGTGATGAAGAAAAGTACAAAAAATACATGCTTAAAGTTGTATTATTGATCATTTGCTTGTTAGTTTTGTATGTTAGTCAAAACTCAAGACTTGTACATAAAAACAGACAAATTATGTGACAGCCCATTTAGTATAATAATAGTGTATTACTATCATCATCATCATCATCATCATCATCATCTGTATTAATGTTCCAACATTTTTTGTCGGGCCAGTGGGTCTGAAACCTACTGACACCACAACAATTCTAATTGGCCCGCTCTCCAAAAGTTGTAATTATTAGTATTATTATCAGCTCTTATTTACCCATTCAATTTGTAATATTGCAGGTTTGCATAGACATTGCATGTTTGAGTTCTGATGCACAATGGGGTGGCTTATTGTCACATTAGATATGCTCTCATTCTGACACTGTGTAATAGGCAAACGAGCAGCACCATTACATGCCATGCGAATAATATACTTCAATTATTCTTCATATTAATAAATAAGCTTTTGTGCATCCTTAAATCATTTTACCTGTATTTGTTAATATTATACAGTGATATTACTGTAGTTTTGCGTAGTTCAGCAGTGACTGAAGGTTAGTGGACTTCAACTTAGAAATCCTTATTGTTTTCTT